>CM053584.1:97972249-98012651 GCA_028627135.1 Pseudochirops cupreus
GAGAGCCCTGGCTAGCCCAGTCGCTCAGTCCCCCTGCTGTCTGCAGGCCCCGGCGGGAAGCTGCTAGCGGGTGCAAAACCTCTGCCTTTCACTTTTCCGCTCTGGAGGCCTTCTGGCCAGACTGCTTATCTCCCCCTTTCACAAATCCCATTCACAGCTGACGCTAATCCGCTCACCTGAAGCTTCTCAGCCCTTCCCGTCCAGCCACCCCCGGGGCACAGCCGTGGCTTCAGGCCAGGCTGGTTTCGGTTCGCAGTGCTGATATGGTTCCTCGTAGCCCAGCTGACTTTAGTGGGAAGTATCTTTGTGTGCGTTTTGGAGTTCCAGGATTGGTTTAGAGTCCTATTTTATGGGTATTTTGGGGTGGCTATGTGAGAGCTGCGATGTGTTGCTGCTTCTACGCCGCCATCTTGGATCCGCCCCCCCTCACTCATTCTTTAGGATTAAGTTATTTGGTTTATGATTAGTTTTTAGTCTATCCTTCCATGGCCTTTTATTACATATAATTTTTATTGCATCATGATCTGACAAGGATGCAATTAATATTTCTGCCTTTCTGCACTACATTTTGAGGTTTTTATGTCCTAATACATGGTCAATTTTTGTGCATGTGCCACGCACCACTGAGAAGAAGGTATATTCCTTATTATCCCCTTTCAGTTTTCTCCAGAGGTCTACCATATCTTTCTTCTCTACGATTGTATTTACCTCCTTAACTTCTTTCCTGTTTATTTTGAGGTTAGAATTATAAAGTTCAGAGAGGGGGAGATTCAGGTTCCCCTGCTGGTATAGTTTTGCTATCTATTTCTTCCTCTAACTCCCTTAACTTCTCCTCTTGGAATTTGGATGCTGTACCACTTGGTGCATAAATGTTTAGTAATGATACTGATTCATTTTCGATGGTGCCTTGTAGCAGGATATAGTTTCCTTCCTTATCTCTTTTAATTAGATCTATTTTTGCTTTTGGTTTGTCTGAGATACGGATTGTTACCCCTGCTTTTTTTACTTTGGCTGAAGCATAATATATTTTACTCCAGCCTTTTACCTTTATCCTGTGTGTATCCCCTGGCTTCAGATGGGTTTCTTGTAAACAGCATATTGTAGGATTATCGTTTTTAATCCATTCTGCTATCTGCCTCTATTTTATGGGAGAGTTCATCCCATTCATATTCACAGTTATGATTACTATCTGTGTCTTTCCCTCCATGCTATTCCTTCCACTGTTTATGCTTTTATTTTTTTCACTTCTCTCTTCCCCTCCTTTAGAGTTTTCCTTTTGACCACTGCCTCCGTCAGTATTCCTTCCTTATCATCCCCATCCCTTTTCCTAGCCTTACCCCTTACTACTTCTTCCCTCTCTTCTATACAACCCCCTCCTTTTCTGAGCACTTCCCCCCTCCTACTGCCTGTAGGGTACAATAGATTTTTATGCTTAATGTAGTCTGTTATTTCTTCGTTGAACCAAGATTGACAAGAATTGATCTCATGCAAGGCTCCTTTTCCTCCCCTTTTCCCCTCTATCATGATAATTTTTATGTCTCTTCTCAATAGAGTCCTATACTTAACTGATTATGTTATTGCCTCCTTACACCAGGACCAAAGAGGGGTAAGATCATTTAATGTTCATCTCCCTCCCTTCTTTCCCTCTACTATAATATGCTTTTATGCCTCTTTGTGTGGCATAATTTACCCTTTTCTGCTTCATTCTTTCCTCTTCTTTCACTGTGGTCCCTTTGCACCCCTTAATAAGGTTTTTTAAAAAATCATTTTGTTTAACTTATTCCCTTCTCCTCTATTTATCTATATCCTTTTTAAATGTTGCAATAAGTACACAATTCTCAATATTAACAGGTATCAGCTTCCCATATAGGATGGTGAAAAGTTTGCTTTTATTAAACAATTGTGTGTGTGTGTGTGTGTGTGTATGTGTGTTTGTGTGTTTTTTCCCTATTTACCTTTCTATGTCTCTCTTGAATCTTGTAACTGGAGACTGACTTTTCCACTGAGCTCTGGCTTTTTCATCAGGAAGGTCTGGAAGTCCTTTATATCACTGAATGACATCTCCTTGCCTGAAAGATTATGCTCAGTTTTGCTGGATAGCTGATCCTTGGTTGTAACCCAAAGCTCTTTTGCCTTGCAAAATACCATATTCGAGTCCCTCCGATCTTTCAATGTAGAAGCTGCCACATCCTGTGTGATCCTCACTATAGTTCTGTGATATCTAAATTGTTTCTTTCTGGCTGCTTGCAGTACTTTCTCCTTTACCTGATAGTTCTGGAATTTTGCTACAACATTTTACAGAGTTTTCAATTTGGGATCTCTTTCAAAAGGAGGTGTCTGGTGGATTCTCTTGATTTCTATTTTACCCTCTGGTTCTAGGATCTCAGGGTGGTTTTCCTTGATGGAAATGGATAGGATGATGTTGTCTAGGCTCTTTTTTTCATCATGATTTTATGGCAGACCAATAATTCTTAGATTATCTCTCCTGGATTTGTTTTCCAGGTCAGTTATTTTTCCATTGAGATATTTTACATCTTTTTCTCATTTTTTATCCTTGATGTTTTATTTGACTGATTCTTGGTGCCGCATAGAGTCATTAGTTTCAATTTGGTTGATTCTAACTTTTAGTGAATTTTTTTCCTCAGTTTTTGAAGCTCTTTTTCCATATGTTCAGATTTCATTTTTAGTTCACACATTTTTCTTTTTAAGGAGCTGCTTTCTTCACTGAAAAGTTTTTCTATTGGGGCGGCTAGGTGGCACAGTGAAGAGAGCACCGGCCCTGGAGTCAAATCTGGCCTCAGACACTTAACACAAAAACTAGCCATGTGACTTGGGCACAATAACCCCAACTGCCCTACAACGTGCAAAAAAACTCCCAAAACCCAACACAAAAAAAGAAAAATTTTTCTCTTTTCACAATTTATTTTAAAATAGTCATTTTATCTTCTACCTCTCTAATTTGGTTTTCAAAGTCCTTCTTGAGCTCTTCTTAGAAGCTTTCTGGGCTTGAGACCAATTTATATTCCCTGTTGAGGCTTCAGCATTGACTCCACACCCTATTGGGTGTGGAGTCAATGCTATCTCCTTCTGAATTTGGTTCTTCAGGCTCACAATAATAGGATTCTAGAGTCTTTGTCTTTGCAATCTGTCTTTTACCCATTTTGAGGAAGGGCCTTAACCACGCCCTTCCTCTAGGAGTCCCACGCATTCACTATTTTAAAATTTTGCTCTGGGGGAATAATTTCTGTATTTTCAGGGTCAGAGGGGGTAAATGAAGCAGTCGGGGTCCACTCTGCCATCCTGGTCCTTGGAAGTTCAGATAGGTGCTTTTTAAATTTCCAGGCTGTGGCTTGATAGTCCCAGGAGTAGCTGCTGCCACTGCCATGGGCCCTGCATTTGTCTCTTACCAAACTCTGACAGATCCTAGCCCTGTGGTGATAGGCCTGGGAATGGCCCTTGAGGCTGGTGGATAAACTTGCCGCCATGTCAGCCAGCTCCAGAAATGATTTCTTAATTGATGGCCTTTTTTCAACTGTCATCTCTCTCGACTTCTCTACATACAGTCTTTGACACTTCGACACTTTGACACAGTTTTTCTTCCTGATGCTCTCTCCTCTCTAGCTTTAAGTGAAACTGCTTATATCTGGTTCTCCTTTTACTTCACTATCTACTCCTTCTTAGTTCCCTTTGCTGGATCTTCATTCAAGGAATACCTGCTTATGGAGGTGCCCCCAATGGCACTTCTCTTTCCCCTCCTTTGTTGTGATTCTTCTTTCACAACATGACCAATGTGAAAATATATTTAATATGATTGTACATGTATATCGTATATCAGACTGCTTGCTGTCTTGGGGGGGAGGGATGGAGGGAGAAAAAAACTGGAACTCAAAATCTTATAAAATTCAATATCAAAAACTATCTTTACATGTAATTGACAAAAATAAAATACTATTAAGTGGAAAAAAATATTTTGACTTAATTCTCTGAATTATCTTTTCTACCATTCCAGGGGTTCTTTGAATTACTACATTGTTCTAGGGGCTACTGCAGAATTTGTTGTAATTCTTTTAACTTCTGCAGAGGGTTGTGATACAGACTCCTCTGCTGTGAAATGACTGTTCATTGAGATGGTTCTTTCATTTGATTTTCTGGTTCTTACATTTCAGGCAATTTTTAGTGATCTTTAACAAATACTCTGGTGATTTTTCTATTGTTTTCTTGCTATAAATGTGCTTATTACCACCAGTACTTTTGTTTCTGTTTGTTCTGTGATTAGAGCCTCTCTTTCAGCCCCATGGCTGACCTTGGTGGAGCAGGAAGGGCTTGGAGGAGAATACCCTGGGCCACTGCTGGGATGAAGTACTTAGAAATTGTTGCAATTTGGTCCCTTTTCCACCTTTCTCTTTGTCCTTCTGCTGACTGCTTATTTGCTCTTGTATAGTATTAAAGACTTGGAAATCAGTGCTGCATCTTTCTGGTCCCCCTCGAAAAGTGGAAGCACTTCTGTGGGCCAAAGGCTCTATACTATTCCACAGATACTCCCTTTCCTTCCTCTTGAGTCTTAGGTCTGGTCTATTTCATTCATCTTAACCTGCCATGTGACCTGGGCTTCCCACAGGACTTTACCCCTAAGTTCATGTCAAAACTGAACTTGCTATTAGGGATGTAGTATCTTCTCCGCAGGGGAAAGCCACAGATCCTCTATGTGTGTGTGTGTGTGTGTGTGTGTGTGTGTGTGTGTGTATACTGGGGAGTGGGGATGGGGTGGAAGGGAAGGAGAAGGAAGAAGCATGCTCAGGATCTAAACACCTGAAGAGACTAAAGAGCTGGACCTCAGCTCTTTTTTGTTAAAGAATTATTCTGCGTTGACTTCTTTCTGTTATATTCTTTCTTTTGTCACTAGTTTGCTGCATTTTGGGGTACTTTTCTTGCCTATGTGAGGTTGTGGGGAGAAAGCTGCATCCTAGGGTACCTCTATTCCCCCATCTGCCCTCAGTTATAATAAACATCTTTTAAAGGGTACACAGAGTTGCCACATTGTATGTGTGAAAATAATCAGAAGAATCTGAAAAGACTGTATACATCCAGGTCACTAATAATGACATACAGTATAGATAGAGCATACTCACTCATGGTGATGGGAATCAGGGGAGAAGTGAACCATTCTCTTGTTACTTACTGGGCCAGATGTTGCAACCTGAAGAGATCAAACAAAACAAGGGAGAAGAAAAGAGTTATAAAAGAGTTTGTAAAGAGACAGTAAATAATGGGAGACTACATGACATCTAAAATGGATAAAATAACACAGAAGAAAATGTTCTAAAAAAAAGGTTCTCAGAGTCATGAATAACTATTCAATGAAAACCTGACCATTTCTATTAACTGAGCATTTACTGTTTTTGTGGCTTATAGGATAGTAGTTTGGTACTATTTTTTTTAAGTACATTTTAAAATAATGTTTTATAATATTGAAAACCAAACCATTGGTCTTTTTAGTTGAGAACATTGTTCCACTGATCATATATTTAACTTTATTTGGAAAAAAATGGTTTCATTTAATTAGGTTTTTGTTGACCACCTTGTATTTTATAGAACTATATGCATAGTTTATTTATAAATATAAGTAATGCCTGTTATAATGCACACATTTAAATGCATACACTAGCTTAAATCATCAAATGTGTTCTTTTTTACATATTAAAAAAGCTAAGAAATAATGTATATTATCTTCACACTTATAAAAAAACCAAAATATATTTCACTAACAAAAAGAAAGCTTTATTTCTCTATTCACAGACTCAAATCAAACCATTACAAGAAGCCATAGGATCAATTTAGAATTAGAATGCCCTCTTGATTAACCTAATTCGCTTCTTGCACTCCTTAGGAAACCTTTTACACTATATTAATTAGAAAGATTTGTGAGATCCACACATTCCAAATCTAGAAATATTAGTATTGTACAATGCAATGAATAAGTTCCCCCTCACTGTATCAAGAGTAGACATTTACAAGTATAGACACCATCAAAACACTGGGAATTTCTACTATTGTTGGCTATATTCAGGTCAACATCCTGTAATTATAGAAGTATCACTTAAGATAAAGGATTTAAAATGGCACGGTGATGCAGCAGATAACTTTAAAAAAACTGAAGAACATAAAACTGAAATGATATTGTCTTTCATTTGGGTAAAAAGGTAGACACCAAAAACTAGAACATTTCAAATATTCACTGCAGCTGATGCTAATAACCAAATGGTTACTTGGGAACCATAGGTAAACATGTGGCTCAACTCCAGGACTACCTCCAGTGTTCATCTCAAAATGAGGTTTTCATGCTATTCCAGGGGGTATCCCTGGCATACAGTAATCCATTTTCTACACTGTGGCTGTGAGAAAAGCCAACCGGGCCTATGTCATGCTTTGTTACAGGTTCATGATCACATTATCTCATGGTGGACCTGACACTTTTATTCAGTTTACAGTATGTTCTGTGTACAGGCAACTTATTTCCTTTGCCAAGGCTGCTGACAACCTTTTCCACACTATATTAATCTTGTTTACTGACTTTATCTTGGTACAAATATCAGAAAACTGAACTTTTTATCTCATGGTAAAAATAAACAACATGTTGACAGAAGCAGAAGCTATTTTCTGGACTCAAATTGCTTGTTTACCTGCAGCAATACTTATGGAAAAATGTTTAAGTCTTGATCTGGCTTGAAAAACATAATCCAAAATTTAATAAATGAAGAAATCTCACGTGAACCCATGTGATAAATTGCCAGGTGAAACAATACATCTGAACATAATACCACTGAATTTGTGACTAATTTATACAATAATATAAATGTAAGCTTTCAATCTAGTCACAAACAATCAGACAGTGAATTTCTCAGATTTGTTATATTTATATCTCTAAGCCCATTTCAATTGTTGGAAAAAAAACCCACAAAAGATTTACAGCATCAAATGAAAAATTTTAAGTATTTCTCTACTCTTATAGTGTTTTTCCCATAGTGAATTCAAGTAATACTCTATTGTTATTTTAAATTCAATTTTTAAAATACTCAATCCACAAGCATTTATTAAGCCCTATTATGTATCAGGCATTGTGCTAAATTCCAGGATACAAAGAAAGGCAAAAACATTCTTTGCCCTCAAGGAGTCTCTGCTAATGGCAGAAATACATACATGCATACATAAATATATATGTATATTATAAATGAGAGCTAATTCCTAAGAGAAGGCACAAACAGTATTGTGGGAGGAAACGGGAAAGGAACTGCTCTTGCTGGTGGGATTTTGGGTGAGTGTTGGGGTTCAATCAGGCAAAATTCAGAGTCTATAGGCAGACAGAGTTTCATGTGTATGAAACAGCAAGAAATTCATTATCTCTCAATGTAGAATATGTAGAGGGTAGTTAAGTGGAAGAAATCTGGAAGGGTAGGATGGGGCCACATTTGAAGAGCTTTCAAAGTCAAACAGAGCTGGCTAAGGTAGGGTACTAGCATATTCCCTACTGTAGGGGAGGCTCATGATGGTAGACTGCTTGACTTTGGTAATTCTGAGCTGCAGAACGACCATCTATATGACCACTGCCTAGCATCAATAAGAGGAGCCCCAATCAGGCCTGGGATTGGTTGCAAAAGATGGATTGCGGGAGTGGCGAGGCGGTGCAGTGAATAGAGCACTGGCCTTGCAGTCAGGAAAACCTGAATTCAAATAGGGACTCAGACAACACAAAAACTAGCCATGTGACCTTGGGCAAGTCACTTAACCCCAATTACACTCCAAAAAGCAAAAAAAAAAAAAAGATAGATTGCAGAGAGGAGAGAATAATGGTATATGGAGACCAAGTGGGAGATTATTATAGTTTAGGCAAGAGTTGTAAAACATTCTGAACTAGAATATTTGTCATGTAAATGGAGGAAAAGGAGAAGATGTGAAAGATGTTGTGGAAGTAGAATACCAAGACTTGGACATAATTACACATTAGGGGGAAGAAAGCAACAAACAGCTATTACCAGGAGTGTGAGATTTAATCAGGGAAGAACAAAAGAATTTCTATGAAGAAATAAGAGCCCAGTGAGATCAGATAAAATGAATCTGAACAGGATTCACCAGACATAATTCTGGTTCAGCGGCTTGGCAAGAACTGAAAAAGCAGATTATGGTTAGAAAGGCAAATTTCAGTGTTCAAGACCATGGAGATTGTACAATTTTGCCTTAATACTGAGTTGTTTTTCTTTCATCTGACTCTTTGTGACCCCATTTGTGGTTTTCTTGACAAAGATACTGGAGAGGTTTGCCATTTCCTTTTCAGACTCATTTTAGAGATGAGGAAACTGAGGCAAACAGGGATAAGTGACTTGCTCAGGGTAACATAGTTAGCTAGTGTCTGAGGCCAGATGTGAAGACAGGAAGAAGAGTGTTCTGATTCCAAGCCTGGCACACTATTCACTATGCCACCTAAGTGAATGAAAGGAATGTTTAAATTATGGCCTTGTTTATGTGAGTTACTGAGGGAGAATGGGGATAAAGGCCACAAGAGTTCATAAACTGGATCAGGATATGATTTGGGAGTTTGCTAGCCACAGAACAAGGAATATACCACTTGAAATGGTATTTTGCTGAAGTCTATTATGATGAAGACCTTTAAGAAATTCCCTAATATGTACTGGGAATTCAGTTCTAAGGTTCCTATGACATATTAAATTGAAAAGAGTAATTAGGCTTCAATGTATAATTTTCAATATGTAACCAAAATGGAAATCTTCAGCTTCTTCAAAAAAATAAAATGAGAAAGAATGCAGTAACTGGAATTACTAATACAAACAAAACACCAAAAGCTAACAAATGAAAATTCAAAGTTAATAGTGGAAAAAAACCAATAGATTTGGAATAATTAAAACTGAATTTAAATGCTTAGTTTCCTCACTTGAAAAACGAGGAGATTGAAGTAGATGATTTCTGAGGTCCTTTTTATAACTAAATCTTATGATCCTAAAATAAGTAGATGGGATTTATAGTACAAAAGTATCCTTTGCTTTAAAAACAATTTAAAGCATTATTCTTTGAGAGTTTAAAGAGTCTTAAGTAGGCTAATTCTGTTGGGTATAAAAAAGACATCCTCTGAGGTCTAGACACAAGACAGTCCTTCCTCTGCTACTGCTACTGCAGTAGGGGAAAAGGGCAGAGCAAAAGTGATAGAAGGAGAGGGAGCAGGCCAAGTCATGGAATATCTTAAAATTTTCAAAGGACTTCCTTCTGGAAACCTAATCCATACAAAAACAAAACAAAAAACTGAACTGAATAATCTGTAGAACTATAATCGATCAAAGATCTATTTTAATGTCAGATGAAATTATTAATCCTGGTAAACAGTACAGTGCAGTGAGATGTTTTGATTTTCTCCAAAAAGAGATAGTAATCTTTTCTGGGAAAAGATTAAAAGTTAACAAGTTTATGTTCCTTTGAATATACAGGCAAAGAAATACTCAATCCTGTGAGGATTATGAAGCAAAAACTAATTCTGTCTGGTGAGAACAGATGGAAGAGTTACTCTACAGTCTAATCCTTGCTATTTGTTGCTGCTTTGGAGACAACTATTTACATAATTAAGTATCATTTACTGTAAAACTAACCTTACACATTAGATCATATACTTCCCTAGACTTATGAAGTACATTTTCTAGTAGGACTACTTGATTTAAAAAACAAACAAACAAAAGTTTCAATACTCATGCAATAATCAATATGAAACATTATTTATCTTATAACCTCAACTCAAGAAGATATGTTTGGTGATAATTCAGCTATATGGTTGTAAGATCCAGAATAAGAGTAATTTTTGTATTACAGATTTAGTTTCTGAAGTGGGACTAAGTCTTTTAGTATGTACTTATATACTAGGACCATATATTCAAAATTTCATGTACCTTAAGATTTTTTAAAAATAATTAAGGTTCCTATCACAATAGACAGGTGTTTATAAAGGAAAAAGGAACGCATTAAATACAATAGCAATATTGTCATTGTAATAATTCCTAAGGTCCATAATTATGAATTTACTAAAAAAATTAGCTAAATGTCCTTAAAGAAAGGAAAAACAATCTATTTTTATAGTTTATTAACTCTGTTAAAAGCAATGAATGTCTCATGCTTATCAACCATTTATTATCACCAATTTTATAACTTGACTCACAAGACTAGAAGAAGTAGCTTCCTTTACATTTGACTTTAGTTCTTTATAAACCAAATTCCTTGAAGTATGATCTAAGAGACATATCTCTGACTCTCTTTTTCTTTAATCATTTCCATCTCTACCTCACTTTTCTGTATCCAGGAAAATGAATAATTACCTAAATATGGCCAAATTTTTATGAAATAATAATTTTAATATAAAGGAATAATAAGAAGCTTTATAAATGTTGGGTGGCTTTCAATTTGAATTTATAACTTGGATTCTTTAGTTATGTAAAAAGGTACCATCTCTCTCCTTTCACCTAACAATAGTCCTCCCTCATCTCCCTAACTGATTTTCTATTACGATTTTATTCACCCTTCAAATGCTCTCTTGCTCCAGTGCCTACCATGATAATCACAGAAGGTGACAGGATGCCATTCCAAAGAAGGGTTTGTTTTTTTTTTAATAGGACATTCTTGCAGTTCTCTGAAGCTTATTCAATCACATTTCCCCTCCCTCTAGGGTTTAGGTTTCCATGGTACAAATACTCCACCAATGACTCCCTTGCCAGTTCTTCAAAATACAGAAGTTTGCTGCTACCTCTTGTAATCCTTAATCTAACAGTATTTCTTCAAATTGAAATACACTTTTAAATCATAGCAGACCCCAAATAAGTCCTCCATAGAATGTTCAACAAATATGTGCCAAATCTATATAAGTGACAAGTATTAGGGAAAAGTCAACAAAATGGGCTCAAAAATGATTCAAAATACTGAAACTTACTTTAATAGACTATCTAAAATTTTGCTTATACTAAATTCACACCAAATTTTGCTTATACTAAATTCATACCAAACAGAGGAATAGCCTCCTTTTAAAAAAGCAATATTTTTGGCCTAAGAAATTTAATACTTTGTAAACAGAAAAAAAAATCAAGTTTTTTTGTTTATATTAATATCTATTGCTTTTTATACTGTATACAACATATATATTTCTCTCTCTTGTTTGAATGTAAACTACTTAGGAATAGAGATTGTTTTATTCTTTAAATTTGTATCCCAATTAAATAGTCACTGAATAAATGCCCATTGATTGAACCAAACAGTATTTCATTAAGAATGAAACTTAGTGTTTCACAATGACATTTTGAAAAGTACAAATCCTTAATCAAAAATGTTTACTAATGCTTTGGCAAAATGAGTAAAAGAGAAACAAAATACTCAATTCTTATAATGAAAGTTTACAATCTATGATTGTAGTTAGCACAATGTTTTGCACATGCTTAATAAATGCTTCATTCATTCATTCTTTTGAATCCCAGACTTAGCAAAGAACACGAAAGGTTAGAGTTCAATTCAGACCCAAATCATGCATCTAATCTCAAAAATGCACAATATATGGCCATATAACTTGAAGAATTTCAGTGATGAGGAACTTATTACTCTCTCAAAATAGTCTGTTCCATTTTTAATCACTTCCAATAGTTAAGAAATTTTATACGATGTTGATCTGAAATCTTCATTCTAACTTCCATGAAATGTTTCTAGTTATGTGTTGCAGGAAAAAGACAATGTCTAATTCTTCAAATACTTGAAGTCCTAAGTTCTTTCAACTTGTCTTCACAGGTATGATTTTAAGTCTGGTTTTTTTTGCTTGTTAGTTTTTTGGCCAATGTCCCTTCTACACTGGTATCAACACTCCAGATTTGGTCTGACATCTGAAGAGTATGGTGGAACTGCCATCTCTTGGGCATTAAGCTAATAATGAAACCTACAATTATATTAGATATTCTGGCAATACATTAAACTACAGATTTACATTTTGTTTGCTGTTCACTAGAAGCCCGAGCTCTTTTTCACATAAGCTATTCTCCAGATATATTTTCCCTATCCTGTTTTGGGGAGTACAAAAAACAAAATCAAAATCAGACAACTGCACAACTGCAGGATTGTAATGGTAATAGGAAAATGAAGATCTTCCCTTCCACACAAAAGGCTGAATGTAATCACATGGTGCCTATGGTGGGAGGAGCTTGCCGAAGGGTGGAGCAGAGCCTATAGGAAGCTAGGAGTCAGAGCTGTTGGAGCTGGAGAGAGGAGAGGAAGCACCCAAGGAGATAGCTAGGCTTGTGAGTGTTTGTTTGCCCCCTTTTGTGGCAGCTAGTCTTGTGAGTGTTTGTTTCTTGGAAGGTTAAAGTATGTTGTGACACCCTGCTGTGTTATGGTGTATTAACTTCTTTGTTACTATGCTGGATTTGGTTTTCTGGTGTCTGAATACATGTTTTGTTTCTGTCTTCTATATGGAGAGTCTGTTATATGTTGTGATTGAGAACTATCCCAGCATATTTACAGTCACTGTCGGCACTGTAAATATTGTGTTGGCACTCTCTAGACATACTTTCCCCATTCTGTTCTTGGGGTACAAAAATCAAAATCAAAATCAGACAACTGCACAACTGCATGATGTTACACTGATTTCTACTAAGTTTTAACTGGTTAGAGTCAGCATATTATTTCAAATTATGGAAATGTTTTTTAATCTGAACATGGTAATCAATTAAGGCATTTTGCCAAGTGCTGGGGAAACATGGACATAAACAAAACAAAGAGCTTAAGTTATCTCAGGAGAGACAGTATATACACATGTAATATAGGTATCTATGAAATATATCTAAAATAAATACAAGGTCAGCTATTATATTTACTTAATCCTTTCAGGAGTATGTCATCTATAAGTCTGGTAAGCCTTCATCTGATAAAAAATGTTGTACAGAAAAGAATCCTGAGTAACTCCTTTTGAGACCTCGTTCTAGGTTGTGATAAACACATCAGTCAATACTCTCGAGTTCTGTCAGCTAACCAGGTCTGAATCCATCTCTTCATCAGCTTTCTCTCCACATAACTTCATCTTGTCCACAGAGACATGGTGAAACTTTGCCAAATGCTTTGTATATTATGTTCACATATACCATGTATACCAAGTCTATGGCATTTCTCTGATCCTAAAAAAACTAGTCTGGCAAACCAATCAAAAAAATAAGTTACTCTACCATGACTCATCTTAATGAATCCATGTTGTTTCATAATGCTTACCTTCTTTCTTCCTAAGTACTCTCTATTTATCTTTTGGCTTATCATAGTGTACACTATAAGTGCTTAATAAGTGCTTACTAATAGACCTCTGTGACAATTTGTTTTATAATTTCATCAGGAATAAATATCAAGCTCAGTGGCCTAAGTATTCAGAACCTTTGCCAGTTTCCATTCTATCAGTAATGTTGTGATTCACCATAATTGCTAAGAAGAGACCAATAATAACTCAGGAATCACATCTGGAAGTTGTTTTCTTTTTAATATTCTAGGATGGATTTCATCTGGACCAGGTGACCTGAACTCATTTTGAAGCAACTACACGATTTCTTACCATCTATTCACTTATCTTTCTAGTCTGAAGATATTTCAATAAATGCTTATTAAATTACAAGGGAGGAAAGAAAAACAATCTTCCATTTATTTCTTTATCCATGAGTTGGGTGGATATGGCAGAACTATCTGGAAGAACACTCATAATTAGAGTTTAAATTTACATAGCGCTTTAAAGTCTGCAAGTCATAATACAAGCATTATAGCCCTTTATCCTTAGAATGAGGAAATGGAGGACGTGACAAGAGGTTATGTCATTTGCTTCTTGTCATAGGGATAGTAAGTGGTACAGCTGGAGCTGCAAGCAAGACCTCTGACTCCATGTTTAGTGTATTTTCCTTATTACCATGCTATCTCTCTTACTATAACTGCTGTGCTCTTAGTGAAAAATCACGTAAGCTGTTTGTAAAGCTAACTATAAGGGGAAAACAAGGTATGAGGGATTCTATCTATCTATCTAACTACTATTCTGGATGAATGCAACCATGAGTGATATTTCATGAATAGATACAATGTTATTTATATTTGAAAATACTTTCTAGGCTACAAAACAAGTTCATACATATTTTAGTTTCACAAAATCCTGCAAAGAAGGAACGGCTGGTATTGTTCCATCCATTACAGATGTAAAAAAAACAAGCCTCACAGAGTTCGAATATTTAATTCAAGATCACAAAGTGTTATGTTGCAAAGCAGGGATGAGATCCCAGGTCTTCTCACTTAGGTTGTTGCTCTTTCCACTCTAACAATCATCCTTTCATATAGAAAAATAAAAACAAAGGCAAAAGCTTTTAGGAAACCACTGCCTTCAGACTCCTAGGAAACCTCTAGAGCCAGAATCAGTACACACCTCTGGGAAAGTTCTATGGTACAGTCCTACACCCAGCTACAATCTGTTCCGCTCCCAGTCCTTATGACAACTACTGCGGAGTGCTAGAGTTTTCCCAGACTACAAGGCTAGAGCAGAGGTGAGAGGGAATGGTCGGATGATCCAAAGCGATATTAAAGCTGAGTTTCAAAGCCTGAGAAATGGGCTTTACTACTATTCCTATATGGTACTTAGAACTTGCAGGAAATTTACTCATTCAAAGGTACTAAGGGCTGTGGCAGGGGTGGGGGTGGCAATTACGTTGAATCACAACAGTGCTGATAGAATGGAAACTGGCAAAGGTTCTGAATACTTAGGCAACTGAGCTGGATATTTATGCCTAACGAAATTAAAGAAGGATAAGCATGATTTGCTTCCTCTAAACTCTAAAGAAACTGAGAAAATTAAGTTACCTGAGAAATTTCTCCAAATCAAATATCAATCTAAAAGTGAGAGGTAAAAACCAGAAAAGTATTATAAAGAACCAAGAAAGCACAGGAAATGAAGCACAGAGAAGCACTAGACTTTCTTTTCAATTAGGGATTAGCCTTTCTAGGAAGAAATTGGTACATGTGTCACAGAGAAAACACTATCCTTGTAGTTGCCAGCTTCACATTAAGGTGTGTGTAAAGACATTTATTTTCTAGCACTACTGGTTTTTGCTCTCCTATAGTACAAACTTCAGGATTTAAATTATACTATACTTGTATGTAAGTTTGTAAAATAAATATACATATTATGTAGAGATGCACATGTATGTATTATATGTATGGTATTATTAGCAACTGCCGCTGAAATATAAACCAGATCATTACTCTAAAATCTATAGATTTATCACTTTTTTCATTTAAAAAATAAGTCAGCATTAATTATTTAGAAGAGAATTATTAGTTTATTAGAATAAGCCCATTTCTAATTATTACTAGCATAAATTCACATTTCCTGTATAAATTACTAATAAGGGATTTAAATGCTTTAATACAAAAGATTAATCAATTTATTATTAAAAATAAATATAGCAACTTTTCTTATGCAGATTCATGACAATGAATGTTCCCTGAGACAATAGGAAACTGAAAACTAAATTAGGCTTCCAACAATACTCAGTTCTTTTCTTTTTCGAGAGATAGCAGAGTTGCAATTCAGTGGTTAGTTTTAGTAGCAAGCTGTGAGTGGCCTCTACTGGCTGACCAAAGGTTTCATAAGTCACTAAGCTTTTGGGAACATACTCGATCTGTAAAATTATTGAAATTTTTTAATTACTGAATTACATTACTGAATTATTGAAATATTTTAAAATGAAAATGAAAACCATCATGCATAACAACTTAAACTTGATCTTAAATGCATGCTTAATGAAAAAAGACTATGTGTATGATGTTAGAGCAACCTACTGCCAACTTTATAATAATTTGCTCAAAATTTACCTGTTATAAAGGTATATAATTGTTTTTTTTTTAAATGTGGTCCATTCAAACAATTCTGATCAATGTTAACCATTCTCTTGCTGTTGTAAATTGGTGAATTTCTAATATAATGCCTAATATATTGGGTGTAATAAGAAAACAGCAATACAAATATTTAGAAGTTTTAATATTTCAATTATAAACATTTAATTCAAGACTCAATATGTAAAAAAGTCCTTTAGAAATCTCTTATTAGTATTGTTAAATTCTCTTCATGTTAGAGAACTATTAGCAATTTTTGATTTAGATTCTTCTTAATATAAAATTGCATGCTTGAGTTCATATTCCTCTACCCCACCTTCTGATCATTTAAATAGTACCTTGTTAAAAAGGATTTTCATCAAATAATCCTAATTATGTCAAAAGGTGAGACTGCATTTATAAAAAAGTGTCATTGTTCTCATACATAACAGTATTCCAGTATATTTCTATCCTCATTTCAGAATTCAGTCCCATTATCTTGCCTGCTCAAAACTGTTCACGAGGTTATCTAGCTGACATATAAGATAACCCTCCATCTCACTAGATACCACTGGGATATGACATACTGACCCAGGGTAAGCCCTTATTATTAGCCTAAACAGACAGCACATAAAGGAAGCCCATTGCCAAAGAATTTACTTTAAAATACCTTTTTGATCCTGCACAAACAACATCTTTTAAAAAGCATGTTCAAATTTGTTAATTAAGATCAGATAACAAATGAGAATTTCTGGTTGCATTGTGATTTTTTAGTTGTCTTTAACAGTTACAATAAAAAAATCAGGAATTTCGGAAAACAGAGTTCATAGAGTGTATTGTTTTTGCTTTGTAGTTTTTATAAATATTTTTCTCCAAAGAACAAGACCCCACAAATTCAATTATCTTAGTCAAAAGGAAGACTGTAACCTATCAAAAGATGTTAATTGGCCATGCGAAACAACAAACTTCTTTAGACCCTTCTGAAACAGCGTAGAAGGGATGAGGATCACATTCAATATGCATATTTGTGGCTCTGAGTTATAAATGTTTCTGGCTCAAAATAAAGTAACAAAATTCTACAATATCTATCAGGAAAGCTTACTTTGGGACTTGTGAAGCTGTTACAGATTTGTTATGAATTACACAGAAAATCTCTATGCTTGTAAATTCAATTTTAAGGGGTTAACGAATTTTCTTTTCTCATATATTACCTTCAGGAATAACTTTCTCAAAAATTTCCAATTAAGGAATGTACATTATTGGCAAGTATACTGCCTTCAACTGTCCAGGATTTTATGAACTATTCCGATCATTTCTCTTTTTCCCTCTATCAAATTGACCCTGATGCTTCATAGAGAATTTATTAACATCAAGTAAAAAAAATGATGGCTGATATTAAAAATTTTTTTGTTTCAAAGGTAAAGAAAATCAGATGAATATTCTGATAAAATTAAAGGATGAGTATTGACTGCATAAAGGTTAGAATATATACATTAGCAATCAATGGTTTAGTTGAAGGAACTAAAACACTTGCTATTAGTATAGAATCAGTCACAGGATTGTTTTTTTACTGTAGTATACCAACTATTAATAACACCATTTCTTATATCTCCCATTTGGAGAAATCTATAAAAACTTAGTTAATAAACAGAATTTATAGAATACTTTAAGGTTTACAAACTGCTTTACAAATATTATTTTATTTTAACCTCACAATATGCCTGGACTTAAGTGCTATCGATATCCTTACAGATGACATATGTAATATAGGTAAGCATATAAATATATGTACCCTGTAATTTTGTATTAGCTCCTCATCAATTAATTAATGATATTTTTTCCCTATGAGCTCCTTGAGAAAGAGGATTAAAAAAAAAACAACCTTTTATTCCCAGTGCTTATCATAGTGCCTGGCATACAGTAGGTGCTTGATAAAGGCTAATTAACTACAGAAAGTCAGAGGAAGTACTTATGTAATTTTCCAAAAAATTATATGGAATAACATATATTTGAAAAGGTTAAATTAAAATACAGAAATCTAGTAAAACTTTTTTTTCTTTTACACATATTGTAAACTATGATTCTTGTCAAAAACCTAGAATGAAGGTAAGTGGTGATTACCAAGAGCCAGCTTGTTTTCATTAAGAATAGGTCATGCCAGATGATCTTCATTTTCTTTTTTGACAGAATTAATATACTATTACATCAAGAAAAAGCTAAAAAAAAAAGCATAAATAGTTTTGCCAAAATAATTAACAAATTTATTCATATTATCCTTGTAGACATAGTGGGAGCTACATGATAGTAAATCTCAATGTATTCAGAACTAGTTGAATAACCAAAATGAGATATTAATGTCATTAAAGGATTGATGTCAAAACTGAAAGAGGTTTCCAGTGCCACGGCCCGTGGATCTGTCTTTGGCTCTGTGGTACTTACACTAGCATTTATTACCTGGATGATGTAAAGGGTGTATTGATAAAACATCTGGATGATATAAAAGGTGGGGAGGAGAGTCAGGATCCAAAAGGATCTTAAAAGACTACAACGATGGGCTTAATCCTTAAACAAAAAAAGAAGTGTGACAGTGGAACAAAAACCTTGTATTTGGAGACAGGGGACCTGGGTTTGCATTCTGTGTTCTAGGGCAGCTCACTTTATTCACCTCTTGGACATCAGTTTCCTCATTTGTAAAATGTGGGGGTTAGGTTAGCTGAATTCTAAGGTTCTTGCTTTCTCTAAATCTATCATCTTAAGATAAAATTTATCCCTAATATTTTCAAGTCTTATATTGGAGTTCAGAAACCAATTTTACAAGTGGAGAATGGCATTTTAGTGAACCTCAGGGTCAATATGAGTCAACATTGTGATATGGCAGCAAAAACATCTAAAGAACTCCCAGGCTAGATTAAGAGAATTGTAGCATCCAGAATGAAGGAGGTGATATTCCTTCTCTACTTTTCTCTGCTGAAAGCAGATCTTGAGTTATGCTAAGTTCTAGGCTCCAATTTAGGAAGGACATTGCACTTAGCACGGTGCCAGGCAGGCACATAATAGGTACTTAATAAATGTTTACTGATTGACAAGTAGGAGCATAACTAGAGGAAGACTATGGGAGGGACTAGAAATCAGGCCACAAGAGGATTAGCTGAGGGATCAAGTGATGATTTTCCTAGAGAAGAAAAGACTTGAATGAAGGCAGGGAGGAATAGTTATCTTTAAGTGTCTGAATAGCTGTCCCACAGAAGAAAATTAGACTTGTTTTACCTGGCTGTAGGGGCAGAACTAGGAACAACAGATGTCAGTTTCAGAGGTGCAAATTTTGACCCCACAAATAACTAATAATTAGAACTCTTCAAAGATCTTTCTGAAGGTCTTGAAGTATAGGTTGGATAAGCATTTGCTACAAATGGTGTGGACCACTGATTAAACCTATCCTTTGCTTTTGTAACTTCTCTTTGCCTTGTATCATATTTCTCTCTCCTCTATATATGACAAAAACATGTAAGTACATAGACTGCTGGATTTTGTATTAGTTAATTTTTCATGATCTTCAAGCATAACACCATATGAAGTTTATTCTAATAGTTTTTCTGGAATTTGTAAAGGTAACAGATATTTTTTCAGTTTGAAACTTTTTATTCCTTACTTAGACCTTGCATATAATACTTGCTTCTCTCTTATGTTATTGCATTTGATTCTACTCTGTAATTATTTTTATCATTATAAAAATAATAAAGCAGTGGTTCTCAACCTTCCTAATGCCGCAACCCTTTAATACTCGTATGTGGGCATATCTGCATGTGGGCGGACCTGCCTGGAGATGGATAGAGGAGCAGTGTCTTGGTTCCTAAGACCATCGGAAATATGTGTTTTTCAATGGTCTTAGCAACCCCTGTGACTCCTGTGAAAGGGTCATTTGACCCCCAAAGGGGCTGTGACCCACAGGTTGAGAACCACTGCCATAAAGAGAGCATGTTTTAATTACCTTTGTGTTGTTTCCACTTAATGCCAAGCTAATGCCCACAGTAGGTACTTAGTATACGGATGGAAAAGGGCAGTTCCATCGTTAAAATAAGCTTACTACAACAAATATAAGAGCAACTATGAACCTAAAAGTAATGGTTTTATATTATATGGGAAGTTATTCCTTTGCATAAATTCAGAATCCTTGCCATTCATTATCACTGAGGTCAATGTAGTATATTCTGTAGGTATTTTGAAAATAAAATCAGTTAACCTAGTTAAAAGAATCTCTTAGGTATTCTTAGCTACACAACAGTTTTCTCCCTGACTTACTACTTATTCTGTTTTTATTTGGGTAACATTCTTGACCAAACACTGGATATATTTACCCAGTGTCACCACAACCTGCTGAAAAGTGAATTCAGTCCACTGATCACATGTCTTGGATAAATGAAAAGTTACTGCTTTCAGGAACTACAAATATGACTCAGTCCTCCCCACCCCCAATAGAAGTAAGCAGAATCAGGAGCTAATCAATGCAATGACGAACCATGATACCAGAATGCAGAATGCAGCTACTAGAGTATATCAAACCACTTCTGTATAATAACCTGGAGTAGGAAGACTGAAAATAGATTAGAAGAAATATTTTAAGCCTTCACAGAAACAGTTTTAATGTAGAATAACTGTAAAAGACAACTGTGGGAGAGTCCAGCCTAGTATGCAGCAATTAGGAAAGGAGGAATTCTTTTTCCTCAAAAGCTTCAAGCAGTCTTAAAGTTTAATAGGCAGATACAAAGAGAATCTGCAGCAGCAAAATGGAATACCAGTGTTCATGCCTGTACAATGCAAAAAGGATTGTGGATCACGCACTGATGTAATCAGCCACACCCATATTCACAGAAAATTATCACTATCAACAGTCATCTTCTCACTTCAATATTTCAAAATCTCTACTTTTACTGGTGCAAGTACTACCTCTACTAACAAATCCCACTATGTACTGAGTAATCAGTTGTTGGGTAGTCCACTGCTTCCAAATCAAATCACCTTATAGCCAGGCTTCTGGGGATAATGAGCTTGGTCCTTAGAAGGAAGACACAATTGAACACTGTGCTACCCTCAGTCTTTTCAGATTGGTAGGATCTGACAGAGACACTCATCTCCATAGCACAATAAGGCAGCAAAGGTAGACTTAGGCAGAAGTCAATGTTGTCATTTTACAAAATAATGATGTCCTGACAACTGAATACCAAGATAACACGTGTAGGCGAAGGAGTAGTTTTTCCTGATACTGAGTTCTAATTTAGGCTAGTTGTAACTTCTACCCATTGATCGTGGTTCTGCTTTCTGGAAAGAAGCAGGCAAAATCTAATGCTCTTCTAAAGCATTTCCCTTCAAATTCATGAAGAGAGCTATCATGTTTCCTTTCAGTCTTCTCTTCTTCAGGCTAAACATTTCCCAATTCCTCTGTATGTAATGAACTCAAGGTTTCACAAGCTAATTCAATAACCTTTTTAAACACTCTGAACTAAATATGATACACAAGATGATGTCTGATGATAGGAGAATACTGTGGGACTACCACCTACTTATTACTGAAAGCTATGCCTCTCTTAAAACAGCCAGAGGTCACGTTAGCTTTCCTTGGTTACCACGTAAGACTGTTGAATCATATTAAGCCTTTAGTTCACAATGGTGCTGGGTCTGGAGTCAGGAAGACTCATCTTCCTGAGTTCAGATCTGGCCTCAGATACTTACTAGTTGTGTGACCGTGGGCAAGTCACTTAACACTGTTTGTCTCAGATTCCTCAACTGTAAAATGAGCAACCACTCTAGTATCTTTACCAAGAAACCTCAAATGGGGTCATAAAGAATTGGACCTGACTGAAAAACAAGATCACTAAAACCCTCAGATCTGTTTTTTTTTTAAGAAAAAAATACTAATCATTCCTTCCCTGTCCGTACTTGAGAAGTTAAATTTTTCTACAAAAGTGTATAAAATTTATTTCTATTAAATTTCATGTTATTCAATTCAGCTTGATGCGTTAGCCTGTCAAGATCTTTTTGGATCCTGACCGCTCATTGCCTTAGTTATCTTTCATAGCCTTCCTTGTGTCATCTTCAAATGTGATGAGCATGTCATGTATGCTTTTATCTAAGTCAGTGATACAAGTTAGATATCAAAGGGCCAAACATAGCTCCCCTAGGTAGGGTACCCATGGGAAATCTCCTGCCATGGTCAATCATTAATTTTCAAATTAGTGAATCTTTGAATCTAGCCATCCAACCAGTTTTGAAGCCATCTAATATCATTTAGTTCATATCTTTCCATTAAAAAAGATTGTCAGTAAGCTTGAGAGAGTAGTTTCAGAGGAAGTCAGAGGTTGGAAGTCACAAGGAAATAGGACAAAAAGGTAGAGAGGAGACAGTAAGTATAGATTTTTATTTTTAAGGAATTTCATTATTACTGGGAGGACAGATATAGGATACTAATCTGAGTACATACCATATGGAGAAAAAGCTAAATAAGTAGAATATAGTTTACTCAGTTCAACCTGACATTAAGTAATAACTCCTGCCTTCACCTTTTTCTACCTGAAATTCAATGGTTTCCTTTAAGACTAAGGTTAAATTCTACCTCCTGTAAGTTCCTCCTCCCCCTCCCCCCAGTTTTCCCATAGCTAAATGACTTCTTTTTGAGATCAACTCTAATTTATCCTATATCTATCTTCTATATACATGGTGGTTCACATATTGGCTCCATTAGGATGTGAGGTCTTTGAGGGCAGGGATCATTTTGGACTACCTTTGTTCTACCACGTAGCACAGTACTTGGCACAAAGTACTTAATAAACACTTAATGACCTGACACCTCTATTCCCACATTTCTCTCTATTCTTTATACCCATGTCTCCTGAGTTCTTTTCATTCATTTCATTTCATCTATTGTTCTCCTCAAATTGGTACTTTTGCAACTTTTTCCAATCAACCACTCCTGTCTTAACATAAATTAGCACCTTCAAATCCTACATGGATATCAACATGAAGAAGATAACTTTTTGTCTATAGGGATAAAGATAGCATAATTATACTACACATAAAAGCAGGCAGATACATTAGCAAGTTTAAACGTCTGTCTGCTAGGAAGATATGGGTCTATACACATATGCCAAACATTATCTCTTTCCTCCTAACTATAGGCATCCTCAAGGTTCTCCTCATTTATCTGTTCTTTCTTTACAAAAGCCCCTCTGAAGAGTCAAAGTACCCAAATGCCTTCCATTTCTACACATTCAATTGCCAAATTTCTCTAACCTTGGTTACTCACTCACCTGGCCCTATTCTCTATGTTTGGATATTATGAGATTAGCTCAAATGCAACAAAGCTCAAGAATGAACTAATTATCATTTTGGATCATACTTAGTTGCCTTTCCTAAATCCCAGATTTCTGTCACTGGCAGGTATCACAATAATTCTATTCTTGCAGGCCAGAAAGTTTGTAGACATCTTTTACTTGTACCTCTCTCCTTTCTCCCTTTTGCTCTGCACACCCATGCGTGAGTGCATGCCCCTGCCCCCCCCCACAGACACACACACACACACACACACACACACACACACACACACACTCTATGATGTCCCTTCTAGTTCTAGATTCTGTCATAGTATGGGCTATGGTAATTACAGAATCATGGTTACTTGGTGGTACAGTTGGAAATGGACTTAGGAGATTTAATGAATTATCAGAAAGTCATGTTTACTCAATGGAGTCATTTATAATTGCTATTAATCCAAATCTGCATCAAAGCCCTAGATGCCTGAGATATCTTTCCTTTATAAAAATGACACCGTGAACTGGGTCTGCATTTCATTAGCAGCAATGATAGATTTCTTTCTCATGGTATGCCTTTATGGTAACAGCAAGAAGGTCACTTGAATTTAGGGATGCCTTCTGTGCCCATGAAATACTCATTTATTCAACATATATTGACTTAGTATCTACTACCTAACAAAATACTATTAGAAACCACGGGAGAGAAAAAGACATATAAGAGTTCTTTGTTTTCAGTGAGCTTACAGTCCTGTAAGGACCAGAGGGTATACATACAAAGAATACTACAAAGGCAGAATGCTTTAAGTATAAAAAGAGGCAAAATGCTGTGGAAGTTCAGAAGTTGGAAAGAAAATTTCCAGCCAATGGCAAAAGAGACAAATTAAGGAAGGCTTCAAAGAACACATAGTATTTTTAGATTGAGCTTAAAAGGATTAATAGGATTTCAGCATATGGATATATGCACATACATGATCTGAGGTAAAAGACACAACAAAAAGGAAAGTATGGGGCACGTTCGAGGAATGGGAAATCTTATATGATAGTACTTGTTAATGCTCTAACAACTTAAGTCCACTGATCAGTGGTTTCTGTACAAAATTAAAAGAAGTACCTCTATGACCTTGGTCAAATAACTTATACATTTTTTGGGCTCAGTTGCTAATCTATAAAATAAATGACTTTGATTGTTAATCTCTAAGGTTTCCTCCACCTCTAAAATTCTATTTTTAAGGAACTGTCTGATCTTGTTACTGGTACCTGAATGGCTTTGGGGGTTTTTTCTATGCTTTTCCATCATAAGAGGCAAAGAAAGGTTTGTTTGTGTGGGTTCAGAGGCCAGATTTTTTCATATTTGCTAAATAGTCACCCCTTTCCATTTCACTTTATGGGCAACTTTCCATTTAAACATGGACTTATCCAGATGAAAATATTAATTATTACCATCTCAAATTTTTAAAACTTATTTTCTTTTTCTTTTCCTAAACAGGCAAGAAGAAAGCATCCATACAAGTATATAAAAGTATATATAAATATTATATTGACAACACAATCTTCAACAAGACTGTCTTAAAATACATAAAGGAAACCCAATGTACTTCCAACATGTGTTTAAAATATAACTTTTGTATTGAAGAGTTGCTTATTTTTACAGTCAAAGAAGGATCACTGATTTTTAAATCAATGAATGGTTACATTTTAAAAATAGTATATATTTTGTCAACTATTAGTATCTGGTGGCTCTATCAACAAGATTGAAACAGATTGACTACCTGAAATTTGAAAAGGGCAACTGCCACATTGTTCCCCTGGTACTATACAATGGCAGGTCAAACTTTTGTTCCTCTTGTCCTACAAACAATTTTCAAGCCCACGCTCAATAAATAAATTTCGTCTCAGCACTCCCAATCAGAGCTGCACAATCCCCTCAGTAGCAGACCTATGATGAATGGACTTATTTTCCCAAATCAAACACTTGAATTTAAATTCAGATGAGTTAATGCAAAGGTCAACATTGTAATCAGTTCTTTTGATCTTTATAGAATTTCTGGAGTAATACATAATAAATCTGAAACAAGGCAATTTGCAGCTCTGTATGTGTGGCTGGTAATAAAAATCTTAACGATCAGAGCCTTTATGTACTTAGGGAACGTTTTATAGTAATAGCTATAGTGAGAGCCTCAATGCATGGGGAATAATGACAATAGATAACACCAAAAGACATGATTTCTTGATTATTTATATTGTTTATTTATACATTTTATATGTATTCAAACACACATTTTCATATATCAATAATGCCTAGTCTATATTGAAACAGTCAATTAAAATTTAAATTGCTTATTTTGGAATTAATATCTTGGATTATAAAAATTTACTCCTTGCTAAAACTTGGCAAAAAAAAAGGATTGATTTAAAAAAACCCTTAATTTAAATACTGTTCTTGTATTTTTTGCTTGATAAAGCATTACCAAAATATAGCTAGTCAAGGGGTAATCTCATGAGGCGTACGTAAATACTTATGTAAAAAAAATACATCAAGAAGGGAGGTCCCTTCTATAGTATGCTGAATGATAAATACCAGTTTAAGTAAGGGTCCCCTGCAAATAGTAGCACCAGATCTATATAGCTGCACGCTGGGGTCCTTGATTGATGAACAGGGTGAGCATATTGGTTAAGTACCTTCATATCAAAATTATAAGGTTATGGACCTTCTTCTTTAGTTTCCTCTGAATCTTCAGGTCAGGTTTTAGCTCTGGCCTATAGAAGACATTCTCTCAGCAGATCCACACAGAGTACTCACTCTTTAAATTGGGCAGGTAGGAGGTATAGTGGATAGAATGCCAGGCCTAGAGTCAAGAAGATGCATCTTCCTAAATTCAAATCCAGCCTTAGAATTTACTAGCCGTGTGGCCTTGGGCTAGTCACTTAATTGATTCAGTTTCCTTATCTGTAAAACGAGCTACAGAAGTAAATGGCAAACCACTCTAGTATGTTTGCCAAAAAAACCCCAAATAGGATTATGAAGAGTCAACATGACCAAAATGACTGAACAACATTATTTCAATTTAAACATCTATCTTCCTGAAGAAAGTCTATGATTTAAAAAAAACAAAAACACCAAACTTTTCCAATGCTTGGCACAGAGCCTGGCACACAATAAATGCTTAATAAATGCTTCCTGACAAACTTTTCTTTCAGGCTGTGTCTTCCGATCTCACCCAGGCTGGAAGCACAGGGTCCCATCCCAATATTGATTTGAATGGAAGTTTTGACTGGCTCTGTTTTTCATACCTTGGATATTTCATGACCTATGTTCTTGATGGCTCACTATATTGGTGCCAGATTGGAATGGACACCTGATTAACTTTAGCCTACTGCAGCTCTGAACTCCCGCACTCAAATGATGAACCTGCGTCTGACTCCCCTCAGCAGCAGAAGTAACAGGCATGCATCACCATGCCAGGTTGATTTTCAATAATTACTACAAGTATCATCGAATTTTATGGCTTGATATATTTACAATAGAGATATCAGAACCTTAAACTATGAAGTAATAGCCAGGAAGGAATTCTAAATATTTGGACTACTGATTTTTTTTCTATCTACTATTTTTACCTTTGCTTTGTGGACTAGATGACAGACAACCATATCCAAATATGTATGTATGTATGTATGTATGTATGTATGTATGTATGTATATATGTATGTATGTATGTCCCTAACTTCATTAAGATGAAAAGCTGAGAAGGAAAGAAAAATAAATTGCTTTGGAACAATATTTACTTAGATTATTCTGTTTTCATTCATTCATTCATTCATTCATTCATTCATTTACTTATCTTGCTTTTTGGAGGGGGAAAGGCAGGGCAATTGGGGTTAACTGACTTGCCCAAAGTCACACAGCTAATACATGTTAAGTGTAGGCCGGATTTGAACTCAGGTCCTCCAGACTCCCGGGCTGGTGCTTTATTCACTGCACCACCTACCTGTCCCAATTTTTCTCTTTTTAGCCACCCACAATCTTATCTATTTCTCATAATATAAAATTGATTCTAGAAACACAAAGGGAAGACAGAAAATGTGAAAATATTCTTTTTTCCCCCAAAGTGTTTCTTGGAGAAAAGTATAGTTTTCACCAAAAGTAAAAAGAAAACAAAAATTCTGTGAGAGAATATATTTATAATAATTGCCCCAATACAGAGAAGGATTAGTTATTTTATTTCCTTTTATGAATCTATTTGAGGAAATTACATCTTTTTATGACATCTGGTCTTGGAATAGAGACTAAACTCATTTCTGCCTAGATCTGTGCTTCTGATAATAGAACTACAGGAAGAGAAATGCCATAGAGGAGGCATAAAATGGAGATGCATTAGTTGAGTATTAGGTATAATTTTGGACAACAATAGTAGAAAATGTATATATCCATCTGTATTAAGTAAATTGGCTAAAAGTGGCAGGTTATTACTCAGTAAGTTAATAGGCACTTATACAACCATTTATTAAATGCCTACTATGTGCTAGGTAGTAGACTATTTGCTACAAGTACAAAGACAAAAGACAAAAGTAAAACTATCTCTGGCCTCAAGAAGCTAACATTCTAACAGGGGAGACAACACGAATAGACATACAATCCTGATAGATAGAAAGCTGGTATAAGATAACCTCAGATGGAAAGGCACTAGCAGATGGCAAAACCAGAAAAAGACTCCTGCAGAGGGTGGTGCTTAAGCTGAGTCTTGAAGGAAACTAGGGATTCTAAGATATGGAAGTGACTAAGTAAAGTTTTCTAGTGATGGAGTACAAAAAATATAAAAAGGCATGGAGATAGAAAATCATGTGTGAGAAGTAATAAGGAGGCCACCATGGGTAAGCCATGAAGTACATGGAAAGGAGTAATATGTAGGAAGACAATGTTACAAGACTGAACATACAGGAAGAGACTAAGTTGTTAAATGACAAACAGAGGAGTTTATATTTTCTATTAGAGGTAAGAAACCATTGAAATTTATTGAGTAGGGTGAAATGTTCAAATCTGTGCTTTGGGAAAATCACTCTGGCAGTTGCAATGACAATGATCTAAAGTGGGGAAAGACTTCAGGCAGGAAGATCAATTAGGACTAAGAACCCAAATGAGAGGTGATGAGGACCTGAACTAGGGTCATGGCTGTGGAAGTGGATATCTAGAAAATGATTAGACAAGTGAGGTAAAGGACAATAAAAAGCTGAGGATGATGTCAAGGTTGAAAATCTTGGTAACATGGAAAGATGGTGGTACCCTGAAAAGTACTAGAGAAGTTCAAAAGATGGGTGAGTTGGAGAAAAGAATAATGACTTCCATTTCAGGCATGTAGAGTTTGAAACACGGCATTCAGTTTGAATAAGTAGATCAGGGTAGAGATGAGGGAGATTGTGTGTGTGTGTGTGTGTGTGTGTGTGTGTGTGTGTGTGTGTGTGTGTGTGTATGTATGTGTGTGTGTCTGAGAATCATGAGCTAAGAGAACATAGTTGAACCCAGGGAAGCTGATGAGGCCACTAAGTGAGATATTACCCAGTGAAGAGGTCCCAGAACAGAGGACCTGGGGAACACCCACAGTTAGTGATACTGAGAAGTAATGGTCAGACAAATCAAAAGAAAACCAAGAGAACAGTGTTAAAAGAAACAAACAGCAACCTAGAAATGAGAGAGTATCTAGGAGGAGAGGATAATCACCAATATTATTCATGAAATTTTAGGATGCATTGACCTTCAACCCAAAAATACAAATCATTAATATAGAGATTAAGATTTGGAAAAATTCTTTTAAAAATTAATATATAAACTAAACATTTATCATAGAAAATAATAATCACTATCATTTATGTATCACTTTAACTTATAATGTACTTTATGTATGATTTCTCATTTTATTCTCATAACAATCCTTTTAGGTAGGTGCTCTTATTATTTCCACTTCTCTGGTGAGGAAAATGAGACTGGGAGAGGTAGAGTGACTTGCTCAGGGTGACACAAACAGCAAATGTCTGAGGTGAGATTTGAATTCTGATCATCATGACTCCAAGTGACACACTCTATCTCCTACAAAGTGGCTTTCCTTATACTTCAACTATAGGCTTTTTCATTAGACATTAGAGTAGCAAGTCTCAAAATGTACCTGTAACTGCACGGAGGTTTTCTTAACAGACGAAAATGAAAACTTTTCTGAAATTCATAAACCAAAATTTAAATCTGCTTTAGCTTTTAAAATAAGAAAAAATGCTACATATAACTGTCATGAGGGAAGAAAAAGTTAGGAAATCAAATTAACCTCTAAGTAGCTGGAACTGAACTAAGACATATTGTTTAGGAACAACTGAGGTTGTTCCCCATCCCTCTCACAAAGCTCTCCTCAAACTAGTCATCGTCCCTGAACACAACATTCCTATGTACATCTCCATGAGTTAGCACAGGCTGTCTGTTCCACTGTCCCTGGAATAAACATCCTCCTCACTTGATTTCTGGAACCTTGTTCTCTTCAAATCTCACATCCAGTGTCAACTGTGTCAATTCAGCCGCAAAATTCTCTCCTGATCTCTGCCCCCCCAGTCCATGCCACCAACTCACAAATGTTACTATTCTCTCCCTCTAAACATGTTATATTCTTCCTACTGAATAGAAACTCTTAGACGATAGGGACAAGCAGTTTTAGTTTTATGCCTCAACTTTCTCTAAGAGTTTGTTAATTTTTAAGCTCCTGTTCCATCATCACTTCTTTGGGAGCAGAGAACATGCTCTCGTTCAATCTCCTTTGCCGGGCGGTGACGTGGTGCCGTAGTGCACAGATCACTGGGCCTGAAGTCAGGAAGCCCTGAATTCAAACCCAGCCTCAGACGCCGACCAGCTGTATAACCTTGTGCAAGTCACTGAACCCTTACTTGCCTCAGTTTCCTCATCTGTGAAACAAGGATAATAGCACGCACCTTGCAGGGTCATTGTGAGGATCCAACGAGGTAACACTTACAAAGTTCTCAGCATAATTCCTGCACACAGCACATGCTGCATGAATGTTGTTATTGTTATCATTGTTATTAGTTCTCTACCTGAGGGCTGTGTCCCATAAGATCCTGTACTGGGAACTATTTTCCCTGGCAATCTCATCAGCATTCTTGGATGTAATTATGATCTTTGCCTAGATGATTCTCAAATTTATATCTATATAGAGATACACACATGCACACATGTATGTAGTGTTTATGTGTATATGTGCATGTCCAAGCTTTAATCAAACTTCTGGTTTAGAATTTCACATTCGTTCTGGACATCTCTTCATTAGTGTTTTATCTTATCAATATTTCAAAGTCAACATTTCTGAAATGGACCTAATCTTTTCCCCTAAATTCAACCCTTCTTCCAAACTTCCCTATTGTGGGCATTATTTTCTTTTCTTTCACCCAAATTTCTACACTTAAAGTCATACATTTCTCATGGTATGTGCCAAGTAGGTCAAACTACTGCTACTAGCTCAACCTCCTCCTAGACCCTAAAGGAGATCTTGAACTCTAAGCCTCAGTTAGTTTCCAATTACCTAGAGGTTGATTTGATTTCATGACTTTTTCTTCCCTCATGGCATTTAAATATGGCATATTTTTTATTTTAAAACCCAAAGCAAATTTAAACCCAAGACACCAGACCTAAGAGCGCTGGGAACACCAATGACCCAAGGGCACCTGCTTGGCTTCCAGCCTGGCCCCTGTAGCCATAATTGAAGAGTACAATCCCTGTGGATAAAGGGTCCATCTTCTTTACCACCGACATCAGCTGCTGACAAATTACCACAGACAGGTAAACCCAAGAGCCCTGGGAATAAGTTAACCCGCTCATCTCCTACCATCAGTCTTGCTTCCAGCCCTGTCCTTCCAGCCCTGATCTTGAGAACCAACCCTTGTGAAAATGAGACCAAGAAACTGTTTCTGCAGATACTGAAAACAATATGTCCTCAACAACCAAAGCTGCTGAATATCTAGAAAATGAAATATCTTCAAATGTCCTCAGCACTGGAAAATGACTCATTAAAAACAGATTATAATTTAAACATTAAAGAAGAAGTTATTATCATCTGTTTTACCACTGCATTTTAAGGAGCCAGCACCTTTCTGTCTGACTTGCAGCTGAAATTTCCTGTATGTTCTTTCCCACATTAGAATGTAAGCTCCTTATGATCAGCGACTGTCTCTGCTTTCTAACTTGTATCCTCAGTATTTAGTATGGCATCCATAGCAATAATACATGTTCCTTCCTTCATTCTTCTCTTTCTTTCATCTATGTCTAGTTGTTTACCAAGTCCTGTCAAGTGTACCTGCACAACTTCTTGTCACATCTAATGATTCTCTACATTCATGCTACCATGGTGCTAAGTCCAGGTTATGATCACCTCTCACATGGACCACTGTAAGAGTTTCCTAATTGGTCCTCCTGCTTCTGTTCTTTCACTTCTCCAATATATCCACCATCCATCAGTGGAAATTGTTTTTTTCCTAAGGCTCTCATGTGACTATGATGTCCTGTGATCAAAAATATAAGTTGCATGTCATTTCTTCTAGGAGAAAACATAAACTTTTCAGCCTAGTTATTAAGGTTCTCTAATAATCTGGCTCTAACTCATCCATCCAGATATTTCACATTGCTTTTCCCTTTACACACATTCCATTCCAGACAAACTGGACTACTATCTGTTATCTGACACAAACAGGAGAATCCATAACTCCATACATTTGCAAAAGCCATCACTCATGCTTAAAATGTATTCCCTTCTCATCTCTGCCTCTCAAGGTTCTGCTTTTGAAGCCAATTCCCTTATGAAGCCTTCCCTGATCTCCTCTGTCCCCTCATTACTCCTTTCTCTAATGAAAATTATCTTTCTTACTTAACTGTGCTCAGTGTTATTGTACTTTGCTAGTCCGTAAGCCTCTTGAGGGCAGGCTTCATCAGGTTTTGCCTCTGTATCCAAAAAGCCTGCCATGTGTTCTCAAACACTGTAGTTATTTAACAGACATTTGCTGAATTTAGTAAGCACTGTATCCATAATGTTTCCACAGCACATACCTTGGGGCCCTAAATAGTTTTTTGTCCAGACTTGTGATTTTTATTACTGTAGAGAACTGCCATACTGGGAATTTCTATATGTAAAAATCACAAGTATGTGTTTGAGTCTTGAACCCAGTTCTCTTTAACCTGAAGGTCAGATCTCTGTCTACTATACCATGCTATACATGACCTACACACTTATTAAAATTTTTATTAAATTGGAATTAAGTAGTAGATAAGACTAGAAATAAGAAGATCTAGGTGGTAGCCCTAGCTCTGGCTAGTTTTATGCCTTGAGCAGTTTAGTTAATTTGTCTACTCTTAAATTTCCTAATCTGTAGAGTGAAAGGATTGAAACAGAGAACATCGCTATACCAACTAAAATCAATATTCAAAAAATTAAGCTAAATTATGCCTTTGTATGCATACTGTGCTAAAATAAAGTAGGAAACATATTAGCTTAAAATCACAACATAAGGTAGGAGGAGGTGAGAGCAAAGGTGATCCTGACAAAAGTGCTGGAGGAAAACTGAAGAAAGAGGAATGCTTTCAGCCAGGGGTTGTTTCACAGGAAAATATATCTAAAGATGGAGGGAGCCTCAAAGGCCAAAAGTTCCAATCCCCTAATTTTGCAGGTAAAGAAACCAAGTCTCTGGAAGATTAAATGACTTGCCCAAGGTCATACAGGTAATAAATAATAGAGATAGCATTTGAACATCAGTCAATGTTTTGTCAATTATACCATGTTGTCATCCCAGGGAGGCTATATTAAGAAGATGGCATCTGAACTGAATCTTGAAAATAGAGATTCTGAAAGGTAGAGATGAAGAGGCAGTATATGCTAGGGCTGAGTGAATGTAAATGGGAGAGGTTTTGTCAAGTTTGCATAAAGGAGAATAATATGAAATATGGCTAAAATGGTAGACTAGAGTCAGATTATGAAGAGCCTTAAAGGCCAAGATGAGGGTTACATCTTTTATCTTAGAGGCAATAGGGAGCTACTGAAAATTTTCAAACACAAGAGTGACATGCTCAGTCTTGTGCCTTAGAAAGATTACTTCGGCAGCAATGTGAAGGATGGACTGGAACAGGGAGGAAAGGGAGGCATGAAAACCAATAATGAAACTATCTAACTGTAGAATCATTGTACACACTGCACTGCACACAGTAAGCATTTAATGTTTATTTAATTGAAACGGAATTGTCCAACCCACATTGTTCCATCCAAATGGCTATCATTTAAGACTGTCAAATGCCCTGCTGAATTCCAAGTATACTATGTCTATGACATTCCCCTGATCTGCCTAGCTTGGAAATTCTCAAAAAAGGGAATTGCTACTTAGGTATGATTTCTTAGCAAAACCACCCTGGCTTGTAATGTTCACCATCTTTTTTTCTAAGTGCTCACAAATATTCTTAGTAACCCATCTAAAAATTTGTGTGAAATTAACAAGCATACCGCCCTTATTTTCTGGAATGCCTGTTCCATTAGCACTACCCTCAAACACTTTATAAAAATAAGAACATTATTTGTCTGTTTCTATTCTCCATTTCACCATTTCCTCCTCCAAAATTAAAAAAAAAAGACCTAACAATCATCAATAATTTTAATGTTAAGTAACAACAAATAAGGATTGAATATGACCAACTTCTGCTACATCAAGCTTCTTTCTGAGTTCCCTTCTCAACTTTTTTCTCCTAGTATTTTAAAAACCAACTAGATATTGGTATTCTTTCTTTAAAAAAAAAGAAAAAAGAAAAATATCCCTGGGCAGCTAGATGGCACAGTGAATAAAGCACCAGCCCTGGAGTCAGGAGGACCTGGCCTCAGACACTTGATACCAGCTGTGTGACCTTGGGTAAGTCACTTAACCCCAACTGCCTTGCCTTCCCCCCTCCAAAAAAATACAACAAAATAAAACCTGTCAGTTCCTACCAACTCATCTCCCTTCCCTCTCCCCTACTGCTATCCTTTAAAACAAAAACAAAAACAATTACAGTGAAGCAAAACAAATTGAAGGCTAGGACAAGTATGAAATATAGGTTTCATTCTGTACTTGATCTGCAAGTACTCTCACTACCTTGATATGTACCGTATCTGCCTTAATATTCTGGGTCCCCCACAATCTGATCCTATCTCTCTTTCCAGGATTCTCTCATACACTTCTCTATTAATTGCACATAATAGCCAAAAAAAAACTACTCTGGTCCCAGTGCATGAAATATTCAACTGCCTCCATACATTTACTTTGCTGCTCCCTCTGCCTAGAATATCCTCCTTTCCCCTCTTCACCTATGTACTTTTTATTCATCTTTTAAAACCCAATTTAAATTCTATCACTTTCACAAATTCTTCCCCAATTCCCCTGTATGTTAACAATTTTCCTTTTCAGAATTTCCATAGCATAATATTTAGGTGGTAGAGTAGTTAGAGCATCAGTCCTGGAGTCAGCAAGACCTGAGTTCAATTTTGACCTCAGACATTTACTAACTGCATGATCCTGGATGAGTTACTTAACCTTATTTGCCTCACGTTCCTCATTTGTAAAATGAGCTGGAGAAGGAAATGGCAAATCACTCCAGTATCTTTGCCAAGAAAACCCCAAATGGGGTCAGGAAGAGTCGAACACGCTGAAACAACTAAACAACAACAAAAACGTATTTAGTATGTAAAATCATGAAGTATTTTAATTTATATTTTACCCTTTTACAGATTATAAACTTCATGAAGGCAGGAGTTGTATCTTATCTAAACTTTATCTTATACCTAGTATAACATTTTACATATGATAGGGGCTTAATAAATACTACTGAATTTCTATAACATCCCTTTTTTTGGACTTCAGTTTAGAATCACAACATTAAGAGCACAAAGGAAACTCAGAGGCCATCTGAGTCAATCCCTTTATTTTACAGATGAAGACATTAAGCCCTAGGACAGATAAATAACTTAGCCATAGACCCACAATGAAAATGCAAAAGAATGAGAATTTGACAGCAAATTTTCCATTTTCAAATATAGCGCTTTTTCTACTATACTACATTTTAAATGATTTACAACCTTTCAAGAGAATCCTTTTCTGTGATAGAGAAAGAAGCAAAATCATCGACAAGCACTACTTCTCTTAAAGATCTATGAACACCATCCTAAAGAATGGTACATGCCTGTCTTTTTCATTTAATTTGTATCCACAGTGCTTAGCATAGTGCCCGGTACACAGCTTAATAAAGGCTTACTGATCAACTTAGGGGGGATTTGAACCTAGCTCTTCCGGATTCCAAATCTCCCACTCCAATTATTAGACCATATTGCCTCTATCAACACACAAAACATTGTTTATATATTCTGGGTCTCCTTTAATTACCCTTTAATCCACATGTCAGAGAACTGATAAATTTAATTGAAATCTCTTTCACAGAAAAAAATTTCAAACACTCTAGTTAAATTTTAAATTAAGTTAAAATTCAACTTTTGTAGTGATTGAGAATAATCATCCAAAGCAAATATATTGTATATGATTTACGCATATTGAGGAAAGCAAGAAACATTCTGACTCACTTTCCAAAATCAGTACGTTGGGGATGGGAGGGAAACCTGAGAGAAAAAAAGTATAACCAACGCAGGATGGCCAAGGAAATGCTGTGTCGTTTAATATAGGACAAACAGAGGACTTATACAAAAGAGTCTTTACAAAAGTAAAAGAAGACAAATCAATTCAATTTTTGTGATTATACCAATAATTTCTAGAGAAATAATGAAAAAAATAAGAGTAATGGAGACCCTAGCATTACCAGATTTCCAATTAAAGCATGAAGCAGCAATCATGAAAATGATTTGATACAAGTTTTAAAAAAGAAAATAAACATGGACTGACAAGACAAAAAGATATAAAAAATGTCTTTCTGAACAGTGAAGCCCAATGTTCAGTAAACTCAGGAACATAAACTACTAGGGAAAGGCTTCTTTATTCGATAGGAATTGAGGGAAAGCTGGTGAGTAGTTTGGCGGAAAACAGGTTTATACCAGTAACTTATACCATGTACCATAATGAATTCTGAAAGAATAAGCAATCTGAATATATAATGTTCTATAAAAATAAGAAAGCAGAAGGTACTATCTTTTAGAACCGTGATCAGGATAAAAACTCATAAGCAGATGAGGGACAGAGGCAACAACAAAAGACTAATTACCGAATAGCCCCAGAAGATTAATGATCCATTGTGCTTCCTAACTCTCCGCAGCTAAATAGCAGACTAGAAGTGATGGAAGACACACATATTTTTGGAAACGTCCAAAGTGAGAAATCTGTTTTGTTTGACTACGATAATTTATTATGGAGGGTTTTTTATGAGGTGGGGGTAGGGATGTGGGAAGAGAAGAGTGGAAAGATAGTGATAGTGAAATAAAAAATTATATATATATAGTGGAGAGCAAAGGGAAGTTCAGAGGGGAAACAGACAGGTTAGTATTGGAACTACGGTCATAAATTTAATATATACTAAAAAATCCCCTACACACTATACATAATAAAGATTCATGGTGTCACATACAATTCTCTTTTCCTTTTCTTTATATATAAAAAGTTGATATTTGTTGTTTATCAAGTTTATATACTAATTTAAAAAATTTAAGAAGACAAAACAAAAATAATTATATAAAAAAATTTATACACTTCTGTATGACAAAAACTAATGAAGGTAGTATAAGAAGAAAAGTAATGGGTAGGAGAAAATATTTGAATTAAATCTTTCTGATAAATGTCTGACATCTGGTATCTATAGGGAATTGCTACAAATCTATAAGACAAAATATCTTTCCTGAATAGAGAAGTAGCAGAGGATATGATAAACACTTTTTAGAAGAAGAAATACAGTTATCAAAAGCCATATGAAAAATGCTCCAAATCAGTAATAAAAGGAATACATTTTTAAAAATCTGGCATATTACCTCAAACCCAGAAAAATAAAAGATGGCAAAAGATGGAAATGCTGATTGTTAGAACAGGCAATGGAAAACAGGCACAATGACATATTATTATATTGGTGAGCCTGTAAATTGGTTCAACTACTCTAGAAAACAATTTGTAATTATGCATGTAAAGTTACTAAAAAGTTCATACACTTTGATTCAATGACCCCACTATTAAATTTATAAGTGAAAGAGATCAATTTCAAAAAATAATACGTGCCAAAATATTTACAGAACTATTTATAATAATAATAGAAATCTTTGACCAAATTCTTTGCTCACAAATTAATGAATGACTGAACAAATTGTGGTATACCAATGCTATGTGCTATAAAATGCAACTGTTGTATCACACAGTTTTGCTTAACTTTTTTCTTTAAAAAAAAAGGAAGGTAATATGAAGGTATAGGGTGTGGAGGTGTAGGGGAATGAATTGATGTGTCAAAGCAAAATGGACAGATACTTTTATTTGAAAAATAACAACAACAAAAAGGTTAGTTAACTTTAAGCCAAAGAAGTACAAGAACACAAACTACCTTATGTGCTGTGGAAAAGTAGGCTGCTGCATTAGGCCATGCAATAATTAAGATGTACAATTACGTGTTTGATGGCAGTAAGGAAGAAACCAGTGTAGAGGCAGAGAAAGAAGACTACAGAGATGGGATGATAATGGGAAAACGTAAAGATACATATATAGGGGAAAGATCTTACAGAGAAGGATCACCTCTTCATCAGAAACTAGAGTAATAGAAGAAAGAATATAGAAGTGGTGAGAATAGAAAGCCCTCACATGAAGTTCCATTTTTCTCAATAAAATATAAGGGGAAATTCTTAATTGAGAGAGTAAAAGACTAGTCTAAGTTCATATTGGTGATTCAAATCTGGACTCTCCAATTCCAAATTTGGCCAGGTGGAACAGTGTACAGACTACTGGGTCTAGTCAGGAAGACCTGAGTTCCAAATCTGGACTCAGGCATGTAAGAGTTATGCTACTAGTCACTAAAATCTTTGTCTATTTCAATTTCTGTAAAATCTATAAAATGGGGATAAAAATAGTACCTTTCAAGATTGCTGCAGGGATAAAATTAAATAGCATTTATGAAGTGTTTTGCAAACCCTAAAATACTATATGGTAACTATACTTGTGTAAATTAAAAGACATTAGAAAATTAAAAGAAAGTACAATAATTTATAATAAATTCAGTTACTAGTGGAAAACACTGACAGATTATTGCTGTTGTTGTTTAGTCATTTCAGTCACGTCTGACTCTTAGTGACCCCATCTGGGATTTTCTTAGCAAAGATACTGGAATGGATTGCCATTTTCTCCTCTAGCTCATTTTACAGATGAGGAAACAGAGGCAAACAGGATTAAGTGACTTGTCGAAGGTCACATAAATGTATATGGTCATATTTGAACTCAGGTCTTCCTGACTCTGGGCCTGGAATCCTATCCACTTGCACCACCTAGTTGCCCAGATAATAGGATATAAATTTCGAACACTGGTTGGTGAACTGACAAAGACTTTAGTTTATTAACCTACAATATTGCCCTTGATCTGATCTAATCAGCATTTGTACCAATGACCTCTAAGAGCCAAAAGGCTTTATTTTTTATTAATGTTCCTTCTAGTGATACAGGCTTATTTTTTGTTAACATCTTTGAATTATGGAAGGATAAGTTTTAAAATAGCAACTAAAAGAACTAGTTCTAAATTAAAGTGACTCTCTTATGACAGATCTTTTCAAACTGATGCATGTGTCAAAAATTATCATATGTCCACATCAGCAAAAATTTTCCACAAAGTTTGAAGTTGTTTGTTAGGCAATTACACACATTAATCACATAATTAAATGTCTTAATTATTGCATGTCCTACTTGCTCCGTTACATGTATTTACGATAATTATATTACTAGAATATATAATTACAGAGTCACAATTACATATTAGGCACATTTTTTTCCACGTGATGAAAATGTATTTGCACTTAAGACTATATAGAGCAGACTGTGATTTGATTTTGTAAAATTTGATTTTGTGAAACATTAACTTGGCAATATATTAGAAGATTAAATCAAATATACATGAACTAAAATAGATAAATAAAACTGGCTTTAAGTTGTGATTGTATAAATTCCTATAGCTCTGGATAGTAACAGTTTGCAAACAGTGCCTTTGAGAAGAGCTTTATCATCATTTCTATGCCGATTCCTTTTTTCTATTTGAACTATGCACTTGATATCCTCCATAAGGATGGCAAATGCCTTTGGTGAACCTATTTTTCCCTGTTTTGAGATCTTATTTAATAACTGATAATCAGAGTTTCACTGAACCAAGTAATCTGTTATCATACAGGATGTCCCAAAAGCTCTGGTGCAGTGTTAAGCCTTAATAGAATAAAAAGGGGGGGGGGGCGGAGCCAAGATGGCAGCGTAGGAGCAGCAACATACTGCAGCTCTCACATAGCTGACCCAAAATACCCATAAAATATGACTCTAAACTAAACCTAGAAGTCCAAAACACACACAAATATACTTTCCATTAAAGTCAGCTCAGCTACGAGGAACAATATCAGCACTGCAAACTGAAACCAGCCTGGCCTGAAGCCCTGGCTGAGCCCTGGGGCTGGCTGGACGAGAAGAGCAGAGGAGCCTTGGGTGAGCGGATTAGTGGCAGCTGTGGCAGTGTTCAGAACTAGGTCAGTGGAGCTTGCGAGGTCTTGGGAGAAAAGCAGTCCGGCCAAAACACCTCTAGGGTGGGAAAGCGAAAGGCAGAGGTTTTGCACCCGCCTCCACATTGCAGCTTCCGCGCCCTCGGCCTGCAGAATGCAGGGGGACTGAGCAATCGTTCAGAGGCCAAGTGCTCTCGCATTGAGCAGCCTGGATCCAGATCGCGGTCTTGGGCTTTGGTCCTGTGAGTCTTCATTATCTAGTGAGCCGGAAGTAGGAAAGGGACCCAGCACCTTCCTGAGAGCTACGGCAGCCGGGAGGACCCCAGCGATTTGGGACAGAGCTTTCCCTTCTGGAAGCAGAGCCCCACAGAGATTTAAAAAAAAAAATCACGGACTGACCAACCATGAGTAAGAATAAGCATAAGAAGCAGGGTAAGAACAGCAACCAAACCCTAGATTCCTTCTTTGAAGAAAAGAAGGACC
>CM053584.1:98013151-98068013 GCA_028627135.1 Pseudochirops cupreus
TAGACTGGGGGAGGGGGGAAATACTGGGATGGCTGTTTTGGGGTGGTGGGCGGGGGAAAGACGGGGAGAAAAGATGTAACTCAAAAAAAATTTAATAAAGAATCTCATATAAAAAAAAAAACCAATTGAGAGATTGAAAACAAAAAAAAAAAAAGAAGAGTCTGATATAAAATACAAGTTGTTTTCTGACAAGGAGTACATAGAGTTTCAATTTGATATTTATCAAAATAAGTCTGCAAAGTCCATAACAAAGAAGTAATTCAACTGAAATGGGTGAAGTTTGCCCAAGTAAATACAAGTGACCAGAGCCTAGCACATAGTGGTGTTTTGCGAACCTTAAAGAACTACGTAAATGTTAACTAGTATAAGTGACTTTATTTACTATAGCTACAAAACTCCCTTTATCCCTTTGTTGACCAATGCTCAAAGTATTTTTTACGTTAGGAATTCTTAACCTTTTTTTGTGTCATTAACCTCTTTGGCAGCGTGGTGAAGCCTACAGATGCCTTAGAATAATGATTTCAAATGCATAAAATAAGAGAAATAGGATTACAAAGGAAATCAAAGACTGCTGAAAATAAAGATGTTATTTGTTTTCCCCATACAAGTTCACAGGTCCCCTTGGACCACAGATTAAGAACCCTTGCTTTCTATTAATATGATAATCAAGAATTTCCCCTGTCTTTCATAGAAACCATGATAACCCCTCTTATAAAATCCTCACTTAGCCTGTTCAATCACTGATTGAACAGAATGAGGTGCCATTCTGCTCAAGAGTCAGTCCTACATATCTTTAGATTCATTCAGAAATGTCTTTCTAAAAGCAAACTTATCTCTGGTGAGGGAGTTTATTATATTTTATATAGATTATCGTACTGCATGCTTTCTTCATTTTTCAAATACCTGAGTTTTTAAATAATAACTATTCTGAGTAAAATATTATGGAATAATTAATATTATGAATATAGCTTCACAAATCTGAACTCAGAACTTTCTTATCCAAACTAGACAATTTATTAAAAAGAAAACTGTATCACTTAAAACCCCTAAAAGGATGTCTTACAAATAAGAGAAGGAGTAAAAAGCAAGTGAAGGAGCCACTGTTTTCAGCTAAATTTTGAATAAAAAAAAATAGGCCAGGGAAACAGTTTATGACCTAATGCACTAGTCCTGTTATAAACACATATATACAGTATATCTCCATCAACTGAAACTTAATCACCTTTTTACAATTTAGAGGAGGAAGGCAGCTTTTAGTATAGTTAAGCCATGTATCATCAATACCATGAAGCTAACCTATCAGTTGTAATAGCTCCTATAAAATACCAGAGTGAGATTGCAATAAGCCTAGAAAATGGGCTACAAATCCCAGCTATGCTCAAGCAAGCAGTGAACCAAAAATAAAAATAGGTAGAACTGCACCAAGAACTACATAGCATTCATCTCGATTCATGATCAGTAAGGCAAAGTTCATAGGTCAAGGTTTTAAAGTGTCTTATTCAGATCGGAAAGGCAGTCATTACACAAAAATTTCTTTTTTATATATATAATTCAGAAGTAATCATCTGAATTTCCAGTCTATCACACATAATGGTCTACACAAAAATAGGTTGCAATTATCAAAACCACATTACTTTACCTTTAAATACCTGTATTAACTTTAAAATATCTGAATGTTCAACTTAAAAAAGTAAAAGCAAAAATATTCAGTTGCACAAGCAGCTTTACAATTATGATTCAACTGTACTTGGCTTCCACAAGAAATAAGAAGGGATACTGATTGTTAAACATTCTGAAATATTGTTTGTGCTAAATTTTCTCCTTGTAATTAAGGTAAGGTAAAGGCAATTTCAACCTAAATTTCTTTTAAATTAATAATTCAAATTGATCTTAATTTCTGGATTATGACAATTCAGCTATAAAATAATATAAAAATATATTAAAGCAACAATTACCATAAATTGTTGGCACTCAATAAATGTTAATCACTTTGATGTAATTACAACTATAATGCAAGCTGCTATAGGCTAGACAAAACATAGAGGATGTACCAGCCAACACACTGTAATTTTTTTTTAACTTAGTGAAAATTAATTTATATAAAGGTTTTAGATATTTCCATTTCCTACAGATCTATGGCTATTTGGTAATTAGTTCTCATTTTTATCTAAACCCCAAAAATCTCTTTGGAGAAAGGCAGTATTTTAAAAAATAGTAGCTTTCAAATCAATTTTTAAGATAAAAAATAAAATTGATAGCTCCAGGTACTGTTAAATATTCTCCAGGCTGGTTGTTTCTTAACTATACTCTATGGTCTTTACCAGTGCATCATGACAATTCCCTGGCTAGAAGAGTACAGGGACTATTTCAATAGTACAATATTACAATACTATAATTTACAATATTTTTTCAATAAACACAGAGGTAAAAAGCCAATTTTTCAAACAGCATGTACATTTTGTATAAAATGTGAATTTTATTAAAAAGAGAGTGTTCCTATCTACTAGTCTTCTACACTTACTGAAGATACCCTGAGAACTCAGATGTTCTGAATGAGACTGGTTAAAATCCTTCCTCTAATATGGAACCATAAATGCCAATGCACTACTTAAGTCACATTTCACATAGAACAATTCAAATACATACAGATTTATTCTTCACTAGTCATAATATAAAACATTATGGACTTAAGTCTTAGATCAGGGATAAGATTTTTTAAATTTCCTAACTCTAGGAAGGATTATGGCAAAGAAAGTAATACAAAGTTTCAATTTTAAAAGAAATGTGAAATAAAAAAAATGTATAAATACATTTATGGTAGTTTCTGCCTCCTCTCATACCCAACCTACATTACTAAAAAAGCTCCTCAATCTGGTTCATTTCTTACTAAATGGAAAGAATACCAGTCCTTGAGCAAAAACATTCTCATATTTCCACCAGACAGGCTCTGACTTCAATAGTATATCTCCAGGGAAGAGGACAGGAGCCAGGTTCCCTCGAATGTCATTCCCCAGATGTTCAAAACGGTAACTAATTAATTAGCATTAGAAGATTTGGTTTATAGGGGAATCTCACTGGTCCAGTTTGCAGCCTACAAGAAAATGGATTGTTTTTAGCTATAACATCAGGACATAAAGGATGAGGATGTGGTTTTTTATTCCACAGAAAGAAGAATATTTCCAAATATTGACTATTAACATTAAAAAAAAATTGCCTACCATTGCAGTAGAATTTCCTCCAGATTTTTTGATGTTCTTTGAGGGCATTCCATGTAGATGATTGAGTCTAGCCTGGAAACCTGGAATCAAAAGAACACGCTTTACTATATACACATTAGTTGGAGATTAGAAATATATACATATGCATACTGATATACATAAAACAATGAAATACACATGTATAAAATGAAAAATAAATAAAAGTAAAACATTTATGAGAAAAAATGCATATGCTAGTCATTAGAAGAAACTGAAAGAGCATTTCTAATATAGTCAACTCTTGATTACTCTTTGCCTTGTGACAGAACTGTCTACTAATGTCCTATGTTCCTCTCATCCTTCTATAAGACATTCTTACTGCCATCATAGGGATATAGCAAGGAAAAGGAAAGCAAGTGAAAGCTGATCTTTTTTTTTTTAACTAATAATAAGTATCAACAATATAAAGCATTGGGAAACGGAATGGTTGGAATCAGTTGGGCTAAAATAAGATACACAAGTATATATTTCACTTTTGAGTGTAGACTACAAAGCATGGTGCCTACCTCTCAGTATCTGAGTGCTACTGACCTCTTCTGCCTGAAGGTGACATAAGAGGAAAAGAGCCACTTAATATACTTTGAAAGACAGGATCTGGCAATTCTTTTTCTAGTTCCGTAGACTCTTCTGATTGCCACCAGGGAATGACTCCTGTGATGCCACATGCCCCGCCTGACTCCTTTTCATAGAACCAGTCACTCTGCTCATCATCACCTGCACAAATATAATAAACCATAAGCCCCACCACCACCAAAGATTTAGGCTTAACATCAGGAGAATGCATATCTATAAAAAAAACTGCAAAATTATTTTTCTTTTAACACAGCAACTCCATTTCAGGAATGGATTTTAATGGCATGACAAGCATTGCCATCAATAAGAACACATAAAATGTAATGTTTTAGAACCAATTTAGAAATGTGAAAAACAATAATAAACTGGTTAATCCTTTGGCAATAACTGCAGGGAAATCCATTTAAGTTACTACCCTTTCCATATTAAGAAAAAACAAGCCTTAATCTCCTGCAGGGAATTAAAAGGTATAAAACTGTGAAACTCGTTCTTTGCAGCTGATAATGGTATATAATTAGCTTAATTTCATGATTTGTATGGAATGTAAAAGGGGAAACAATCATGAACAGATGTGACTAAATGAAATTAATCTGATTAAGTTCATTAAGAAATAGTTTTGAAAAAGTTGATTTTAAATGAAAAGTGACAGTAGCATGGGTATATTGAGAAACACTATGCTATACTGACAAACACAAACTAGCAAGTATGACGTATGAGAGTATTTAAAAGTCTAATTCAAATTAAAATTAAGGTACAAATATTTCTTTAGTGAAAGTAATGATTTTCCCCTCTTTCTTTAAAGATAAGAAATGAAAGGTAACGAGATTTCTAAAATATGTAAGCAGGTAACTTTGCATAGTTACCGATGACTACTAAAAATATAAAGCATATAGTAGTTTAAAATGAAATTTGGGACTTCATAAGATCCCTCTAAGATTTTCAGAGATCCTTCTTTACTCATGTTGGCTTCTATGAAGATCATCTCAACCTTTTTATTCATTTCAAAGTCTTATTTTACTAAATATACACAGAAAATCACTCTAAATTTGCAAATAATTTAATTTTTTTTCTTTAAGAAAGGTCTGAGGAAGATTCAATTTTAGGTCATAAACACAGCTTTTAACTTAATAACTTTCATTATCCCAATTAAAATGGGGAGAAATTTAACAGGTGATAAATAATACAAAGTTAGGATGGCACAGTCATGAAAAGTTGGCCTTGAAACTAGAAGGTCTGAGTTAAAGGTTATGTGATCCTGGGCAAACCCCTAATCTGCTGGCGCTCTGAGCAACTCTCTGATATTATAAACTGCAAAATTATTAACCTGAATTGGTAGAGGGAATTTCCTATACCAATTTAATCACAAGACCAGTGTAGATTCCTCTCATCAGATAATAATAATCATTGACATGATTCAAATGGGCTATTAAAATACTTTTTAACTAAAAATAAACTCAAAATAAAACTCAAAAAAATCGACTAGCAATGTATTTAAGTTCCATAAATCAGTTTTAGAAAGTAAGACATTGAAGGAAACCACTGGTGTCAGACTGAATTCAAATGAGTGATATTATCTTTCTGGTCAAGAATAGTCAAGTTGACCTATATGTATAAGAATATTTATAGCAGCTGTTTTTGTGGCGGCAAAGAATTGGAAATTACGGGGATGCTGAATTGAAGGAATGGCTAAACATGTTGTGGTGTATGACTGTGAAGGAATACTATTGTGCTATAAGAAATGATGACCAAGATGCTTTTAAAAAATCTGGGAAGATTTATATGAACTGATACAAAGTGAAGTGAGTGGAACCAGGAGAACACTGTATGATAATAGCAATATTGTATGATGACCAAATATGAATGACTTAGCTATTCTAAGAAATACAATGATCCAAGACAATTCCAAAGGATTTAAGATAAAAGAAAAATGTTATCCACCTCCAGAGAAATAATGGAGATGATGTGAGTCTGAATGGAGATCAAAGCATGATTTTTAACTTTAATTTTCTTGTTGATTTTATTTATTTTTTTGCAACATGGTGAACACAGAAATATATTATGCATGACTACATATGTATAATCTATAAAAATTTGCTTGCCTTCTCAAAGAGTGGGGAGGGAGAGAGGGAAAAAAAATTGGAGCTCCAAATCAGAAAAAATGAATGTTAAAATGAATGTTAAAAATTGTTTTAACATGTAATCAAGAAAAAAAAAGACAGTCATCTCAAAGAACTGGAAAGTGTAGCCTTAAAGTATTATGTATCACTGATTTCAATTTTAAAGCATTTTGTCATGTCACTAAGAATTATTTTAGTGAGTATATACTTACTGCGTGACTGAAAATATAATGCATAGTGACAGAAAAAAATGGAAAGACAGAACTTTCTTAAACTATTTTGTGCTTCTCAAAGATTAACAGCCTTTAAAAGATTTGGAAGGCTGATTTTTTAAAAAACTAACATAAATAGACATTTATAGGGATCTGATCTGGGGAAAGTTATCTTTTGGGAATAATTTAGTTCATCTTTATCTAAAGGTGGAGAGAAATTTGGCAGAGTTCCCTCCTAACTATTGGAATCTACTACCTTTTTTGTTGAAAACTTTAAGTTCAAAATAAAGTTCTCATGAGTTTTACAAGTGGGCTAAAATTACTTTTGAAATTAGCCATAAGCCTACTCATGCAGAACAAATAATTTATACTAGAAATAAAACTAATGATCATTTCATTCATTTTACTACAGATGTATCACCATAGGGGTAGATGGACTGGAAAAAAAGTCAATGTGATACAGTAACAGTTCCAGTTTGTTTTTAAAGTTATAACTAAAGTGTTTACTTTTTTAAACCACAAAATGTTTAAAATTAATTTCTTTTAAACAAACTTGTTTTTTTCTAGTAATGATGGACTAATTAGATGTAACTTCAACAAGATAAAATTTTTGTGAGATTTAAAAAATATACCCTAATGAATGATTTAGATTATTCCATATTCTCTTTAAGATGAGTAGTTTTAAAATATTAATATATGAAAATGAAAAAACATTTCAGGAAAATATATTTTCAGGAATTTCTTTAAAAAGGTATAAGCAAAAAGTATGAGATAGACAACATTATTTCTGTTTCATGGTTTAGAATTTTGAATTCAAGAAAATCATTTAATTACTTACAAAATGGATAGGAGGAATAAATGTCACGGCTGAATAAAAATGACAAATGAGTTGCAAATCCAGCTATATTAATACTTAACAGTTTTAAAGACAATTGTAATCAGTTAGAGAATGAGAACCACTCTCTTGTGAACTTGTTAAAAGAGGAACAAAATTGAAAAGACTGAGGTATATAAAGCTTTCAGAATACTAGTCTCAAAAAAAAAAAGATAATCCTTCCTAATATTATAAGCTTTACATACTAGCTTTAGGAGATAATCAAGGGATTTAATTGCTTTAGGACAGGGAGATACCTTCAGAGCACCTAAAAGGCTAGCCATGAAATGAAACCTAAAGTCTATTAAGCAATGTTTGCTGTAAGATGGATTATGTAAGTCATCAACTCATAAAATAACTTGTAATGAACACAACTTTTTTTTCAAAACGAGGAGAAAATTAATGACATTTCAGTACCTTGTCTTCCCTCATCATTGGTAAACAAACCAGCATCAGTGCTGCTGAGGCTGCTGGAGTCACTGTAATAAGGGGGGGAAAAGAGAGAAATGGATCAAAAGAACAATTGATCTCTCAGTCGTAAAATTTTAAAGAGACAAGGCGGTGCTCAGATGGAACTTAAGCCTGACAAAGATCTGAAAGAAAATAAGATGATTTTTTTTTAATCAAACTGCAAATATCCTGGTTCCATTAACTACAGAGCATATTATTTTTGGCACATAAAACCACAGGAATCTAATGGGACCCTGACAGTAAGCCAGATGTGACTGCAACGAGGTGCTGACACAATTGATGCATTTTATTATCTGCTTCCATCAAATGCTCACTGCTCTTTTCTTATGCTGTGCAATTCAGCTTGATCCCGGAACACCACTGCTCAATAAAATGGGAAAAATCTCAATCAAAAGCAATCTAAGCCTTTCTTCAGCACATGAAATACAAGAGGCTGGAGATGGAATTACTTTTCATAACAATATTTGCAAATATTGTGGAAAATACATTACTTAAGAATTCACTGCATTTCTATTACTTAGAGAAAAAAAGTTTACAACAATGAAAATCCATTAAATCAAACCTAAGGTCACCCTCAAAAAATTGTATATGACCAGTATGATGATGATGGGAGAAAAATACAGGTTCAAATTACTTCTGTATAAGTTCTGGAGTGACAGCAGAACTGATACGGAGTAGAATACAGACAATAAAATTTAACATATAAATTAAAGTCAATAGGTACTCTTTCTTTATGCACATAAATGATTTCCATTAGTGCTAATGGAAGTTGTGGTCTTTTTTAGAAGATGAAGAAACCTGTGTGATTGAGGATAGTTAAAACACAACTCAGGATGAGGTTATAGCTATCTGTCAACAGTGCGTTCTATCTCTGAATAGGAAAAGACTTTTCTCTTCAAGAAATATGCTTTCAAAATGTTTTGATTTTTCTCGTTACTGTACTTTAGAATTTAAAAATTATAGTCATGAGTTTTGCAAATAACAATAATGACAATAGCAAAACAAGTGACTTTTTTTATGCAAAGGCTTAGTTTCGAAAATACCACGCTTTCTGCCCAAGCTTAGAAATATTTACTATAATTTCTTTAAAAATTGAAACTAAATTTTTGAAACAATTTAAAATCAACCAAGATGCAAATTATATCCAGCTACTAATTGCTGAATGAAAAATGATGCTATTTGGCTTCTACAATTTGTTTTTACTTAGTCTTTTAAATTGTTTTGAAATTTAGCAGTATATCATTCATTACTATATAGGACTATTCTTCCCCCAAAAAACTCTTAAATAGCTTCTTCATCACTGTTTTGCCCAAATTCAGTAATTGCGATACACTGTTCCTCCAGTGATTATTACTAATCACCAAAGACAATACTATACAAAAAAATTCAATATAAAATAAATATTATGCCTCATTCATACTATAGAATCATTTGTCCACTAAATCCTCCCAATCCTCAATGTGGCACAGAGGTAACTCTGAGATCTCAAAGGTTATTTCAGTGGAGTACAAGTTCTAGATGATCCTACTGATATGAAAAGGCTTTTACTAAAGCTCTCATAGGAAATATAATGCCCATTATGGAGGACCAGTCTAGGAAAGTTTGGAGAGGCTCATAATCAAAATGTAGGTCACAAGATGAATGTTTTGGTCACAGGCATATCATGAAACCATTAACTAAGGCACAGAAGGTTTCTGAAGTGCACTGGACCAAGTACTCACAATGATAAAAATAACAGCTCTACTGAATCATTGTCTTGTGTTTTTCATGTCTGTAACTATGTAAATTGATTTTTTTATGCAATCATCTAGAATTCAAAAATTGGCTTTATTCCACCATGTATCTAAGCAGAACTCCTTTAAAACAGATCTAAGCTGTGAGATCAATGACCTCCTTCCCTTTAAAGCAAACTGACTGTTCCTCAGTTTGCCAATTAATTATGCCAATGGCATGAACACAGTATTATTTTTTACTTCTCCCTTTCCATCATTTAGATACCCATATCTACTAGTCAACAAAGCCAAATGATTTTTTACTCTTTGATTTTTTTTTTCTTTCTATAACATTCGAATCTTAACTTCAGATATCATGGTATTCTGATCTAACCCAAGTTTCTTTCTCCTCTAATCTAATCTTTCTCCTCTAAACTTCACTACTCTACTTAAAGAATCCCAAATACTTTTCTATTTTTTGAGCCAATAAGTTTGGATTCAACAGTTTAGCATCAATGGCCCTTTCCTCTTATGCACTGACACTTCCTTTACTGTATAATTTAACCTTTGTATCTTTGCTCTTACTATTCCACCTGAAATATCCTTTTTCCTCTTTCTATATTTCTAAATCTCTTTTCTTGATGACTTAAATCAAGATTCACTTCCTTTTGTAACACTTTCTAAGACCAAACAGGGTACAAAACTATTCTCCCTTTTCGTTCTAAGCACCTGTGTGTACACAAGCTATTCCCTACTAGCTTTTCGTAGGATGTTCTTTCTTAAGAATCACTCTCCAAAAAAATAGACAATAACTTTAGCAAAGTAATAATATAGAAGATTAATAGACAAAAATCATTAGGTTTTTTTCTCTATATTATTAACAAAATGCAAGAGACGGTGTAAGAGAAATTCTATTTAAGATAAAATGCAGGGGCAGCTAAGTGGTGTAGTGAATAGAGCACTGGCCATGAAGTAAGGAGGACCTGAGTTCAAATCAGGTTTCAGACACTTGATCGCACGTATTAGCTGTGTGACCGTGGGAAAGTCACTTAACCCCAATTGCCTTGCCTTCCCCCCTCAAAAAAAAAAAAGATAACAAAATGCATCAAATATCTGGTAATTAACCTATCAAGATAAATACAACCTCATATAACTACAAAGTAAGTTTTATAGAACTAAAAGCTTGAAACAAAACAAGTCCAACAATTGAGACATGGATGAATAGACTGATAAATAAATGTAAAGAAATATTATTGTATTGTGAAAAAATGAAGACATCAGAGAAAACACAGAAAGACTTGACAGAAGTGATACAGAATAAAGTAAAACAAGAGAACATACATAATAACTACAACAATGCAAATAAAGCCAATACAGAGAAGCAACACAACTCAGTTCAAATACAATAGTTAATGTTGACAAAATACTAGGCAAGTTAAAGATACATTCTCCCCTTCTACTAACAACTGATATATAAAAGTGGAAAGTAATTGGACATAGGACACAATCAGTATCTGGCAGTTTGCTTAACTTTCTAGAGACTGTATTATGGAATGAAGTTTAAATATCTTTTGTATCCAAACCAAACCAAACAACCCAATACCTCAATAGGAGAGACAGCATGTTACAATGGAAAGAATACTGGATCTGGAGTCAGAGGACAATGGGCTCAAATTCTAGCTCTGCTATTTACATGTGTGACTTTGCACAAAGGCCTGAAACTCTTCAGGTTTATCCCTTTGTCTACGAAATGAGGGTGTTGGATTATATGACCTCCATTTTAGCTCTAAATTTGTGAACATCCAAATATGTTACCAACTTTCATTTTATAAACCTGCCCTTCAATTTTTCCATGTGCCACATGTCTTTCATTTTCACTGTGACAGTTGCTTGGTTCTTCTATGTGAGAATTAAGATCCCTTAACATTCTGGGGTGTTACTCTTAACAGATCTGCCTAGGGCACTAAGTGGCCAAGAGAGTTGCCCAGAATTACAAGAACCATGTCAGAGGCAAGACTTGAACCCCAAATTTCCTCCATCCAAAAGCTAGTTCTCTATTTATACTTTGGCTCCATAGGTGCTTATAAATGCTTACCAAAATGATGCTTTGACCATTATTGTAAGAACTGAATCTATTCCTTATGAAATAGACAAGATTTTGTTCTGACAAACTGAAACTAAGTTCCTAGGACTTCAGGTATATTAGGTAGAGTTTAGGTACCACTAAGTTTCAAATACTTGCTTCTTAAGAACACTGAATATGAGGGTGTCTATTGCCCCCTGAATCTGATATGCTATTGCTTCGTCACTGTTTATTATTTAGAAGTAGTTTAACACCAATTACATCTCAGCTTTGTTCTCCCTCATCAATTGTTGACACATATAAAAATGGATTTAGAAATTACAGGCTCAATTCTTAAATATGTCCCCCTTGACCTTGGTCCTTCTTCCATGTTAGCTTGGGGTTATACTCAAGAGAATGATGACTCACAAGATCTCCCCATGATTTTGTCACCCCTTCTCCACTTTAAATAAGACACAATCACAGAGTAGCATTTCTAATCTACAGAAGACAAGTTTAATTTTGATGGCACTGCTTTTTTCCTCTTGTTGCTCAGAAGAACAGAGTGGAATAAATTCTTTTTAAAAGCTTCTCTTTTAATAAGCTGTACATAAGAGATGCATGGTTTCATACATAATTCTCTTTTCTCTGTCCTTTGTATATGAAATTATGTTTATTATAGATTGACAAAGATAATTTTTAAAAACTATTTGAAAAGAAATAGAAGGCATTTTTTTTGGAACCTAGAGTTTTCCAAGGTACTTAATATATATGTTTCTACTGTATAAGATTTTTTTTCCCCTCCTACTCAAAACAATGAGATTAGTTTAAGGGAGGTGGTTCGCTTTAGCTTTGACATAACCTATCTGGTCTCTAGGGAGGCTGATAAATTACAAACACTTTATTCAGTGGGAACAGAGGTGACACGGAGGTACTTATGAGGCCTGAGAAGCTTTTGCTATTATATTAAAACATTCATTGAATATCTGTTTTGAGCAGGGTTCTTTGCTTGGTACTAGAAAGGAAAAAAATTTTTAAGTCAAGTATTTCAATATTTTTTTCTTCTTTTTTAAAGCCAAATTTGCTTACAGTGAAAGTTATTTGAGCCTAAGGGGCACTTAATAAACCCTTTGAATGACTAGTTCCATAAACTTTCTCCTTCATCTTGACTGACTCTGGCAATCTAAGAAACAAAAAAGTAAGAAAAACAAAGTATGAGGCTTTTAAATCCATTTGGTGAGAAGTAAAACAATGAATAATCAAAAGTTAATAGTCTTTATACTTTTTTTCATCAATCAAAGATTATTACATTAATATTCAGATGGATTAAAAATGACTGGTTATGTCATGTAGTCATGACTCTTGGGTATGATTACTGTGACTTCATATAAATGATACAGTGGGAAAATAATAAATTTCTAATAGCAGTTCTAAGTTTACATCATTCAAGTCATTCATCATCAATTATGTAAATATGCAAGGCAAAATGCTAGGAGTTGGGGGACACAAAGTCAAAAATAGACCTTGCCTTCAATGAGCTTTACATTATGTTGGGGTGAGGGGGAACAACATATACACAGATAAGTTAATATAAAATGATTTGAAGACTGAGACTACCAACAACTAGGAAAGGAAAGGCTTCAAACTGAAGATAGTACTTAAGCAGCAACCTGAAGCAAGTTCAAGTTATTCTAAGAGTCTGAGGTGAGGAATACATTCTAGGAATGGGGGAACAGGCAAGTACAAAATCACAAATATGACACATGTATAAGGAATCAAAGGAATAGCTAGAAGGTCAATATGAGAGAATACATGAAGGGGAATAATTTGAAATAAGGCTGAGAAGACAAAGGTTGGAGCCAGGTGGTGAAAGGTCCTAAATACCAAGCAGAAGAATATACACTTCTATCAGAGGCAACAGAAAGTTGCTAAAATGTTTGAGTAGGAGAGTAATATGATGAGAACTGTGTCAAGGCAAGATTATTTTGGTAGTTTTGAAGAAAACAGATTGAAGAGGGGTCAGACGGAAGCAGGGAAAACAATTAGTAAGCTACTGCAATGATCTAGATAGGATGAAGGTTTGAACTAAGGTAGTGAGCCTAGAAGTACAAAATGGCATTAGAGGTATAATCCTAGAACAGAAAAATGGTAACAAATTATATGGGGGGTGGGAGGGTTGAGGGAGAAAGAACAGTAACAATGACTCTGAGCTAACTGAGACTCCGGTGACAATGTATATAAAGTGTTTTGTCAATCTTAAAGTTCCATATAAATGGAAACTATGTCATTCTCAAATTTTTTCAATGGAGTTCAAATAGAAATACTTCTGGGACAAGTCCTTTTTTTTGTTTGTTTTTGCATTTAATGTTATGTAGATTATTGCACAGGCAGATAAGGTAACTCTATAATAATGAAAACTCAAAGTCTGTGGGCTCAATGAAGGTGTCTTCAGGACAATTCTAGTAGTAGACAAGAAGCGTGTGATAATTTACTGTATTTCATATAGTTACCACAGAACTTTTATTTCTTCTACTAGGTTTCCTTATTTTGAAAACCTTTTATATTGCATAGCAGGAGACTTTGGCAAATCTATTTTAAAATGTTGTTCTTCTGTTAATTAATGCTGTTTGGGTGATTATGAGTAAGTTTTGTTTGTGACAAAATTCTGTTTTGAGTAAAGTATTGGTTGAATGCTCAATAATATTTTGAGGTCTGTAATTATCACATTAGGAATTAATCAACTGTTAGTTTATGAAAAATAGTAAGCTTCTAACTTATAATTCTATCTACCAGGTTGTGTCTACCTAGCAATATTTTGGCATCTTACAGTAAATTGTTAATGCTTTCTTCTTTTACAATCGGCATTGGCTGTTAAGTCAATCAACAAGCAGTTATTAAGTACTTACTATGTATCAAACACAAAGACTAAAATAATCCCTAGTCATAAGGTGTTCGAGAGAAACTACACAGTTAAGTATACATAGAATAAAGATGAAGAGAATATAAATAAATAGAAAAAATTTGAGTAAGAGGTAGTCTGAGAAGGAGGGTACTTGCAATTGGAGGAACTAAAAACTATGTCTCCAAAGAAAGAAATTCCAAAAGGTATAGATGAGAAAGAAAACAGTTATAAGTGAGAAATTCAGTGGCTAGGAAAAAGGCACAGACAAAAGAGATACGTGGTCCATGAAAACAGAGAGAAGGCCAATTGGGCTGGGTAGCAGAATGCAGAAAGGAAGCAATATTCAATGAGGTTGGAAAAAAACAAGTCAGGGTCAGGTTGTGAAAGGGTTAAAACTTAGTAGAGAAGTTTATATAGCAAAAGGAAGTCACTGGAGTTAAGGAACATTTAAGGAAAATCACTTTGACAGCAGGGTATAGTGGAGAAAGACCTAAGGTAGGCAAGGCAATAAATATTTTTTAAGCACTTTCTATTATTCAGGCACTATGCTAAGCACTGGGGATATAAATACAAGCAAAAAGAATAAGTCCCTGCCTTCAAGAAGCTTGCAAGGGTCCATTAGGACTTACCTGCTGAATTCTCAAGGATATTTTTTTGGGAGGGGCAGGGGGGATCTATATTTATAGTATAGGCATTTCTTTACTTTTTAGTATATATAGGATGGCAAGCTTCTGGTGTATAATTTTAGCCACTCGATAGTATCTTTCTAGGTATCCTATAATTTTTACAACTTACAGTTATGTTGCAATTTCCACCATTTTATTATAAAATTCGTATCACACATGAGTCATTTGTTTGGTGCTTCCTTCTCAAATATTATTGCTTGAGTTGTGGCCCATGTGCATATGGCCCGCGGCATCTATTGATTCTTCTCTTGAATCTTAGACATTTCATAGGCACTTTCTGGAACAGTATTCAACAAATCAAGTGGCATATACCTATTGTCTACCTTTATTATGGCTTTGGGAAAGAAGTCAGTTTGTTTCAAAATTATTTCTGTGAAGTATTAACCTATACTGTATGCTCTGAGAAATTCCTGTTTGTTCTATTCTTTCCCCTCCATCTATTTAAAATGAGGAATATAGCTACCTTATTTAGTTAACATTTTATGAGGTTTAGTTTGGACTTCTCAATTGGCTGTCATCCATTCATCCAAGACATAAGTATGCATTAAGGTTAATACTTAGGAGTGGCTACATTTATCCAACGCTTTTATTTGGCTCCTGAATTCTAGTGCAAAATATTTAGTTTCTATTCTTCCTTGGCACATGTTAAGAATTTTACACTTATTGAGTCCAAAAGACATTTTCCACTGGGAAAAGTTTCCATGAGTTGAAGTACTTAATATGTTTTTCAATAGTCATATATCCTTATTTCATCCAGATATGTCAAGTAATTACACAACTATAACAAGTATGAACTCTCTTCTTGGAAGATGTCACTTAAGTGTTTTCACTGTTTGGACTTCTTTTATATATTTCAATACCTGAATAAGCTGGAAGAGCTCAACTAAGTCAAAGACTTTGTGATAATAAAAGAGAAAAATGTTATGGAACTCTGGGGTAACTTATTCAATAATCTTTAAATTGATGAATTACTCTTTATACCCTAGGGACTATGTGGTAGCTTCTTTGCTCCTCAGCAAATATACCTTATTACCTTATAACCATAGAAATAGGCTGTTGGGTTTTTTTGAATAATACAAGTTGTAAATTTGTTGTACAAACATATATAGTATATGTATATAATATATAAAAATAAGTAATTGACCTATATTTGGAAGGGTCATTAGAATTTCACCTTGAGGTAATAACTATGTGATGACTTCTGTTAAGAAAGATGGAATCAGGTCTACATCAGAAAGGAAATTAGTAAAGTGTTTTGTAAATGAGATGTACTAAAGTAAATAAATACTGTGAAGTATTTCAGTCAATGATTATGGATATTCCCACATTCTTTAAGGGACCTTTATTGAATATAATTTTAATGTACTGTGATCAGCAAATGATGTACTTAATATGTCTTCTCTTCTATATTTTTAGCGAGGCCTTTATGCTTTAATTTATACTCTATTTTTATAAAGGTGGCATGTATAGTCAAGAGGTATAAAAATCCTTTTCTCCCCCCATTAAGTAATGACCAGAGATCAGTCTGCTCTAACTTTTCTGAAGTTCCATTGAGGTCCTTAATTTCTTTCTTGGTTCTTTTGGTTATATTTGTCTAGTTCTGAAAGGTGGATTCCACTCTTATAGCTTTACTATCTATTTTTTCTTCCAATTCAATTCACTTTTCTTTTAAATCATCTAGTCAATAAACATTAATTAAGGACTCATTATGTGTCAAACACTGATAACCATATCAGTGGGTAAAAGAATAAATAAAAAGAAAGGGATAAAAAGAAAGGTAAGAGATAGTCTCTGATCTCAAGGACCTTAGTGTATACTTGTGTTTCAAGTGTATTTCTTATATACAACATAGTATTGGATTCTTTTTTCTAACCCTTTCTGCTCTTTTCTTTTATGGGTGAATCCATCCCATTCACATTCACAATAATGAATGTTAATTGTATCCATCCTGTCTTCCTGTATTTTTCCTTCTCACTGATCCCCATGCCCTCCCCCTACCTCCAACTTCACGAACAAGGTGGTAAAACAGAGGTAATCTGTGTTCTTCTAAGTGAAATAACCGGTTCCCTCTTTGTTGAAGCTCTTTTCTTCCACTTCACCCTTCCCAATTCCATGTTTTTGCTTTCTTCCTTTCCTCTTAAATCCCACTTCATGCTCCTCCCCATAACATTCAAGTTTTGTTTTGCTTATAAGTATTCCCATAATTCTCCTTGCCTCCTTCTTAGACCTCTCTCAATCTCCACCCTTATCCTTATCTCCAACTTCCATTATGAGGTTAAAATATTCCTGCAATGAAATGTGTGTGAGAGACAGAGCAAGAGACACAAAGACAGAGACACAGGGGAAGGGACATAGTCAAAGTAAAAGACTAGAAAAACAGATACTGTGTTCAATCTTCCTTTATTTAGTCCAGTGAAAGTGAGGTTCATGGGATGCCCACTCTTCCCATCTATTCCTCCATGAATATGTAATTTTATGGACTTCTATTATGCAATAGTTATTTGCTCCCCTTCTTCCTTCCTTTTCCAGTCTAGGCCTCTACCCATCCCATTTTTGTCTTCCTCAATTAAAACAGAACAAAACCATCTCCAGACTGTTACTTTTACCTTTCTCTATGACCTTTAAACATATTAGAATTCTAATGACATATGTTTCTTATTTCCCTATTAATATGCAACAACCCACAGACATGAACTCTCTTTCAATTAATCTAATGCGTACATCTTTCTAGGTATAAATGTCGACTGTTTCCATTTCAAAATATCCGCTAAGTTATGGCCTTTTCATCATGAATGTTTGGAAGTCTTTTACTCTGTTAAAAACTCATTCTCTCCCTCCCCCATCCTCAGAGGATTATATTTAATTTTGATAGATAAAGTAAGCCTTTATCTTTAAGACCTTTGACGCAGAGGGAGAAAAATATTACCTAAAAACTGAATGTCCTGAAACCTGAGTCACACAGAAAATAATTCAATGAGAAAATAAAGCCAAATAAAACCAAAAAAGAAGAAAAAACATATTAGAAAGACAACATAAAAAACAACTTTTTAGCATATCACATTCCAAGCACTGAGCTCAGTATCTCTTAGCATCTGCTAAGTTTTGTGTGACCATTACTATGGCTCTTTGGTACCTGAACTCCTTTTTAGCTGCCTGGTGTATTCTTTGTTTGACTTGGAAGCTTTGGATTTTGGCTACAGCATACCTTGGACTTTTCATTCAGAGGCTTCTTTTGAGAGGTCATTAGCAGATTCCTTTGTATTTTCACTTTGCCCTTAGGGTCTGATTTCTGAGTGTTCACTTACCATTTCTCGAAATATGTTATCCATACTTTAAAAAAACAACAACACAGTTTTCATATAGTCCAATAATTTTTAGATTTGATAATTCTCTCTTCCTTGGCCTGTTTTCTAGATCAGTTGCTTTTGTTATTATATTTCTAACATATTTTTCTATTTTTTTCTTTTGGTTTTATTTTTCCATTGAATCATTTTCTGTCTGACTCATTTTAATTTTTAGGATGTACAGTTTTAAGGTGAGGTTTTCCTTCATTTGTTCTCAGGTGTCAATTTTCCTTGCCATTCTTTCCTCTCTAGTTTTTCCATTCTGGGTCTCATTTCATTTCTTCCAGGCTCTCCTGCAGGTCTCATGACTAGTACCTTTTTCCCCCTCAGCTTTACCTTGACTTGTTATGTAGTCATTATCCCAAAAGCATTTCTCAAATCATTTTATTTCCTGATGATATTCAGAATTGTAATTGATTTGATCATCTCATCCATCTCAGGACCTAAGTTGGGGGACCCTATGCTTGAATCAAACTCTGCAGCTAACTGGTATGAGTAGGGCCTACCTAGTCCTGAGTACAGTGAACCAGAAAAGAGCCTTCCTTCAAGAGACTACAAGGCTGTTCTTGTGCTAAGCTTTGCCTGCAGGATCCCTCTCACCACACAGCCTTTCCCTTCTGCAGCTGGGCTCAAGCTAGGCACATCATGGGGGACTAGCCTTAAATGATGTGTTCCTCTCAACCATACCACAAACAATGGATTAAGTTTTGAGGGGTATTAAACATTTATTATTTTTATAAGTAAATCTAAGTGATTTTTAAAACAACAGCATCCTCAATAGGATTTGGAAAGTTTGAAGAAAGAGTGGGTTTGGTAGTGGTAAGATAAGTCACATTCATCTGGGGAATAATGAGGTTGAAACATTCAGCAACTGATACACAAGCTCAGAAGGGAGATTCAGGTTGGATATGTAAATCTGGGAGTCATTGGTGCAGAAATGCAAACTGACCATTAGAGAAGAGTAGATCACCAAAGAAGTAAAGATAAAAAGGAGAAGGCTTTAAAACACGAAGACTGGGTGACACCACAGTTAAGAGACAAGAAATGGATAAAGATCTAGAATAAGACTGAGAAAGAGTGGTCAGATAAGTAAGAAGAAAACTGAGAGACAGAAATGTCACTGAAGCCAAGAAAAGATAGAATAGGCAAGAAAGAGAAGTTAACATTATTAATAGCTTCTGAGATCAACTACTACGAAGACAGAATAAAAAGACCATCAGTTTAGTAGGGCATTTTTACTAAACTGGACATTTACAAGCTACATAACCACAAGAAATTGCTTCCTATCTCCAAGACTTAAGTTTCTTCATCTGCTACATGAAGATAATACTTCTAATACCTCCTTCATAAAGTTGCTCTGCTTTGCAAAATTCATGGCACTATAATTTACTATTATTCACCATTATAGTTAGTGAATTATAAATATCATGATTATTCTATTGAAAAGATAATATTGACTTCATAATAATGCTCTACATACAACCTACCTGAATTTTTTGCTGAACAAAAACTGAAGTGAATTGGTATAAGAATGCTATCGTTATTTAAGAAAATACCAGGTATGTATATATCTATGTATATATCTATAGTTAAAGAGAAACATATCTAAACTTTATTGTAGCCTTTGGAGTGGGGGTGTGAAGGAACTCTGCATGGCAAAGAACAAAACAAAATTTACAAAGGAAGCAAAAAAAGGATGGACAATTCTAAACACAAGTATTATTTATCATACAGGTTTTCTTGAAATAAAAATTTATTGTTATGTATTTTGAATGCTCTTACGTTCTGCTACACACGACATGCTTTTTTTTCCCCTTTCTAACTTTGTATTTAAGTTCCAATATTAAGTTAATGATATGTTTTTGTTTCTTTTCTCTATTCTCTATTTGTGTTTTGGTGTTTTAGTCTAAAATAAGATTTTGGAAGAAAAAAAGAAAAAAAAAGAAAAGACCAGGTAACATAACAAAATACTCTAGAGATATAACGCTGGTTTTCATTCAAATAATTATCATCGAGCCAGTGTCAAGCCTTTTCAAGAACAGTGTAAATACATAAGAGTCATTATGGTAGCCTTTATCAAGTTGCTGGCTTCCAAGCTGAAAGATCTGGGTTTGAGTTCTGCCTTTGACACATACTAGTTGAGTCATGAATCTTTTATGAGCTCCAAGGTGTATATCTCCACAAGTGGTAGATAAGCTGCCAGCCTGCATCCCAGGAGAGAGTTTCCATACTAGAGTCCCTACATTAATCAAATCTAGATGGAGAACAAATAAATAATCTAGGTTTTCAATTAGAATAAATCCTAGAAAGACTATAATAAGCTTCTCTGAATATCTTTGCATATCCTTCTTGAGTTATCAAATAGCAAAGCAGAAGAGAAGCTCAAAAGAATATGTTTATTTTCCTTCTGCAAATCAGTAGATTATGCTCAATCCTTGATCTGCATACTTCCAAGTCATAAAAGACACTTCTTAGGAAACAATGATGTAAATCTAACTATAACTACCCCAGCACATTTGTTTTAATCTGCAAGATGACAGCTCTACATTCAACTTTAATATATACATATACTGAACAGTATGCACACTGACAAACCTCTCCAGGTCTTAAAGAAACCAGTACTTTTGGGCAGTAGAAGAATGACCTATCTCTTCAGTGTTATAAAAACAGAGTTTAGAAACAATTATAATCGTGGCATTTATAATCTGTTTAGAGACAATTATAATTATGGTATATCATAATCTGTTCTCTAGAATGGACAGTTGAAACCAACTGCCAAATGATCACTCTTTGCCCCCATTTTTTTCTAGTGGCAAATTCTGCGCTATAAATTTGATCTTGCAATTTAGGGATGATCAGGACTGCTGAAAACTTGTAAACTTTTTACGTCTATTCCACAACATGAGCAGAGATGGTCTACTTACTTATGATTTGAAAAAGTCAGAATGCTCTGATAAATTACATCATCAAAACAGTTATTAAAAAGCAAATAAATGATTAGGAAACTGACTTTGAGAACTGTTTTACACAGACACTAGACTCTGAGTCCAAAGAATCTCTAAACTCTGCAGATAAAATTAATAAAATGATTGTAACAAATCAAACTGCTTATTGCATTGAGAAACATGCACTTACTAATTTTAAAAAGTGATATAAATCTTAGCATATTTTGAAACTATTTCAGTAAAATGCACATATATTCAATGAAACCGAAAAACATGAAGGACAAATAATTCATATTTAAGAGAATTTGAAAAATAAAATCACCTTTCACTCATGTTCTCATCTGAGCCTTTTTGTTCTTCATATTCCATTTTATCCTTATTGACTGGGACCAATTCTTCACTTTCCCAAACCACTCCATCGTCTTGGATTTTCAGTCCTTGTCTAGTGATTTTTAGCTTTCTTTTTTTAATTTTGTTTTTACTGAACTCCTGGTGTTGGTAAGATCTACAGTCATTGTCCATTTCTTGATCCCTATTTTCAGGCTGTTGGGTCAGTGACAGTGAATTAGAGATTTCAGATGGTGGATCTATTGCCATGCGCTTCACCTTTCTTCTTCTACGGAGAGTTCTGTTACCTAAATTATCTACAGCAAGATCTGACTCATGCCATAAGGGTCGTTTACTTCTAACATTATTTAGGTTGGATGATGGTCTGCGCTTTGCTACTAACATGTGGTCATCAGAGTCACTGTGATCTTTCTTCTTATTATTATGGTTCTCTCTATAGTCCTTGCTTGGCTCCTCTAAACTGGAGTCCGAACCTTCACTTAAACAATGGCCTGTCTCCCAAGGAGGATGAGCATTATAGGACCGCCGTTTTCTCCCTCTCCTTTTCCTTGCCTGGCGTTTCAGTGGACAAGTCATACTTCGAGAGTGATCTCCTGGATCTGCAAATCCTCCTCTGGCTTGTTCAGAGCTCTCCTCTAGGGCTGAGACAAGATCATGAACCAGTTCCTCCATAGTTTGACTAAAATGCCTGCAAATTTCAGGGGAAAAAAAGGAAATAATAAACCTAAATAATTCAATGTTATATGCCAATCAGGCCCTTTCTCTAAACTGAACTAAATACAACATTAAGTCATTGTAAAGTTATTTCATTTTCTTTGTTGGTATGAAATACAGATTTTGTACATTTACATATTTGCTACGACTCAATTTTAAGTTCCTTTCTCTTCTGATTTAGTGGTTCTCTTATTAAACAATGAAAGAACCACTTAAAATAGATTAAAGGCAACACAAATGGAAAAGTTCCAATGCTGAGCAATTTTCCTCAACTAAACCATATGAATATATTTTTGACTATAATATGTTTTTGTACATTTTAGGATTTGAAGCTGGGAGATGGTACTCTAAAAATATCTTAACAATAATGTGAATGAGGAATTATACAACTTCTTTCCAAAAGTATTGATCATTTTTAATCACAGAAGGGAGAATTTGTTAGAATTTTCAAGTTTTAAAAAGTTAATAGGAAATGGAATAAATGTTTATCAATTTAAATTCATGTGGCTAAATACATCTGTCCCAAACATAAAACTCAGTAAGCATGAATAACCAATTAACTTATCAGTTTAGGACATGCAACAGGAAAATTCTTTGAAAAGATGTTTCCATGGAATAAAGATGGTTTGGTTTTGTTTTGCTTTTTGAAGCTGAGAACAACTGACCAATAAATAAGTGTCTGTTTGTTAAAAAAAGAAAAAGAAATAAGGTCTAAAAAGGGCATGTTATCTAGATTTAGTTACTTTTCATTTGCTGACACCTTTTCTTACTGGGTAAATGCTCAGTTTCAAATGGTAACAGGAGATTCATCAGTGTTTCAACTCAGTTTAAAATATTTTTAAAGTTCCCAAGATCACAATCTAAGGACAACAAGAGACCACATAAGACACTAGGATATCTAGTACAACCTCCTCATTTTAAGGATCAGGATACTCAAAGAGAAGGAGGTTAAGTGACTTGTCAAATGTCACAGAAATAAACAGAAAGATATTTTAAGGTCTCCTAAAACACGAAAAGTCAAAAATCACTAATACTACCTGGGAGCAGCTGAGGTCTACTACTTTTAAAATCAGATCATACAAAAAGTAACTTGATAATGTAATTAAGATAAACAGATTAAAGCCAATAACAACAAAGCTAAAAGCAGACATCTTTTATAGGGCCCTAATCAAATTGTAAAAGATAAATGTAAGAGTGTACCCCCCAACCAAGGGAAAAAGAGAGACACATTATATAACACGTCAGATGCAAATTAAATGACAAAATACTAGCATAAATCTCAACCCATTACTAGGCCAATCAAATTTTGTTCATCTATTGAATGCACTATAAAGTTATTATTTTTTAGTTTTATCAATAAGTTAAAAATCTAAAATACACATGAAAAATTTCATTTATGAAAGCATAATTTATTGTCCAAATTACGCACTATCTTGGTTCCCAACTAACTGTACTCTTTTGAATCCCCACATTTAGGAGGACCCCCTCCTAACAGTAAAGTAATATTATAGTCAGTACATGTCAAGTCGCTTCAACAACACCTCTCAGGTTAAATTGGCGACTATTGGCCTGACAGAAATAAAGTCATTATAAGAGAACATCACAAGATCAATAACTCATTTATTTCATTTGCTTTGGCAGTTAGGTGGAAGCATCAGAAGGAGGCCATTATACTGAAGGAACATTTTATCCTAACGACATTTTCTCAAATATGATTTTGTGATAGTTAACAAAAAAAGAAACCTTAAAAATACGAATGTTTTAAGTTCAAATCTATGTTCCTCCAATGTTTCCATTTTTGGTATTTAGAATATAATGACAAGAGCTATTACTTATTTCATAAGAACTTTTAATAGTTATAAGTAAATGTCTTTGAAAGATAAGAACCAAGGCTAATTTTGAAAATTTACATTATATCAAGTGTTGGATACTATATGGAGAATATTGTTATTAAGTAATGTTTTTATATCAGGAGGGTGACAGATATATGGTATAATGTTATTAATAATACTTGGTATGTGAAGAAAGTGCTTTGTTAAAAGACTCCAATATTCTTCTACCTGATGATAACCTCACGTCCTTCCATCTCTCATTATGTCTCATTTTAAATTTAGTCTCCATTCACACTACTAATTCCAGTCAATCTACCCCTTCCTGTTTTCCCAGTCCATCACCCCAATCTGGCCTTATATTTTTCATTTCAAAATAATGACTCCAGATAAACAATCCATCTTTACATCATAGTCTATTACCTTAAGTCTCTTACCCCTATGTCCCAGCAACTTATCCCCTAACAAACCCCCAACCCTAGACTACTCCTATTATCAACCAGTCTGTTCCACCCCTACACTCATGCTGCCAACTCTATTGATGGAAGAAATCAAACAACTTTGCTGATTAGGTCTACTGCATATTTAATAATAATAGATAACATTTGTATGACATACTTTAATGTTTGCAAAACATTTTGCATTTACTATCTCATTCGATTAGTGTTATATGATCATAATTGAGCCTTCTGCTCAGATGCCTAAACTTCTCACCATATAGCTTATTGGAAAAAAAAAAAGGAGGCCATTTATGGAATGTTCTTGCTTCTGTTCAACTCCATATTTCAAATCACCTCAAGTTCAATTCCAACTATTTCCTCCTTGCTCCAAACTTGGGAGAACAGGTGGCCCTTCCTGTGGCAAATACCAACTCCTCTACAATAAAATAAAAATATTGGAAAATTAGAAGAAAATTTACACTGACATCAAAAATATCCAAGCTGGAAAACAGGTAAAGGAGAAATAATTTAAGACTCATTGACCTGAAAAGGTTTTTTTTTTTTTAAACTAGACACTATATTTTAAGAAATCATAAAAATGGCCTAGATCCATTAGCAACATAGGGCAAAGTAAAAAACAGAAAGAATCAACTATTGCTTCTCAAAGTGAAGTTCAAAAGCAATCCTGGAAAATTCTGAAAATGTCAAAGCCAAAATCCCAAATTCTCAAAGAACTAAGGTCCTTTAATCAAGATCACGTAAGACCCAGTTGCTTTTACTATAAATGACAAGCAATATTCTAAGACAAAAGATAGGCTTACAAAAAAGAATAACTAATAGCATAGAGAGTGGTCAAATATTTCTGATAAAAAAAGAGATCAGATATAAGTAGAAAATATGAAATGCAAAGCAATTTAGCAATAGTAATGGGGAAGAAGGAGAAAGGAGGGAAACGGGGACAGAGGAGAAGGGGAGAAAGAGGGAAAAAGAAGGAAGAGGATGGGGGAGAGAGAAAAAATAAGAAATCTATGTTACCTTCTTAATGCAAAGAAGAGAGCAGAAGGAAGTTCAAAAGGAAACACAATCAGGGCAGTTTTGAAAGTAGCAAAACTTGCATACTTTTTAAAAAGCAAGTGAGATGAAATGGAGATTGAGTTTCATATAAAATTTTCATTTTGTGTTCTGTATGAAAATTAAGAGAAAAGACTAAATTAAAATCCTACCTTCTGTAGGCCTTTCTCAGCCCCATGAAACTCTACTGCTAATGCCTTCCTTCTATTCCATTTAAACTATGTATATCTTGTATGTGAAGAGTTTTTGTTTTTGTTTTTTAATAAATCATGTAGCCCATTAGAATGTTAGGTCCCGTAGATCTGAGGAACGTTTTGCCTTCTTTTCCCAAATGGTTAGCACTCTGCCTGGTACATAGTTAGCATTTAATAAACACTTGTTGACTGACTAGATACTTTATAAAAAAATTTTTTTAATAGAAAAAGACATTTCCCCTACCTATGGACCAATTCTATAAACATGTTAACATTTCTCTGTGTTATTTACCCAAAGGGAAAAGGAGAATCTAAAGAAAGTGTGCTGGATTTAGTTCAAATCCAAATTCTACCACTTACCACCTAGGTGACCCTGGGCAAGTCAGAACCTGAGCATCGGATTCTTCATCTGTAAAACGAGGGAATTTGATTAGATTAGGTTAGGAGCTCTTAACCTAAGGTCTGTGAACTTGCTTAAAAATTTTTAATAACTATTTCAATATAACTGGTTTCCTTCATAATCCTGTGCATTTTGTTTTATGCTTTTAAAGTAGCATTCTAAGAAGAGGCCCGTAACACAAAAAAGGTTAGGAATCGCTGGACTAGATGATGTATGAGCTCCCTCCTAGCTCAATAATCTATGAATATCTTCTGTCTTCATTTTTTCTTTAATTTAACCCTTGATCAAGGTCTGGCCAAAATAAAGCCAACTTCTCCAAGTATTTTGTTTTGTATCATTCAAGGAATGACTTTTATCTGTTTTATACTCTCTAATATGCATGGCCAAGGAGTAAAGGGGAAAAGAAATTTGAAGAAAGATCTAAAACTAATATTCCAGTAGGTTAAATGAAATCCACTAGGACTGTTTTTAAGCTATCGGATATGCAACTAACAGCAGACTAGACAAATTGAAGCCTCAAATATTTAATCAAAATGTTTAGTTAGTATAATTCCTTCTTAAACTAAAGTATGTTAAAAACTCTTCCAAAATTAACACTGGAAATTGAAACAATAGGAAAGATAGCCTCCTGCTAGAGAAAGTGGGGTTAGAGTGGTATGTAAACAGACATGTAGGCAACAAAATGGCTTATCTTGAAAAAAAAACAAAAAACAAAACAAAGACCAACGTGTACTGGTGCACTAACTATCACCAATGGCCCTTTTAATTCTGCCTGATTTTGAATTACTTTCTGTATAATTTCAAATGTTTCATTAATTCATGCTATTTTTTTACACATCTGCTTTGATAGTCTAACACTTCATACCATAACAAATATAACTATAGTAGATATTGAGGTTTGCACTAAATTTTTAAGATTTCAGCATTTTCAAAGATATTTTTGGACATGCTAATTTGCTAAAATAATTTTCACAAAATAGGTTATAGGGAAGAAACATCAGAGTTTATACTTTTAGAAAATCTGACTACAGAATCCTAGCTAATCTTAGAAGAAAGAGAATTCCTAAGGAAAGTAATTTTTCTTCTAATATAATCATAAGCAAAAGAACTAACTGAATAAGAAAGATTCCATAATTCATGTTCTGTCAAATTAGACAGTCCATTTGCTATTTCTTCATTATCATTATCACTACATAGCACCTACAATGGCATTTTGTTAAAAGCTTTACAAATATTATTTCATTTGAATCTCTCAACAATCCTATGAGGTAGGTGCTATTATTATGCTTGTTCTAAAGGTGAGGAAACTGAGGCAGGCAGAGGTTAAATGACTTGTGCAAGGTAACACAGCTAATAAATAAGTGAGGTGAGATTTCAACTCAGATTTTCCTAATTCTAGGCCACTGATTCTGTTGCTGACTCTATCCATCTAGCCGCTTGTAAAAAGATGAGATTTCATCTCTTCTTGGGCTCTGTCCCTTAAGATTATATGGTATTCTCTCCTTACCTCAGCTTCTTTTAGAATTCCTAGCTTCTTTTAAATCTCAGCTCGAGTGTCATCCTCTATACTACATCTATGAATTGTTTATTATAAATGGCTTAAAAGCAAATGATCCTAGACTGAAAAATGGAAGAGGCCTCAGTTTCAGAGTCCCAGTCCAGGGACCAACAAACCCACCAGCTGCCTGTTTATATGAACAGCTCCCAGCTAAGAAGGATTTTTACATTTTTTAAAGTTTTATTGTACTGAAAAATTTAAAAATGTTGTTAGGTGGCCAGTTATACAAAAACAGGTGGTAGACCTGATTTCCAATCTTTGATTCTAGTCATTTGACAAATGAGAAAATCAAGGTCCAATAAAGTTAAATGACTTGTCCAAGGTCACAAGAATAGTAAGTAGCAGAGGCAACATTTCGATCTGGATCTTCTGCCTCCAAAGCCAGTCTTCTTTCCGCTGATGCGTGCTCCCCCACGGGAGCTTCTGGATCCCTCTCCAGCCGCTGGCCCCCTCCCTGGAACCATCCCCCAGAAATCAGTTCATCTACAATGTGTATTTAGTTATCTGCTTCCATCTTGTTTGACTGTTTCACTTCTCTCCTTAAACACGCAAGGTCTGACACAGGCTGGAACACAGTGACCTCTAAATGCTTATTAAATCAAGGAACATGGTGTTAGTCACACAATCGGGCCAGCCTCGGAGTCAGAGTGACCTGAGTTCAATTACTGCTTCTTACGTGTATGTGCTATAGAACTGGGGGCAAATCGCTTAGTTCTCTCAGTGTCCTCAGAAGCGCCTCAAAACTATAAACTACAAACTGCCAATGTGCATCAGTTAACAGAGTTTATAACCTGAGAGTTATAAATATTACAGATTGGAACCCCCTTCACCTGCTCCTACAAAAAAAAAATCATGATCTGGACTATCAGCCATATAGAGATTTAAGCAGACAATCTAGGCTCCAATGTACTGGTAAGCTCCTTGCTAATAATTTTTTTCATTCAAATATATAAGAGATCATGTAAGAGAAATACTAGTGTTTAATGTGAGAAAATCCTAAATATGAACACTCAAAAAAATCCACTTAATTATTTCGAAAGTGCCATAATCGACCTAATGATATTTGATTAGAACACTAGGAATTATTATTGAGGAAAAAAAACTCTAATGAACATATCTCAGTAAGTTGATCCTTTGCATCAATTCAAAACTAAACATAATGATATACTGTAATTTTATAACACTATTCTTTATAGAATGAAGTTAAATATATGCTATATTTATTATACAGTCAATCCAAAAGGGGCTAATTACCTTTTAAATAGGGCTATGATATGGATGGAGATCATTTTAATGATTCCAGGGGTCAGCAAACTAGAGCAGGGCAAGTTGCCCCCTACTTTTGTATAGTCTCACAAGCTAAGAATGTTTTTTTTTTATTTTAAAGACAGTGAAAATTTAGTGTAAAAAACCACTCTTAGTTTTGCAAATTGTACAAAAACAGCCAAAGCCGTAATTTGCCAATCTCCACTCCAGAGCATAAGAATCACCCACAAATTTGAGTATGCCTATAACTTTGTATGTTAGTTTAAAATTTAGAGTTCAGCTGACATTTTAAAAGTTTTCTCCCTAACACAGCAAGTGGCACCATCACAAATTGTCATCACATTTCAATTCTATTCTTTCCATCTCCAATTAACATACAACTACAATGGAAAAGAGAAACTGTGTGTTAAGAAGAAAAACACAACTAAGTACTTATTTGGGGAGCAAAAGGTGTGCTAAGCTTATCAAATATTAAATCCTACCAGTTTCTCTAACTTTCTCAACAAGTACTAAAGAAAAACTCACTAAGTTATCTCCTCTTCAAATTAGCAAGGGCACAACTGGATCACAAGGTTTATTATCCTATTTTAATTTGTTATGCAATTCATTTTGGAAATGTCAGAAATTTGGATATGCCTAAGGTCAAAGCCATTTATGATTGAAATTCGAAAAGCAGAACTTTCTGTCTCTTATTCCCTTCCTGATCTACTACTTATGATTTATGTGACCACAGGCAAATCATTTGACCTCTCTGAACCTCAGTTTCCTCATCTGTAAAGTGAAGCAATTTGACTACATGACCTATGAGACTCATGAGAAAACTTTAAAAAAAAATTCCAATTTAAACTGACATGAAAACTTCGTTTTTTCTTAGACTATAGTTAAGTCACTTTCAGCTTGTAAATTATTTAGCATTGGGTCTGAAAGCTTTATAAATTCTGGTCAGTTATCAATTTGTAGGTACCCATTAATTCTGATCTCAGAAAGCTTGTAATATGGACAAGGTATTTTTGATGGCCTTTGGTGATTACTGTTATCTAAGTGCCCATATGGGAAAAGTGCCAACAGTATGACAAATGCTATCAAGATCAAACTCATTTTAAATGGATGCCCCCTGACACCTGATAGAACAGAACTGAAAGTTACAGCCAGAAGAGGCAGCTGCATAGTGTAAAGAGCAAAATACCACCTATGTTCAATAAACCTCAAATTCAAATGAATTGCTCAGCCCAAAGTAAAAAGCAGTGTAATTTATCTCTCCCTATTTCACAAATTAATAACTGAACATATCTGATTTCATTTGGTAGTTCCTTAAGTGGGTAAAAAAAACAACTACCACCACTGGCTATAAAACAATAAAAAAAGTATGATCAAAAAAATCAAAGTGCCTTACTAACAGTCATATGAATTTAATACAAGCATTAATACTAAGCCTACTAAGCACTAAATGAAGAGGCAGGAAAAGATAAATAAATAGTTCATTTCTTCAACAGACAAATAACCTATCTGAATTCTATGAAATTAATAAGAGAAAGGCTGGCTGTATTTCTAGGGCATCCTCGACTTGTTGGAGAATCTCCTCCAAGACTTGTCAAACCTTACTCCCTTCTCCTAGCAGAGGTGGGGAATCTGTGGCCTCAAGGCCACATGTAGCCCCTCTCTGGGTCCTCAAGTACAGCCCTCTGATTGAATCCAAATTTTACAAAACAAATTGCCTTAATGAAACATTTGTTCTATAAAACTTGGACTCCGTCAAAAGGTTGGACCCAAGAACCTAGAAAGCCACATGTGGCCTCAACGCTGCAGGTTCTGCACCCCTATGAGTTTCACAAGAACACAAATCATAGTGGCAAAAGATTAGAAAATAACTCTGAGCAATACGAAGTGCTGGGTTAAAAAAAAAGAACACAGGAAAATTGTTGTTGTTGTTGTTTTTAAGTCATTGCTGCTTATCAAAGATGAACCTCATGAAAGAAAGTCAGATTTGGGAAGTGAACAATCAAGAAGATGGTATCTAACTAATCTTGGTCCAAGCTAACTGGCTGAAGAAATGATGTATCCAGAAATCAATCAGTCAATAAGCATTTATTCCAACATTTACTATATGCCAGATATTGTGCATTAGGGAACACAAAGATTTTTTTAAAAACCCTCTCTTACAGATATTATATTCTAAGGTGGAGGGAGGGGGAGTGTATAAAAACACACATAAAGTTATGTTACGTATACCTACATGTGTATATGTATGTATGTATACACACACACACACACACACACACACACACACACACACACATTAATACAGGGAAGCTGGATGGCACAGTGAATAGAGTGGCTAGCCTGAAGTCAGGAAGACTCATCTTCCTGAGTTCAAATCTGGTCTCAGAAACTTATCAGCTGTGAGACCCTGGGCAAGTCACTTAACCCTGTTTGCCTTAGTTCCTCATCTGTAAAATTAAAAGGAAATGGCAAACCACTCTAGTATCTTTGCCAAGAAAATCCCAAAGGGTGGCATGAAGAGTGGGACAGGACTGAAACAACACAACATCAATCACCACCACCACACAACGTGTTAATGTTAATGCAGAAGAGAATGTAAATCCTTAGAGAGAAAGGCATTATTAACAGATGGTGGAGACCAAAGGCCTCCTGCCAGAAGTAACTCAAATTAAGTCTTAAAGAAAGCCAGGGCTTCTAAGTGATGTAGGTAAGGAGACTTTTCCAGTCATGGGGGACAAGAGGATGCAAAGACACAGAGACATGAGATATTGTAAAGGAAGAATAGTAAGTGATTAAGTATGGTTAAACCACAAAGTTTCTACTGAGGAGCAACATGTGTAAGAAGAACGGAAAAATAGAAAAGAGTCAAATCGTGAAGAGCTTTAAATGCCAAACAGAAGAGTTTACAATTGATTCTAGGGAGCCACTGGAGTTTGCTAGCAGACAATGTAGTTAAAGCTAACCTTTACCTTAGCTTTCCAGAAAAGGAGATCAAAATGGGCAAAGGCCTAGAATTAGGAATAACCAAGGTATGTTTAGGGTACAGTGAGTAAGACATCAGCTTCTGGGAAGCCTTAAGACTAAATAAGGGGCACAGCGAAAGGCTAGAGAGGATGGAAAATTGGGGAAACAAAGAGAATCAATAAAATTTTTTTAAAAATAGTATCTGTAGGGTGGCTAGGTGGCACAGTGAATAGAGTACTGGCCCTGGAGCCAGGAGGACCTGAGCTCAAATTCAGCTTCAGACACTTAACACTTACTAGCTGTGTGACCTTGGGCAAGTCACTTAATCCCAATTGCCCTGCCCTCCAAAAAAAAGCCAAAGAAAAATAGTATCTGAGATTTCAGGATTTGAATTTTTGTATCCTAGTTTAAAAAACAGCAATGATGTGGTCTTTGTCAAGAATAAAGTATGCCTAACTTGAAATGATTGACAATTCTTATCTAGGAGAATGAAGAGCAATATAGGATAGGGATACAACCAGAGGAAGGAAGAAAGCAAAGATGGATGGAAGGTATGTTTAAGGTATAGTAAGAATGCTTAGAATACAGAGAAAAATAGGGAAGGGAAAAAGAAAATAAAAAAGGAAAGAAGGGGGGAAAAAAGCATTATTAAGCACCTACTCTGTGTGCCAGGCATTGTGCTAACTACTTTACAAATATTACCTTATTTGAAACTCCCCAAAATCATAGGAGGTGGGAGCTCTTCTTATCCCCATTTTATAGTTGAGAAAACTGAGGTAAAAGTTGTCACTCGTCCAGGGTCATACTGCTAAGGTGCAATGACTAATCTGAACTCAGATCTTCCCGACTCCTGCAAATTAAATTCAACTAAAAGAAATTAAGTTATTCAAAGTTTACTAGAATTCTGGTAGTAGTATTGCATACTGAGATTTCTTTCTTTAACCGAAGCCAATATGCAAATTGTATTAACTCTAGAAATGTCTAGAATATTGAATAAAGAAATAAAAAATACAGTTTTTTATTCTAACTTTGTTACTAAAGTAAAATGTTATTAAAAGAATACTGTATCCTAGTCAACAAAATTTATCTAGTGCCCATTGTGTGAACAGTACCATTAGGAATTCTCAAACATACAAAGTATCCTTGATATAAGTAGTTCCTTTAAAAGAGATAGAATTCTTTTGGCAAGACAAGAGACATACACAAAATGAAAATTAGAAAAACAAAATGATCGAGCAAAGGAATAAGAAGGCATTCCAGGCAAGGGGAACAAAAGTGACAAAGTGTGGAATCAAGAATGAATGAGCAAGGGTACAGTGAATAAGCCTCTGTGTGGCCAAAAGGATTCATGTTAAGAAATGCTGAAAGATAATGGGAAAACATAGCTCGTTTCCTAACCTGTGGAAAGACTTAAAAATATAATTAGGACTCTAAACTTTGTCCTGTAAGAGAGTAGGAAGTCAATTAGTTTGTTTTAATTTTTAGCAGTGATGGGACATGATGAAATTAACATTTTAGGAAAATGATGACTTGAGTGAAGTGATCTTTTAAAAAGCTATCCCAGGGGGCAAAGCCAAGATGGTGAAGTAGAAGCACAAACTTGATGTAAGCTCCCACTCCAATCACTTCTAATACATGTAAAAAAATGACTCTAAATAAACTTTAGAGCTACAGAAACCACAAAGTGATAGAAACAAATCTCATGCTGAAGGCAGCCTGGCAGGCCGACAGGAAGGGCCTATCACACAGTGCTGGGAGCTGAGCCCAGCCCTGTGTGAGCCATGGTGGTTCTGGCTCCAGGGCGGCCCCAATCAGCCCCAGCCAGGACAGACTTCACAAGAATAAATCACCAGCAGCTGTGGTGCTTTCCAGACTTCTCAACCCATAAATGCCAAAAACAAAGTAAGAAGTAAGTGTGGAACTCTGATGGAACAGGGGTGGATGGAGGAGCACGTTCTAGCCCTGTCTCCAGGATGAGAGGCAGCACAGGCATGGCAGCTGTGCGGTGTGGCTGCCTCAGGAGCTCCAGGCCTGCAAACCGTAGGGGGACCAAGTGACCAGTCAGAATGTAATCATTCTTACTTTAATCAGCTTGGATCTGGATCATGGCCTTGGGTGGTGGTCTTGGGGTGTGTGGCCAGTGTGCCAGATCTTGTGGGGTCTGTAAAAAGGCCACCCTCCTAATAGCTCTGGCAGCTGAGAAAATCCCAATGATTTGGGAAAAAGCTCTTTCCATTCTGGAAACAGAGTTCTACTGTGGCAAAGAGCTCAAAAGTCAAGTAACTGGCTGGCAATGTGAGCAAGCAGAAGGAGCACAAACAGATCATATAATCCTTTTTCAGGGACAAAAAGGATCAAGGCATGGAGTGGAAGGAAGACAGCAAAGTCAGAACACCTGCATCAAAAGCCTCCAAGAAAAATATTACCTGGTTACAGGCCATAGAGGAGCTCAAGAAGGATTTTGAAAATCAGTTAAGAGAAGTGGAAGAAAAATTGGGAAGAGAAATGAGAATGATGCAGGAAAATCATGAAAAGTGAGTCAAAAGCCTGCTAAAAGAGACCTAAAAATACACTGAAGAAAATAACACCTAAAAAAATAGACTAACTCAAATGGCAAAAGAAGCCCAAAAAGCCTATGAGGAGAAGAATGTCTTAAAAAGCCAAATTTACCAGATGGAAAAGAAATTTCAAAAACTCACTGAAGAGAATAACTCCTTCAAAATTAGATTAGAGCAATTGGAAGCTAATGACTTTATGAGAAATCAAGATACTATAAAACAGATCCAAACAAATGAAAAAATGTGAATGTAATGTGAAAATATCTCACTGAAAAAAGTACTGACCTGGAAAATAGAACCAGGAGAGAAAATTTAAAAATTATTGGACTACCTGAAAGCTATGATCAAAACACCATTTTAAAATAAATTATCAAGCAAAATTGCTGTGATATTCTAGAACCAGAGGGCAAAATAGAAACTGAAAGAATTCACCAATCACCTCTTGAAAAAGATCCCCAAAAGAAAACTCCTAGGAATATTATAGTCAAATGCCAGAGTTCCCAGGTGAAGGAGAAAATACCGTAACCAGTCAGAAAGAAACAATTTGAGTACTGTGGAAACACAATCAGGATAACACAAGATCTAGCAGCTTCTACACTAAGGGAAGGGCTTGGAATATGATATTCCAGAGGTCAAAGTAGCTAGGACTAAAACCAAGAATCACATACCCAGAAAAAATGAGTATTATGCTAAAGGGGGAAATATGGTCATTCAAGGAAATAGACGATTTTCAAGCATTCTTGATGAAAAAACCAGAGGTGAACAAAAAAATCTAACTTTCAAATACAAGAAGCAAGAGAAGCATGAGGTCAACAGGAAAAAAATCATAAGGAATTTATTAAAATTGAACTATTTACATTCCTACATGAAAAAACAATAACTGTAACTCATAAGACTTTTCCCAGTATGAGGATAGTTGAAGGGGATACATACATATATATTTATACATACATATATATGTATGTATAGGAGGGCATATGTGTATATAAATATATATGTAACTGTGGACATATCTATATTCATGTATACATAGACAGAGGGCACAGAATGAGTTGAATATGAAGGGATGATATCTAAAAAATAAAATTAAGAAGTGAAAGAGGAATTTATTGGGAGAAAGAGAAAGGGAGAGACAGATTAGGGTAAATTATCTCACCAAAAGAGGCAAGAGAAAACTGTTACAATGGAGGAGAAGAGTGGGAAGGTGAATGGGAATGAGATAACCTTATTCTCATTGAATCTGGCTTAAGGAGGGAATAACATACACATTCAATTGGGTATCTTACCCTACAGGAAAACAGGGGGGTAGGGGATAAGAGCGGGGATAATAGAAAGGAGGGCAGATTGGGGGATAGGGTAGTTAGAAGCAAACATTTTTGGAAAGGGATAGGGTCCAAGGAGAAAAATAGAGTAAGTGGGGGGCAGAATAGGATGGCGGGAAATATAGTTAGCCTTTCACAATATAACTACTATGGAAATGATTCAGGTAACTACACATGTAATAACCTATATTGAATTGTTTATCTTTCCAGTGGGGGTGGGTGAGGAGGGAAGAACAGAAAAAATCCAGAACTCAAAGTTTTAAAAGCAAATGTTTAAAAAATTGTTTTTTACATGCAACTGGGAAATAAGATATACAGGCACTGGGGTATAGAAATCCATCTTGCCCTACTACAAAGTTAGGGGGGTGATGGTGGAGGATATAAGAGAGAACAGACTAGGGGAAGGGGTATTCAGTAGGTTTGCTATTTTGGGGCATGGGTAGGGGAAAGACGGGCAGAAAAAACTGTAACTCAAAATCGTGTGGAAATCAATGTTGAAAGCTAAAAATAAAGAAATTAAAAAAAAAAAAATCAGCTGGTAGATCAAAAGAGGTGATGATCTCTCCAAATAATAATTTTCTATACCATACAATAGACCTTCCTTCTGCTAAACTGACATACTACCAAAGAATTTTTTTGTGCAATTTTAATCAATTACTTGTTGAGGATGGGCAGTATGAAATATGGTCATTGTAATAGTAAGAAAAATGCTGAATTCATATGACATCCCAAGACTTTGTATCTGGAGGTGTGACCAAATAAAACCATGATTTAATTATCATATAAATAAACAAATAAAAAGCTATCCCAGTAATCTTAAGCATCACAATTATAACTGAGGCGGTCCAAAAGTAGCTTCTTGGCAAGTGAAGGGAAGTTTGATATCTTGTCAATACAACAAGGACTGAGATTTTATTGATGTGGGGACTTGGGAACCATCTCTACCACTAGAGGACACAAAAAGTAATTGGTCTATAACTTAAAAGTCTTAAGAGAGTTGCTCCAGGATTAGAGAATTTCAATGACTTGCTCATAATCACAAAGCTAGTAAATAAGAGGGGAAGGAGGGATAAAAGCCTAGGCCTTTTTGACTCCAACTTCAGTACTCTAATCACTACCTGGAGCATCCTGGAAAGTGAGTCTGACTTGCAGTTACCAAAGAGTTAAGTTCAAATTCCGTTTCTAACTTTTAGTGGCTATGTGGCTGTGGGGAAGATACTTCTTTCCTCTGAATCTTAGTTCATTTAATGTTAATAAAGGGAATGACAGTACCTGTAATATCTACTTCAAAGGAATGTTAAATTGCAAGGATAAGATAAAATAAAACATGCAAAACACTTTGAAATTTTTAAAGCATAATATAAACAGCAGTTGCTATTATCATCATCAATCATCATCATCATCATTAATATACATAATGACTTAAGAGTACTACTACTACTACTGAAAGGCCATAACTGGGTAGGGAGAATAAAGGATAAGGAGGAAATCAAAGGTTACGCAGAATAAAAAAATGGGGAAAATGGGGGGAGGAAAAGTTCTTATCAGAGGCTGGTGAAATAAGTTAAGTGCACCATGTCTGAGTTTCCTTATAATTTGAAATGTAAATAATAAAGCTCAATTTGTGCTAATCTGATGATAATATCAATAAAATATAGCCTAAAACCTCCCAAAAGTTACAAAAACTTTTCAAAATAGGGAGATTTCTGAAACAAAAAAACCCCCCAAAGACAAAAAAAACCCACCCAACCCAACAACTTTATTTTAATAATGACTGGACATGAAAAATCAAAATTAAAAAAGTTAAAATATATTACATACTTGGATGTTAGAGCACAGAAACATTTAAAAATTTAATCTGGTAGTGTAATCTTGGGTAAGTCACTTAACCTTTTAATGCCTCATACAACACATAAAGACTATATAACACCAAGAGCAGGTGCTGATATCTACACTAACATTTTCTTCATCAAGAGTTCCCTATATCGGTAAAATTGCAGGTTTGATATTCCCCCCAAATTAAAAGGAAAATTACATCTTTTCAAACCAACAAAAGAGAAACCAGTATCTTAAAACTTTCTTAAGGGAAACAGTACTAAGAAATTAACCTGAATTCTAAATGTTGCTTTCATTGTACCTGCTGTTCTTAATTTTAAAAGTAGGTTAAAATTAGGAGGGAGTTTTTCACAATAGACATTGGTGGGATCATTCTCTTAAAAAACAGAATCATCTATAATGCCTAATTTTTTTTTTACTGGACAATATATTTTTAGATCAAAATATAGACCACACACACATCCTACAAGTCATAAAATCATAATGGATGAAAGAACTAGAAATCTCTACTACTTCAGAGTCTATCAGAATCTCTTTATAAATCTGGTTATCTGTCCCTAAAATGGGATATGAGCTGTCTTCTTTTCTTTTCAATGGGATTTGGAAAGGAGACAGGGATTTATCAACAATGTCTGAGTACCTAGCAGTTGCTAGTAATTTCATGATGTAAGTAAAGAAAACTACAAAATATAGTGTAACAGTATTATTATAGTGTAGGTTTAAAAACAACAGAAACTGATAGATAATCCAGGCTCCACATCACTAATGGAAAGAGGAAGAAGAAATAAACTAAAGGATTCTATGATTCTAAATTGATTTCAAGATTATACAAGTACATACACCAAATGAAACTTCTATTCTATATTGATAAAGGGAACCTTGTAAGTTGTGTTTCCTAAATTTTTAATGAATTTTTAATCTCAAGACTGAAATGGACATAAAAACAGATGTTAGAGTAAGCTAACCTAAACTAGTTTAGTGGCTGGGTATGACAACAGCAAAACTAGCTAACATCTCCTGAGTTAGTCCTCCTTTGACTGGATAGATCAGAAATCAATTCAGCTAAGTCAATAATCTTCTTTTATTACCTAAGAACAGCTTATAACCAAAACATATAGTCACAGAATTTTTGAGCTAAAAAAAAAAAACACCGTTAGAAATCATGTAGGGCAACTCTTTTATTTTATAGGTGGGGAAACTATGTTAAGTAATGTGCCCAAAGTCACACCAGTCAAGCAGCAGAATGTGAACCAGAATCCAGGTCTCCTGACTAGTTTTTTACTCTATGACAGCATGCCACCTCTCCAAACAAAAAGGAATACTTTTCTAAGACTGAACTCACTTTTAGATGCTGGAACTCAAATTCTGAAATTATATAGTGAGGCAGCAAACAATGTGTAAGCTGAGAGAAAAGACATGTTCTAGTTATGAATATGGGTCTAATGGCTGTCCAATTAAGGAACAGGCCAAGGCACTTCTGTGAGTCTCACTTTGTGTGTTATCTTCCCTAATTAGAATGTGAATTCTTTAAGAGGAGGAATTGTTTTATTTTAGGCAGCTAGGTGGTACAGTGGCTGAAGTGGGACTTAAGTTAGTAATACCTGACTCTAAACATTTATTAAAACCTAGACAAGTCCAGTCTCAGAAACTTACTAGCTGGGCCTGGGGAAACTTCTCTCAGGCTCAATTGCCTCATCAGTAAAATGGGAATAAAAATAACACCTACCTCTCAGGGTTGTTGTAAGGGTAAAATTCTAAAGTACTTAAAAAGCCTTAAAGCAATATATAAATACTAGCTACTATTATTTTATATCCAGAACTTATGACAATGCATGGCACACAGTAAGTATATAATAAATGCTTTTCAATATTATTAACTTTGATGAAGGAGTTAAACTAGATGACCTGTAAGTTTAGTTCTAGTTCTCAAATTCTGTGAATGCTAAGAAATCTTAGGTTCAAATCTTGGCTCTGATACTGTGTAAATTTCAGTAAGTAATTTAACTTCTCTGCCTTTCAAGTTACTTATATGTACAATGACATGGGATGGACCACACGACTTCTAATGTCCCTTCCAGCTTTAATATACATAATATTATCTTAGCAATTAAGAAACCTATATTTTATTTCTTAATACAAAAAAACTGAGTGCAGGATTTCTGACACCTGGAGTTCAGAAAGGGAAGAATTAGATCTGGATTCCGCTCCTAGTTATGATTTGAACTCACTGTGAATCACTGTGCAAGTGTCTTTAACCTTTAAGAATCTGTTTTCTTATCTATAAAATACGGTCTATATCTATCCCTGGACAAACAAGATCTTTTAGAGATGTTGCTAAGATCTGGTCACTTAGCCTCAAATTTTCATTTTACAGAAGAAGAAAAAACCTAAAGATCAAAGAAGTGAATTGCTTGGCCTAAGGATCATATGGATAGGTAAGTGGTAGATCTTATCTGGAAGGAAAGACCAGATTAACTAATGTCTTTACCTTTCATTTTATATTGTACACTTTTTTTAAGACCGAGCTCACTTAAAGATCCTGGAACTCAAATTCTGAAATTATACCGTGTGGCAGCAATGTGTAGTAGGAAGGGCACTGGCCTAGAAGAAAAGAGACCAGTTCTAGCTAAAACAGTTCTAGGGGCTGTGCCACTAAGGAGTTTGCCAAGGCATAACTTCTTTGGGCTTCACTTTGTGTGTAGTCTCTCCTAATTAGAATGTGAATTCATTGAGAACAGGGACTGCTTTGACTCTTAATTTTAGGTATCTGGGTGGTAGCGTGGCTAGGGTACAGGTGATTATAAGCTCCTAGAGGGCAGAGTGTATTTGGCCTCTTTTTGTAGCCCCAGAACCTAGCACAGTGATGGGCACATAACACATATTTAATAAACGTTTACTGACCAACGGTGTGAATGGAATTATTTACTGTTGTCTCCCCCACTAGACTGCAAGTTCAAGGGCAGGGATGGTCTTTTGCCTCTTTTTGTATACGCAGCATTTAGCACAGGGCCTAGCACAAAGATGGCATTTAATAAATGTTTATTGAGTTCGTGAATGTAATTATTTACATGTTGCCTTCCCCATTAAACTGCACATAACAGGCACTTAACACATGTTTATTAATTGACTGTGTGAATGGAGATTTGCATGTCGTCTCTCCGCTTTATTAGCATGAGAGCTCCTAGAAGGCTGGGACCACATTTTTGTTTTTTAACTTTCTTTGGTACTCCCTTCCCCCACAAAGCTTAGCACAGTGCCTAGCATATATTAAGTGCTTAATAAATGCTTGCTGTCTCCGAAAACGAAGTAATCTCTAGGGTTCTTTCAGCTCTACACTTCTGTTATTCTAGGATTTAGCACTTAATGATTTGACTGGAGGAAAAGGGGGATGAGAGGGAAAAGGTAGGGGATCCAAAAACACAAGTCTCCACTCTTGTCAACAGGAGAAAGATGAACCGCTCCAAGACTCGTCCTCAAATCCCTCAAACGTGTAACTCAAGTAATCAAAAAGTATCCCTTGGTGAGTCAAGAGCGTCCTGCTCGTCCCCGTGCCCTCCTCCAAGTACGGTCTCATCTTCCTCAAACTTCCTTCCACCTCAGGAGGGGAAAGAGAAGCCAAAGGCCAATGTCTTCGGACAGTCCATCCTCCTCCTTCACCTCCTCCTCACCGGGCATCACCTCCAGAGACCCGTCACTCCCACCTGGACGCTCCCTTCCCTTCCTTCCCTCCGCGGCCTCCGGTCACCGTCCGTCCCTCCAGTCCTCTCTCTGCCTCTCCCCTGTCCCCGGGCCCGCCAGCCTCACCAGCGGTTCGCCGTGGCTCGAGCTCCGATCGGTTGGCTCCAAGCCGCCCCGAACATTAACGACACCCGGGAGCCGGGCCCCGAGGCTCAGGCCCGACGGGAGGCTCCAGGTCGGGTTTGGACTCCGGCTCCCGTACCTGAAGGGGCTCTTCGGTCGCGGCGTAACATTTTGAGACGGGATTCCGGAAGCGGCGGGCTAGCGGAAAACGGAAGCCAGACGAGACTAAGCAGCATGCTCCCCCCCGGACCGTCGCGGGGGTCAAATGCCCCTAAAAAATCTTCCTCTGCAGTTGTAGAGCCCGACACGTTGAGGAATTAAATCAGAACCATGCTTCGACTCCTTAGGTCTTGTCTTTGGGATATGAAGACTGAGACAAACAAATGTGAAGATAGGAGAAGGAGCTCGCCCTTCTTGAAGGAAGACTTTGGTATGACCCGGTTGCCATAGGGACAGAGAGTAACATCAGTTGGGCGCCAAGGGGGCGGGGAAGGCCATGGCCACTCTAGTCACTCTGCAAAATCGGCTCCCGTTCATTGAAAGCCAGTACTACTTTAGGAACAGGTAAGGCACGGAGGAGAAACTTAGCCAGCAGGTCTCCAGTCAGATATTGGCATTCCACCAATGCCCTAAACCTAAAGCAATAACTATGATCAAATTTTTTTCTCTCCCCCCTCCCTCCCCCCAGCCCCCGTGCCTTCTGGAGCTCGTGGAACCTTTATAACTTTTAAGTAAGAGGTTTAAGGGAAAAGGCTGGGGTCCGGAAGACCCTGAACCACATTTAAATCCTTTAAATGAGGGCCTTCCCAAGCAAAGTAGTGGTTTGTCTTCTGCCTCATAAGCGCCCCCATTTTCATGAAATCTTCCTACAAGCTCCAGCTTCCTATTTCTGGCACAGCTGTAGCCTGGATTTTGTCCTTCCTGGATCTTACAGTTCCTCAGTCATTCAGGACTAGCCTATTAGTGGAGGCATCCTGTTTGGAACTTTTTGGTCTATTTCTTAGTCTGTTCTCAAGGACCGAGGATAATGGGAATTCGAGACAATCCCTCTGTGCCTTTCAAAGTGAGATCAGCAAAGCCGATCTTATCAGTAAACACGTTCCTTTCACAGGTCTATAGAAGGACAATACCTCCTCTCCCCCAAATCCCCAGCTCCTCACAATTAATATACATTTTAACTTTTAGGGGAGTAGGCAAATACTCCACCTTTGTTGTCTAATCAAAATAATTTATTTTAATTAAATCAATTTTAGGTCAGATTTTTTTAAAACAATTATGAACCCTTTTTAAGCCAGGGGAAGATATTTGGGGTTAGATAGAATCTTCATGAACTCCTCAGATTATATCATATAGTTGTTTACTTACACTACTGCACCTAGTTTGAATGAGTCAGTTTTAAAAACAAAAACTGATGGAAGCTAAGAATTAGAAATAGAAGTATTGTAGATTTCAGTAAGTTTAATAATTTGCCACTTTATGACGAGCAATTATGCCCAATGTTGCAGATTAGGAGAACTTTAACATGTGTACAGAACCTTGTATTTATATAGTATTTGACTCACAGTCCTGTGAGGCAAATAGTATAATATTATCCCCATTTTTAAAATGAGAACACTGAGACTCAGAAAAGTTCAATCATTTGCCCATGGTTGCAGAGCTATTAAAATTTGGAGACTGGGTGGCTAGGTGGCACAGTGAATAGAGCACTGGCCCTGGAGTCAAGAGGACCTGAGTTCAAATGCAGCCTCAGTGGTGTGATCTTGGGCAAGTCACTCAACCCCAATTGCCCTGCCTTCCCTCCTCCAAAATAAAAAAAAAATGGACCCAGGACTCAGATCCAATGGGAAGGTCATTAGGTTTGGAATCAAAGTTCAAATCCTTGATCTATTACTTACTACCCATATGACTTGTTCAAGTCACCCAACCTTATTGACATCAGTTTCCTCATCTGTAAAATTAGAGGGTTGGACTAGATATGCTCTTAAAGCCCTTGCGGGTCTAAATCCTGTATTCCCAGATCTTTTGATTCTAAGTCCATTGCTTTTTGCTATTCTTCACTCCCTTTCCTGTTTGCTGACCAGGCTCTCAAAAAACCTATCATCTTTATATGCTTTCCTCCATGCTTCCCATTTCTTCCCATTGTTTCCTGGATTTTATCATATTGATATATCTTAATATACAGTGGTATTTATAACTTTTTACCTTTCTCATTTTTTTTGAATAAGTAATACCCTTTCAGATCCATATTTGCAGTATACAGATTGCAACTCATTCACCTTTTTTTCATCCTGTATAACTGTTGGTTTATATCAGTCCTCTCTTTCTCAAGGGGTATGCCAAAAATGCTGGTGTCTTCCTTTAGATCTCATGACATTATGTGTTTGCCAATGGAACATTCAGTGTGTCCATTGGTTATTCCTATTTTCCTACATAACCAGCCTTCCTTCTTTTCCAGGCATGCATATCTCTATGATGATATCTGTTATACTGCTTCTCTAATGTGACAGTCATCTTAGTACCCCTTAGCAGCGAGTTACCAAACATCACTGGTTTCTTTTCTTCTGAATTTTACTGGATAATATTCTTTCCCCCAAGGGCTGCTGAGGATTCATTGTTACTATAAAAAGTTCTTTTGTGTTTATTTTAATGTACGTAGGGCCTTTCTTTTTTGTCATTAACTTTCTTGGATTATATGCTTAATAAAAGAATTTCTGGGTCAAAGGGTATAGTTCTTTTCTAAGCATAATTCCAAAATATTTTCCCAAATGACTGGTCCTATTCCCATTTCCAACAACAAAATACATTAATGTGCCTATCTTTCCACAACCTCTCCAACACTGACTTCATCTTTTGTCATCTTTGTCAATTTACTGATCTTACTGAGAAACTGTGGGCTTGTTTTTTATTCTAATCTTGTTTACTATTTGTTTTGGAGCATTCTTTTATTTAGTTATTAGGTGGCAATTCTTCATAACTTTTGAACACATACATACCTATTGGCTAATGGTTTATGATTTTGCATAATGTCATCTATATTATATATCATTCATAGTGTTTATTATTATAATGATATTCATAATAGAAGCTAGATGACACAGTAGATAGAATGCTGGGCTAGAGTCAGGAAGATCCGAGTTAAAATCTGGCCTTAGACATGTAACTAGCTCTGTGGCTTTGGACAAATCTCTTCAGCTCTGTTTGCCTCAGCTTCCTCATCTGTAAAATGGAGATAATAAAATCTTCCTGGATTGCTGTTAGGATCAAACGAGATAATATTTGTAAGTATTTAGCCCAATGTCTGGCACATAGTTAACATTATATAAAAGTTAGCTATCATTATGATGTGTTATATGTGCTAGTTGTCTCTATATTTTAGATATCAAACCCTTATTTGCTAAATTTCATGCAAAAATATTTTCGCATTGGATTTTCTCTCTTCTTATCCTAAATGCATTGATGTTGTTCATAGGAAAGCTTTTCAGTTAAACATAAAGTAAATGATATTTTTTATTCTTTTTAATTGCCTCTATCTCTTGTTTGGTTAAGAATTTACCTGCCCATATCTATAAAAGATATATGCTTTCCTTCTAAGTTTTGTGATATAGTTTTTAATATTCAAGTCATATGTCCTTTTTGAATTTGTTGTGAAACATGGTATAAAATGTTGCTCTAAATGTAATTTCTGCCAGACTTCTCTCCAGCATTTGCAGTACTTCCTGTCAAAAGGAGTTTTTTCCTAGATTGAATAATTTATATTCTTGGGTTTATCAAACACTGGACCATCAAGTTCAAATATTTCTAATTCTTCTTTGTTTAGTGTGTACTATTAATCTACTTTTAAATTTTTAATCAATACCAAATGATTTTGATGATTACCTCTTTGATAATAGTACCTTCATAAGATGGATTGAGATCTGAAATGCTCTTCCCATTCATTCCTGCCTTTTTGTATTATTCCCTTTGATACTCTAGATCTGTGAAAGACTATTATTTTAAAACTTCAGTCGGGTTCATGATTTCCTCTGTTTTAGAATTAGAAGAAAATTTATTGAAATATTGAGTCTCCTCCTTACTTGCCATGTGACTGCACGAGTTATGACCTCTCTGGGTCTCTATTTCCTCAATAAGGCCTATACTAGATAGTTTCTAAGGCACTTTTGAGCACTAAGTCCTTTGATTCTATTAATTTTTTTCATAACTTATGTGTGCATTTTCTTAGAATTCACGTTAACTAAAGTCTCTAGAAATAGTATATGAATTTCTTTTGCTTATTTGTTTTCTATCAAAATGATAAATATTAATCCCTCTACTGTTTCATTCTGGTTCATCACAGAAGGGTGACCCCTAGGTCTTTAGTTTTTTGCTTATGGTAATTTGGGATAAAGTGCTAGACTTAGGATCAGGAAGGCCTGAAGTCAAAACCTTTCTCAGAAATTTATTAGCTCCTTGACCCCAGGAAAGCCATGTAACCTAACAATTTGAGTTTCCTCAACTCTAAAATGGTACAATAATACCATCTCTATCACAAGGTTTCTGTGGGGATCAAATGAAATAATATCTTTAAGGTGTTTTGCAAACCTTAAAGTACAATCTAAATGTTAGTGTTCATCATCATCATCATCATCAGAGTCTTTGAGGGAGCACACACACTGATGTGATCATAGATTTTTTTTCTACTATTTGGTAAAGCAGATTCAAGAATATTTTTGCAAAGTATACTTTGTTAATTATGCGATACATTGTGTAAAAACAATTGTAATTATGATAGCAACAAGGAACGTATGGTTACACATGCAAATTCTTAAAGTGCTACTTATAAAGACTGTGTAAGCCTCAGTTGTACACATATTTTGTGTAATTAAGAATCAGGATCTCCACTACCTTCTATTTAACTCTCTAGAACATGGAACATTTAGGTTTTTTTATTCCCTCTTTAATAGTTACTGAGTTTATTTTTTATTTGTTTGGTTTTTTGCTTTATTAAGGAGTTTACTGTTTTTTCTTTCTGGTCATAGGTGCAGATACTTTGGAGTAGTAATTAGATCCTGTTGCTGTTTTCAAAACTTATCTGTGTGACATCGTACTTAGTCTGATTGAAAGCGTGATAGTCTTGGGAAATTATCATGCTCTCATTCAGGATAAAAATAGTGTCACAAATAGAGATGTTTTAAAATATATGTATATGCATATACATATATATGCATATATATGTATATTTACAAATATCTTATATTGACTTATACCTGAAATTTTTGTATTACCCCCATTAGAATGTTAGCTGATTGAAGTCAGGAACTACCTCCCTTTTATATTTGTGTCCACAGTAGTCCACAGAATATAGTAGGCATAAATGCTTGTTGGTTTTATTCATGATTCTTCTTATTACGGGTTACTTCAGTATTTGTGTCTCTGGAAGCCAGCTAGGGTTTCTCCTTCGGATCTATTCTGCATATTATTATTGGATGAATTTTCCATTAAAACTGCTTTTATTGGGGTGGAGCCAGGATGGTGACATATAAGCAGGAAAACGCTGCAGCTCCCACATAGCCACCTCAAATACCCATAAAATATGACTCTAAACAAATTTTAGGGCTCCAGAACACACAAAAACACAGAAAAACACATCTCCCGCTGAAGGCAGCTCAGCAGGAATGGCTCATCGCAGAGCGCCAGGAGCTGAAACCAGCCCAGCCTGCTAGGGTAGCCAGGACAAGCCACAGCTGGAGCATTCAGGAGAGTGGATCACTGGCAGCTGTGGCACTTTCCAGAACTATCAACTCGTAAGAAACAAGGACAAAGTTAAAGGTCCATGGAACTCAGCTAAATTTGGGGGAGAAAAGTGGTCTGGCTGAAATGCCTCCAGGGCAAGGAAGTGGCAGAAACGGCTGCCCAGCAGCCACTTGCACATAGCTGCTTCAGAAGCTCCCAGCCTGCAGACTGCAGGGGGACCAAGTGATAGATCAGAGGCTAAGTGTTCTTGCCTCGAGCAGCCTGAATCCGGACTGTGGTCTTGGGTGGTAGTACGGCGGTGCGTTTTCAGTGAGCCAAAGCTGGTGGAGGCTGCAAAAAAATGGCAGCCTCCCAATAGCTCCGGCAGCTGTGAAAACCCCAGCAATTTGGGACAGAGCTTTCCCCTCTGGAAGCAGAGTTCCACAGAGCTAAAAAGTCAAGTAATTGACTGGCAACAACATGAGCAGGCAAAGGAAGCAAAGTAAGAACAGCAGTTGAACTCTAGATTCCTTCTTGGGGGACAAAAGGATCAAAGCATGGAATGGGAGGAAAATAACACAGTCAGAACTCCCACACCAAAAGCTTCCAAGAAACATGTGGACTGCCTACAAGCCAGAGATTAGCTTCAGAAGGATTTTGAAAACCAAATGAGAGAAGTGGAGAAAAAATTGGGAAGGGAAATGAGAATGATGCAAGAAAATCATGAAAAGAGAGTCAACAACCTGACTGAAGAAAATAACACCTTAAAAAATAGATTAACTCAAATGGCAAAAGAGGCCCATAAAACCAATGAGGAGAAGAATGCCTTAAAAAAGTCAAATTTGCCAGAAGGAAAAAGAATCTCAAAAGCTCACTGAAGAAAATAATTCCTCCAGAATTAGAGTGGAGCAAATGGAAGCAAATGACTTTGTGAGAAATCAAGATACTATTAAACAGATCCAAACAAATGAAAAAATAGAAGGCAGTGTGTAATATCTCCTTGAAAAAACCATTGACCTGGAAAATAGATCCAGGAGAGACAATTTAAAAGGTATTGGACTACCCAAAAACCATGCTCAAAAAAAGAACCTAGAAAGCATCCTTCAAGAAATTCTCAAGGAAGATTACCCTGATATTTTAGAATCAAAGGGCAAAATAGAACTTGAAAGAATTCACTGATCAACTGTTGAAAAAGATCCCCAAAAGAAAACTCCTAGGAATGCTATAGCCAGGTTCTGGAGTCCCCAGATCAAGGAGAAAATATTATAAGCTGCCAAGAAGAAACAATTTGAATATTGTGGAAACACAATCAGGATAACCCAGGATCTAGCAGCTTCTAATTAAGGGATTGAAGGGCCTGGAATATGATATTCTAGAGATCAAGGGAGCTAGGATTAAAACCAAGAATCACCTACCCAGCAAAATTGAGTATAATGTTCCAGGGGAAAATATGGTCATTCAGTGAGGTGGAGGACTTTCAAACATTCTTGCTGAAAAAACCAGAAATGAAAAGAAAATTTGACATTCAAATACAAGAAGCATGAGAAGGTAAACATGGAAAAGAAATCATAAGGAACTTAATCAAAGTTGAACTATTTACATGCCAACATGGAAAAATGATAATTGTAACTTATGAAACTTTTCTAAGTATGAGGATAGGTGAAGGGAATGCAAATGTATATATACATATACATACACATATGTCTGTATAGAAAGGTTTATATATGCATATGAACACATATCTGAGTCTGTGTATAGATGTATACATAGAGGGCACACGATCAATTGAATAGGAAGGGACAATACTTTACAAGGTGAAATTGTGAGGTGGGAGAGGATTAGAATGAGAAGAGACAGGGGGAGACAGAATGGGGTTAATCATCTCATATAGAAGAGGCAAGGGATAACTGTTACAATGGAGGGGAAGAACAGGAAGGTAAAAGGGAAAGGGTCAACCTTACTCATGTTGAATTTGGCTTAGGGAAGGAATGACATAAACTCTAAACTGGGTATCTTGCCACACAGGAGAGTAGGAGAGATGGGGATGAGAGGTGGGATGATGGAAGGGAGTGCAGGGTGGGAAGGAGGGTTGCCGGAAGCACACTTTTGTAAAGGGTAGAGAACAGAACAAGGTGAGGGCAGGGATCAGAAGAAGGGACATATAATCAGTCTCTCACAATATGTCCACTGTGGAGATGTTCTGTGTAATTACACATGTACAGCCTGTATTGAATTGCTTGTCCTTCCAGTGGGGGTGGGTGACAAGGGAGGAAGGGAAAGAATCTAGAATTTAAAGTTCTATAATCAAATGTTAAAAATATATATGTGTATATTATTATTATTATTATTATTAATTATTATTATTTTTAACTACATCCAACTGGGAATTAAAATATATAGGCACTGTGGTAGGGAGACCCATCCTGCCCTACCAGAAAGTCAAAGGGGTGATGGGGGAGGACATAGGAGAGGACAGATTGGGGGAGGGGTTATACAGTGGGATGGCTGTTTTGAGGTGGTGGGTAGGGGAAAGATGGGGAGAAAATATGTAACTCAAAATCTTGTGGAAATGAGTGATATAAACAAGAAAATAAATAAATAAATTTATTTTAAAAAAATACTTTAAGAAGTTCCCATGCCAGGAGACTGCCAAAGGAGGCTTTTCAATGGAAAGTAAATCTGGTCTGGGGTCACAGAAGAAAGAGTGCCAGTCTTGGATTCAGGAAAACCTGAGTTTGAATCCTACCTCAGAAAATTCCATGCTGTGTGATCCTGGGCAAGTCACTTAACCTCTGTTTACCTCAGTTTCCTCATTGGTAAAAAGGGGATAATAACAGCACCTACCTCCTAGGGTTGTTGTGAGGATCAAATGAGGTAATGATTATAGAGCACTTGGTACATTTGACATATAGTAAACACTATGCAAATTTTATCTATTCTTCATTGATTCATTTGCTGACTCATGAAGTCAACAAAAATTTATAATAAAGTATCTTCTGTGGGGGAAAAAAACTGCTTTTATCATTTTGTTCCTTTGCTCAAAAGTCTTTAGTAGCTCCCTAGATTCTTCTCAATCAAGTCAAAACTCTTCCATAGTACACCTTGCAAGTTGCTCAACTGCTCCGGGAGTTAATACTCTCATCTTTAAATGTACTAGAGGATTTGAAGTGAGAAAACTTGACTTTGAGTTTGAGCTGCACTACTTACTCTCTCTATGACTTTGAACAAGTGACTTCAATTTTCTAGGCTTTATTTTCTGCATGTCTAAAATTAGCAAATTCTACGTGATGATCTCTAAGTTCCCTTTCAGCTGCAAGTCCTGCAGTTCTCTTATTTTTATGTCTCTTCCAGTTCTAATATGATATAGTGCTGATAGAGTCTTATTTTTCACAAAGCTGAAACATGCAATTTGGTATTAGATTTGTGGATTGGGGGAAAGTTGCAGGTATATTTTGCTTTAGCAAATCATTTGACAGAGTCTCTCATGCTGTTCTTATGAAAAAGATAAAAACTGGAGGTATACAAGAGTGCATTTCAATGGATGTAGAACCAGTTGAATGTCTTGACCCAAAAGGTCGTGATAAATGAAAGGTCAGCTCTGGAGGGAGGAGCAGAATACCTTTGGAAGTTGTGCTTCCCCTTTGTGTAGTTTAGCATTTTAATCAGAGCTGGATAAAGTAATGGATGGCCTGTTTATCAGCTTTGAAGAAACCCAAAGTCAGGAGAGTTATTGAACACATTGGATAGCATTTATAATACAAAACAAAAGATCTCAGCAAGCTAGAAAGATAAGCTAAATCCAGTAAGATAAAATTTAATAGAAATAAAAAAGAGGTCCTCTACTTGGGCTAAAACAAACAATCATTGTCTCAAGATGGGAAAGGCATAGCTAAACAAATAATTATGTGAAAAAGAACTGGGAATTTTAGCTGACTATAGTGGTTAGTACAGTCAGCAATATGAGTATGACATGGCAATCCCCAAAGCTAATGCATTTAAAGAAGTAGTGTCCTTCAGACCCACTCTGAAATAATGTGTTTAGTGAAAAAGTATTTTTTAAACACTTACTATGTCTATTGGGAATGCAAATAGAAACAAAGGATCCTGTTCTTATTCTCACATTCTAATGGAAGACAATACAAATAGGAGATTTAAACTGCAATTTAGATAGGCCCAAAAGGCCTTACCATACAGCAGTAAATGAGATAATAGTATATAATTTTTAAAAGTATCCACTGGAGCAGAGGGACATTTCTGTATCTGATAATGAACCATCTCACAGTGCCAAAGACTTTGGTATCAAGAGCTTTCTTTTCTGTATCTCAGTAACTATGACTGCTGAGGAACCAATGGTTATAGTACCTACAGTGGCAGTGTCCATATTATCTAAGCAATAGTGGTGGGCTGAAATAGAGCTGGAAACAGGGTTTATGGTGTGCATGACACTGTTTTCCTTGGAGTTCTTAGGATTGCCTATCCAATGGAGATACAGGGCTCCTTATTCATACAGGTTCTGCCCCTAGATTGTGGGCACTACATTTTTAGAAGGAAATTGGCAAGTGGGAGTGCATCTAATAGAAGGCAACCAAGATGGAACAGGGCCTGGAGACTGTGCCATAGAAGGCTTGATTATAAGAATTGGACATATTTTGCCCAGAGAAGAGGAGTCTTATCAAATGCATTTGAAAGGCTGTCATGTGGAAAAGGGGTGAGACTTGTTCTGATTGGCCCCAGAGGGAAGAAATGAAAGCAGTATGTGGAGGATGCAGATATTTTGCTTTAGGGTCAATATAAGGAACAAGGTTAGAGCTATCCAAAAGTGGCATTGGTTATATGAAAATATATAGCAGTAGGTCCTCTTCATTAAACCACTTATTAGGTCTGTACTAGAGAGAATTCAGGTATGGCTTCAGTCAGATGACCTTTAAGATTCTTTCAAACTTAGATCCTGTGATTCTATGCATTTTAAATTTACATGTTTTATTATTGTTGTTATTATTTGCACTTGAAATACATACAATGAGTCTTTGGTTTGCAGAAGGAAAAGTGATTGAGAGGTTGGCAGGAAGTCTGACCTCTGTGGAAGAAAGAGCTAAAGGGGAATAAGGAATTATAAAAGTGATGAAGAGAGCTTTGAAAGTTTGAGGAAGGCTAGAGATTGAATTTGAGGAGGGGAAATTTAGGAGAAATGGAAAGAGGATAAGAAGATAAATTGAAGATAGAGAAGAACTAGGGGCATAAAGACCTGAATGAATTAGAAAACAGAAAGATGTGGAGGAAGGAATAACAATAACTAGCTAATAGTTATATAGGGTTTGCTATGCTCCAGGCACTGTGCTAAGCCCTTTAAAATTATTATTTCATTTGAACAACCCTGGGAGGCAGGTGTTATTATTATCCCCATTTTACATATGAAGAAACTGAGGCAGACATAGACTGGGTTACTTGCCAAGGGTCTGAGATCCAATTGAAACGGGTCTTCCTGATTCTAGGCCCAGTGTTTTATCCATGGTGCCACCTAGCAGTCAAAAGAAAAAGAAATGGAAGGATAAGGTATACAACATTCCATCTCTTGGATCCTATTAGTAAAAAAAAAAAATTAATTTTCAGTTCCAAATTCATTCACTCCTCCTACCTCTTCTTTTACCCATTAAGAAGACAAGAAATATGATACTCATTATACATATGAAGTCAATCAAAACATTTCCACATTAAACATGTTGTAAAAGGGGAAAAAAACCAAGAAAAATAAAGAAAGTGAAAGAAAATATGCTTCATTTTGTACTGAGTCCGCTAGTTCTTTAGCTGGAAGTAGAACACATTTTATATAGTAAGTCCTTTGGAATTGTTGTAGATTATTGTATTGATCAGTTACTAAATCTTTCATAGTTTATTATCATTACAATATTACTTTTACTATGTACATTGTTCTCCTGGTTGTGCTCATTTCACAGTGTATCAATTCATATAATTCTTATCACATTTTTTTTCTGAAACCAGTCCCTTCATCATTCTTTATAGCACTACAGTGTTCCATTATATTCATATACCATAACTTGTTCAGTTTTTCCCAATTAATGGACATCCCCTCAGTTTCCAATTCTTTGCTACCATAAAAAGAAATGCTATAAACATTTTTTGTACATAAGGGTCCATTTCCTTTCTCTTTGATTTCTTTGGGGCATAGGCCTAGTAGCAGAGTTGCTGGGTCAAAGGATATACATAGTTTTATAGCTTTTTGGGTACAGTTCCAAATTGCCCCCAAAGTAGTTGGACTGCTTCACAGCTCCACCAACAGTGCTTTAGTGTCCGTATTTTCACACATCCTCTCCATCATTTCTCATTTTCCTTTTCTGTCATTTTACCAATTTGATGGGTGTGAGTTGGTATCTTAGAACTGTTTTAATTTACATTTATCTAATTACTAGTGATTTAGAGTATTTTTGACAAGACTATTCTTACCTTTCATTTCTTCCTCTGAAAACTAACTTGACATATACTTTCACCACTTATCAATTGAGAAATGATTCTCTCATTTTTATAAATTTGACTTAGTTCTCTATATATTTGAGAAATGGAACCTGTATCAGCAGAACTTGCTATAAAATTTCCTCTAGTTTCCTACTTTTTTTCTTCTAATTTTGGCTTCATTGTTTTTGTTTGTACAAAAACTTTTTAATTTTGTGTAATCAAAATGATCTGGTTTACCTCCTCTGGACCTCTCTATCTCTTATTTAGTCATGAACTCTTCTTTTGTGCATAGATTTGACAGGTCTATGGTCCAATAATTTGCTTGTGATATCAGCCTTTGTGTCTAAATCATATACCCGTTTAATCTTATCTTGTTTTATAGTATGTGATGTTAATCCATATTTAGTTTATGACAGACTGTTTTCCAGTTTTCTCAGCAGTTTTTGTCAGAGTGAATTCTTGCCTTTAATTGTTGTTCAGGCATTTTCATTTGTGTCCAACTCTTGATGACCCCGTTTTGAGTTTTCTTGGCAAAGATTGGAGTAATTCGCTTTTTCCTTCTCCAGCTCTTTTTAGAGATGAGGAACTAAGGCAAACAGGGCTGAGTGACTTGCCCAGGGTCACACAGCTAGTAAGTGTCTAAGGCCAGATTTGAACTCAGTAAGATGAGTCTTCCTGTTTCCAAGCACAGTAAGTACTCTATCCACTGTGCCACCTACCTGCCCATGAGTTCTTGTTACTGTGTTCATTTGCTTCTTTATATTGTGTACCTAATCTATTCCATTGATCAACCACTCCATTTTGCATTCAGCATTATGTTGTTTTTGTGATTACTGATTTGCAGTATAGTCTGAGATTTGCTAAATCATCTTCCTTTATGTTCTTGTTCCATTGCTTCCCTTGATATTCTTGATCTTATTTTTCTTCCAATTGAATTTTGTTATTTTTTTTCTAGGTCAGCAAAGTAATTGCTCAGTAGTTTGATTAGTATGGCACTGAATAAGTAAATTAATTCAGGTAGTAGTCATTTTTATTGTATTGATTCAACCTATACATGAGCAATTAATATTTCCCCAATTATTTAGATTTTTTTTAATTTTTAAAATTTTTAAAAAAATTTTATTATAGTTTGCATCATTCATTTCCACAAGATTTTGAGTTACATATTTTCTCCCCGTCTTTCCCCCGCCCACCGCCCCAAAACAGCCATCCCAGTGTGTCCCCCC
>CM053584.1:98068513-98095289 GCA_028627135.1 Pseudochirops cupreus
TCTGTGGGGCTCTGCTTCCAGAAGGGAAAGCTCTGTCCCAAATCGCTGGGGTTCTCCCGGCTGCCGTAGCTCTCAGGAAGATGCTGGGAGTCTTCCTAAATACTTCCGGCAGACTGGATAATAAAGACTCCAAGACGGAGGCCCAAGACGGCGATCCGGATCCAGGCCAGTCAATGCGAGAGCACTGGCCTGAAAACAATCGCTAAGTCCCCCTGCTGTCTGCAGGCCACGGGCGGGAAGCTACAAAGCAGAGGTGGGTGCAAAACCTCTGCCTTTCACTTTTCTGCTCTGGAGGCCTTTCGTGGGACTGCTTATCTCCCCCTTTCACAATTCCCACTCGCAACTGCTGCTAATCAACTCACCTGAGAGACTCCTCCACTCCTCCCGTCCAGTTGCTCCTGGGGCACAGCCGCGGCTTCAGTGCAGGCTGGTTTCGGTTCGCAGTGCTGATATGGTTCCTTGTAGCTGAGCTGACTTTAGTGGGAAATATCTTTGTGTGCGTTTTGGAGTTCTGGGATTGGTTTAGAGTCCTGTTTTATGGGTATTTTGGGGTGGCTATGTGAGAGCTGCGATATGTTGCTGCTGCTACGCCACCATCTTGGCTCCGCCCCCCCATTTAGATTTTTATGAAGCATGTTTTATGACTCAGACAATTTTCGCTGGCAGTCCTCTATATTTGGAGTTCTTTCTCTCCTCATCTTCATATCCTAGTTTCCCTAGCTAAAATCCCAGTTGACAATCTCACTGTCTGTAATGTTTTTCCTGATCCCTCTTCACTACCTATGCCTTTCCTCTGTTAATTATCTTCAATCTATCCTATATGTGTCTTGTTTGTATGTGGTTATTGTCATGTTGTCTTTCCATTAAACTATGAGCTCCTTGAGAGCAGGGATTATTTTTGTTTTGTTTTGTTCTGCATTTTTTGTATCCCTTGAGCTCCCCATAATCGCTAGATGGGGAAGCCTAAAAGGTGGGGGGATGATTTAAGGAGAAGTTAGTTGATAGGGGGATAGAAACTAGACTTGTGATTTCATATCCCCTGAACTTCTTTGGAGCTATCTTTCCTTTCTTTGTATCCTTAGGGCTATGCCTGGCACAGAGGAGGCATTTATTAAGTGCTTTTTATTGACTTGACTTTGTTTTAAGGAACTCCAAGCTGATGAAAGTCTTTCTACCAATGCAAGTCACTGCCTCTTCTGTGATTTTATAGTGTTAGAGAAGCTTCTAGAACACAGACAAATGACTTGGTCTTGGTGGTATCAACAGTACTATAGATCAGAGGTAGGACTTGAACACAGGTTTTCCTGGCTTCCCTTCCAGTTATCTTTGCATTATACAACACTGCCTTTAAGTTGATAATAGAACAGAAAAGACATGTGGTTTGGAGAAGATGGTAAAGTGGGTAAGAATACAGATAGATTTGGTGGATGAGTAACTTTTAGGAAACCAATGGACTGTGGATGATTGATATACTTTATACTCAAACATCATAGCTTGGATGAGGAAGTCTATTATTTCTTACTGATAGCAGATCTTTTTTTATTCACTCATACAGCCGCCATACTAGTTCAGGCCTTCATCCTCTTTTGCCTAGACTTTTGCATATCTTTTCATCTAGCCTTTCTTCTCTTCAAAATATCATTCATGCAGCTTTGAAATTGATATTACTAAAATACTAGCCAGATCATGTCACACTTCAACCCAAAAAGCTTCAGTAGTTTCCTGTTGGCTCTAGGATAAAATGTAAATCCTCTGCTTAACATTAAAAGAAGCCCATTGCATTCTGGCTCCCTATTCTCTTTATGTATATATTTACATATTATTTCTCATCACATTCTCTATATTCTAACCAAATGGACTTACTAACCAAGCTTTTTCCTGTACACAGTATCCCGTCTCCCACTCCCACTTTGCACAGCATAAAGTCCACCATTGCCCCTGAGCCTGGAATGCTCTTCCCTTCTCACTTCTGCTCCTTGAAATCTGTGGTGTCCTTCAAGGCTTAGCATAAATACCGTGTCCTATAAATTCATCTCTCAGTATTTTCTCTCTCCCAGTTAATTGGCATTTAATTTATAATTAGCTTGTATTCCATTCTCTGTGTATATATTGTGTTCCCTCCTCAAAACCCATCAGAATGTAAGCTCCTTGAGAACCAGGGGCTATCTTATTTTGTTCCTTGAACACAATCTCTAGGATCCTTACTTTATTAGCAAGGTAGAAAATATTCCATATAAAAAAAAAACAAACCAAAAACCTGAACTCTCCCTTTGACCAATTCCATTCCCAAACTTATTTTTCATATTCTGTAAATTACAAGACCTATCAGTTGTTACCTTTATAACGTAAGGCATATTGTATATGCCTCCTTCTTTCCTCTTGAGTCTGCCATCACTGGTGCGGGCCTTCATTAACTTTTGTCTGGACTACTGGAATAACCGATTGATTGGTGGATCAACCTTCTTCAAATCACCCTCACTCCCATCCATCCTCCATTCATCCATCAAGTGATTTTCCTAAAGTGCAAATCCAGCTATGTTACTCCTATGTTCAACAAATTGCAGTGCCTCCCTACCACCTTTAAGAGCAACCCTCAGTTATTCCTACCAACTGAATCATTGACACCAACTCTAAGGCTGGAATTGTCAATCCCCCTCCTTTAAATTTCCCCAGTTCTATTGAGGACACTAACATTCATCCTCAGAATCATCCTTAGTTTGTTTTTTTTTCCCTCTCCTTCTTACACAATATCTTATTATTAGCCAACTTTCGTATTTACTTATCTTCTTACAAAATTGGCTTTGGCATTCAAATCCCTTCATAATTAAAGTAACCCTGTCCCTCATGTTTCAGTCTTCTTATACCTTGTACTTTTCCATGTACTTTTATATCAAGTGACTGGCCATCTTTCTGTTTCTTGCACAAGGCATTCCATCTCTTGACTCTGGACATTTTCACTGACTGTCCCCATACCTAGAATGCCCTCTTTTCTCATCTCTGCTGCCTGGCTTCCTTCAAGTCTCAGTTAAGAGCTCACCTGCTGTAGGAAGCATTCCCCATCCTCTTTAATTCCATTCCTTTTCTTCTGTTGATCATCTCCAATTTATCCTGTATATAGTTTGTTTTTTTTTTTTCCCTCATGGACTCCTTTCACAGCCTGATGAAACCAATGGATCCCTTCTCAAAATAAGGTTGTTATTTTTAAATTCGTAACTGAAGGAAATGAAAAAAGGCAATTATAGACTAGTAAAAATAAGGATGGAAGTTTTTCCACCTATGTTACTGGAGCCCTTAAAAACTATCCTTTTAAGAATATCTGTCATAGACCTTTTCTACCCTTCTAAGATTCAACCTTCAGTTATTCCTACCAGCTGAGTCATTTATATCAGCTCTAAGACTGAAACTGGCAAGTGATTCCCCTTCTTGAAGTTTCCCTATTTCCACTGAGGATACTATCATTAAATCTCAAAATCATCCTTAGATCTTGCCTCTCCTCCCCACACCATAGCCAAGTTTTGTATTCACTTATCTGCTTACATGTTGCATCCCACAACAGAATGTATACTTCTTTCTTGAAGGGACTATTTCTGTCCTTGTCTTACACTTAGAAGACATCTGGAAAGTGCTTACTAAATTGAACTGAGTTGTTTTTAAAGACAATTTATGAGCAAAGTAAATGGTTCATAAGACAAGGGAAAGGGCATTGGGTATGACTGTTGAGGTACTAACAATGTGAGAAGTATGATAAATCTAAAGTTGAAGATAACAACATACAACATGATGCAATAATTTTCCTCTGGAACTGCTAGCAAGAATGACAAAGAAGTGAGATTCTCACTTAGCAGAAAGTATGTAAAGCAGAGATAATTTTGGAGTGATCTGAATAGAAGCATGATGCTTATATTCCTGCAATGGTTGAATGATTTTTATCAATACTCAAATGCAGATTAATCTCAGTATGAGAAGAGAACTAAAGAGACTCTCTTTAGTTATTAGGAATAATGAAATATTCTTTTTGTTGCTGTTACTATTAATGGAAGAAAAACTTCAATATCAAAACTTCAATATGAGAAAGAAAAATAATTCTTTAAATAGAAAGGAAAAGAGGTTGGAGTATGGAAGAATGTAACAGAGAGAAAAGGCAATCATACCTCTTAAAAAGGGATGTTTGGTTGTTCTATAGAGAAATGAGCTATTTGTCCTCTAAGAAAATGATGCTATGAAACCACACTAACCATCAGGTAAGAGATCATCCAATAAGAACCAAAAGAAAAAAAAACAAGCAGTGGCAATTGGTGCCGAGGGATACTGAGGCAGCTTTTTGTTGACTTGATTACAATAGAGAAGGCTACTGTCTTTTGGGGGCATGTATCCAGGACATGATAAAGATTCTCATTAAGACTTAAACTGGATGACTTTTAGCCACATCTAGTGATTCATGGTTCATGATAGTGTAAATTATACAAAACCCCTTTTCAAAACTATCATCTTAATCAGCTGTTTACTTTCATTTCAAATCTACCTTTCTCCTTTGATGTTCATTCCTTCAACAACCAATAGTGATGAAAACGGTACTTGTATCCTATAATATTTTTAAGCTGTTAGCCAAGAATTCATGATCTTTAGCAATGCTTTCTAAATACATGCTGTTAATATAATTTACTGGGGACAAATTCCAAGAGAGTAATCAACCAAATTTTTTTCTTTAAATCCATGACTTCAGATTGCAGCACAGAAATAAATTGGGGGACAACAGGGCACACTAGAGGTTCTAATACAAGGAAGTATATATGACCTCATAAATATCACTGATATTTGATATGATGACCAAAGGAATCGAATATGGCTCAAAGGAATAGGATGAGTAAGAAAAGGAAGACTGTAGATTAATAGTGTATAAAGAAGATACTCATGTGAAGAAATCCAGGAATTATAGAAGTCAAACATGATGGAAAACTTTGAATGAAGCTCCATGGAGGCAGAAACATAAGTGACATCATGCTATTTTGTGATAGTCCACTTAAACATAAAGAAGAAATAGAAGACCAGCTGAGAAAACAGACTGTAAGCCTGACCAGGAGACATGATGTGTTAGTGATTGGAAACTTCGTTTATTCATTAATCTGCTTATTTGGTCCTCTTCCTCCTTCCCTCCCTCTCTCTATCTTCAAAGGAAAGCTGCTCTGACTCCCAGCTTCCCGTGGGCTCTGCTCCACCCTTCAGCAAACTCCTCCCACCACAGGCTCCATGTAATTACATTCAGCCTATTAGGGAGCAGGGAAGATTTTCAAATTCTCTGTGGCTTATATTAAGGGGCAGGGAAGATCTTCAGATTCCCATTATCATTACACTTAATAATAACTTCATCCTTTAAAAGGTGGAGAAAAGAGAAATTTGATTCTAAATCAGATTTAGCCAAAAAGCAGCTAGTGATTAGAATGAAGGTGTTAGGATCCTTGAGGAGAATGACCATTCCAACTAAGAAATTGTGATAGAGGACAGGAAGAGAGCAAATCTTGCTTCATCTGACTCAGACCCAAAAATTTGAGGGAAGAAATTTCAAAAAAATCAGAAAGAATAGCTAGCATCCCACAACCTAAAATATTACAGGGATTGTCAGTCTATGGGGGATTGATCACTTAAGAAAAACAAACCATGAAGACACAAAGAGAAGCAATTTCTATGAGGAGAAAAAGGGGGAGTTGTCTGAAGAGAGGGTATAGTCATACAAGGAACTCCAATTAACTCTAAGATGTTAAAAAAAAACAGTATAGAAGGCAGAGGAAAGGGCAGGCAAAGGAATACAAATGTATAATAGTATATGGTCATTTATAAATAGTATCTAATGTGCTACGGGCTCACAATGACCTGATGCTAGTGAAGAAAGCTGAGGATAACCAAAAAAAAAAAAGGGTTTTAAAAACTGCATTGGGGAAGAAGAGGATCAAAGAAGGGACAGATCTGCTGTCTGAATTGGATAGAAAGAGAACCATTAATGAGTTCAAGTCACTTGACCCAGATGCATTGCATCTTGGGCACATCTCCCTGCCCCACCCCTTCCCAAAAGGGAGATGTCATTGTTGAGCCACTGTCAATAACTGGCCTCTTAGACCCCTTCCAACTCTGAGATTCTGTCATTTTGAGGAGAAAAGTTCTATTATGAGATTTCCTAAAAGTTTAGAATATAGGTTAGTGATAATTCCTAACTTTAAGGAACTAGTAGTAATTTCAGAATCTTTAGGGCATTTAAGATTTAAGCCCTAATAATAATAATAACTCACATTTCAAAATCATTTTGCAGTTTTCAAAATACTTTCCTTAAAACAATGCTGTCAGGTAGGTAGTATGATCATTATTATCTCTATTTTACAGTTGAGTAAACTGGGGTTCAGAGAGAAGTGACAACCACATTCTCAGGGCTATGTCCATGACAATCCCACAACTTCTACTTCCTTGTCTGATACTCTTTCCCTGGACCAGGCTAAGGTGGAGAGCCAAAAAACAAAACAAAACAAAACACTCCCCCCCCCTAAAAAAAAGACTTTTTTTTTTACACAGAATTATAAATACAGTTCTTGAAATGTGCTTATAAATGTTGAGTAAGCATTCATAAATTTTAAACACCTAATACTCCCTTTTTGGTCCATGATGATTTGATGTTCTAAACAGTGGAATCACAATATTTATTGCCTTAGATGACAGAAGATCTGGGTTCATTTCCCAACTCTGATCTTTCTTTATTTGTCTGACCTTGGAAAAGTCACTTCCACTTACTAGGTATCAGTTTCGTCTTCTCTAAAATGAAGGCATTATACTAGAGAGTTCAAAGGTTCCTTGCCAGTTCTGAATCAGTACATGAACGTAGTTGTATGTGTGTATTACTGGGAATAAGTTTAACTATGCTTTATTATATTTATGTTCAGCAAATTTATGGCTGTTAAAGATTCACATTCACAAATACAGTGTTATGTGGGTTATAGTACTTATTTCTAGTTGGTGATTAAGTGACTAGAAGCTTCCAGATTTTTCTTCATGTTTTATTACACTACTGGTAATTCTTTTGATCTTTCATCATTATTAATTCATTTAGTATTCATTGTGATAATACTGATCATAATGAATTTATTTGGTATTCATGTAGATGTCATATTTTATGCACTGCTATAGGATTTCCATTGTAATTTACCACTAATTAATATACCATTAAAATAAAGTGTTACCCACATTTTTCGCTTAAAACATAAAAAGTGTAGAAGTTCATGACATATTGGTGTGAGTATTCAATATCCCAGTGGTAACCAGAGTATCTGGAAACTACATTTTTCAAGCAATAGAAAAATGAAAAATGTGCATAAAATTCATGTGTCAGCAGACAAGTTATAACTTAGCAGTTATAACTTAGCAGTAATTTACCTACCAAATTATTTTAAGGCCTATTTTTACTTAGAGAAGCCTATTAATTGAATGGATGTGCTTGCATTTATTTATTTTTATTTACTTCACCCCTATGTTAGCCAGGATTTCTGTGGACAAAAATAGCTTCAATAAACGAAATAGCTTGCTTATTCAATCATCACAGTTTATCTATTAGGACCCAAAGTGAAGAGAAACAACATGGAATAGTGCATAAAAAGAGGGCCTTAGAGTCAGGAAAACTTGAGATAAGCTATCTCCTACATATACTGACTATGACCCTGGACAAGCATCCCCTGGCAACTCTTCAAAACTGAAGGTTGAAAAGGAGCTGCTGATCTGCATTGGTAGAGGAAGGTTCTTCAATGAAATCTCAGGTTCAGACTTAAAAGAAAAAAAGATAAAACATCGACATTAAAAAAACTGTATAAAAAATATTATGATCTGTCCTTTGTTGTTTCTTTGAACTTCTGCATTTCAACCAGGCATGGTAGATGGATATAAAACTCCAAATTGGCAATGTGGTTACTTATTTGTGACAATAGTGGAAGTTTGGGTAGGGAAGAGGTTGAAACTACTATACTGGCTCAAATGAGGTTTTAAAGTTATCTACGTATTTCATTTACACTGGCAATTTCTTTTTCTCCCATACTATACATAATAATTTGTCACCTGGGTAGGAAAATATGTGTCTACCTCTAGTCATAGAATCTTAGAGTTGGAAATTGCCTTCGAGGTCATCTAGTCCAACCTCTGCCTGTAGCATACAAGTACTGACCTGGCTTCTATCTCAATACCACCTGAGATGAGAAAATGTCCTGTCTCCAAAGGTAACTCAGGCCTTCTTCTGGATAGCTACATATTTGGGGTGCTATTATTTTTCCTGAAATTGAATGGAAGTCTTCTTCTGGGTAACTTATATCCACTGGTTGTAATTCTGCTCCCTAGAGGCAGTCAGTAGGGATGAGGACTGGAGTGGACCTGTGATTTCATTGATGGGGGAACTCCCAGGTGAGGAAACCCTCTCTGTCTTGCAGATCAGCAATCACCTTCTCTGCAATTCATAATTTTAGGGAGTTGCCTAGAGCACTGAGAGGTAAGGTGACTTTCCATGGGTCACATAGACTATCTGTGTCAGAAGTAGAGCTTGAAACCAGGGCTTCCTAGCTCCAAGGTCAGCTTTCTATCCACTATACCACCATTGTCCCACAAGTCCAATTAAAATAAGTGTAACATACTTCATTTTTAATTCAGTGTGAAAAATGTGAAAAATACAAAATTAGAACAGCACCCAAATAATGCAGTTAAATTTTAGGAAAAGAAAAGCTTTATTCACAATGAAGTTGGACAGGTAGCACAGTGGTATTGAAAAGCATGATAGAACCCATTATAAAAGATTGTTATTGTACATTTTCAGGTATAATATGATTAAGATGATATTCTCTGAACCTTAATACATACAGTAAAAGCCTGTTATAACATGCTTAACCCATTAGGCCTATTCTGAAGGCCTCATAAACTTATACCAACTTTAAAGAATGAAATGATTATGTTCCGTCTTTGAATTAATAGAACTTTATCTCCCTTATAGATATACAGAATACTGATAAGTGAATTTATTCTTTCTACCTCAGAGTCATGTTATTGATTTTTTTCCCCACCTGTGACTGACAGCTCACATACTACAAACATATCCCTATCCTTGAGAATAAATATTTTCCTTCAACCCTTCTGATTCCTAACATTGCCATTCCCTGTCTCTGTCTGTCTCTAATTTATTCTCTTTCTCTCTTTTTCCATTAGCTGCCAAACACCACTGGTCTGAAGACAAACCATCTAAGTTTAAATTCCACCTTTGATGCTTACTATCTGTGTCAACTTAGGAAAATAACTTATCCCCTACCCCTACCCAGACCCCTGGGTTCCAGTTTCCTCATCTGAAAAATGAAGGAGTTAGACTCAATAGACCTCTGAGATTTCCTCTTGGCTCTAGATCAATCATTTCATGATCCTCCAAGGCAAGAATTCTTAGCCTGGAGTTCATGACCATCCTCATGGGGTCCATGAACTGAGAAGGGAAAAAATGACATCTTCATTTTCACTAATATCTGACCAAATTGAGCATTCCCTTCCATTTTGAATGTAGGCAACAAAATATCATAATCTTAGACTCTACCAGACTGCCAAAAGGGTCTATGAGACAAAAAGTTAAGGATCCCTGCTCTAAAGGATAGTCAGCTCACACTTTCTACCCAATCAGTCATCTCTAAATAAAATGCAATGTGTCTTCTGCCACCACTGCTCTACTGAAACTACTCACTCCAATGTTAGTCCCTAATTGCCAAATTTAATATTGTTAGTTCTCACCTCTCTTTATTTTTTGCCATCATTTTGATCATATGACTGTTCTTGGAAGACTTTTCTTAATTTTGGAGCCACTTTTCTTTCCTGGTTCTCATACCTCTTTCACCCTTCCTTATCTCTTTCTCTTTATGATTCTCCTTTATGCTATCATTCTGAAATGTATTTAGTCCTTAATTCTCTTCTTTCTATACTTTTTCCTTCTGATCTTATCTGTATCACAGTTACAACTCAGACTATTCCCAGATCTTAATTTCTAGCTCTAATATTTTTTCTGAGCTCTAAAGAATTCAATTTTAACTTCTTTCTTGGATATCCCAATGGCATTTTGTTCAATAGCAAAAGCTCTTTTCCATCTGCTCATAAACATGTGGTGGTCCCCCAATCCTAAAGAGTGTTGTTTTTCTATACTGTCCAACTCTTTTTTTTCTTTTTTTTATTAATTGATTTAGTTATTTACTTTTAGTTTACAAGATTCAGCTCCAGAATCCCTTGAGTTTCAAATTTTCTCCTCTTCCTCTTCTCCCCCCCCCACTCAATGGCAGCGTGCAATCAAGTATAGGATCTGCAAATACTTTCACATTGGACATTAGTCTGGTTGTAGAGAAGGGTTGTAACCAATGGAGTGAGCAATGGGAAAAATGAAAGAAAACTAAACATGAAAAAGAATGATAGTATGTAGATTGCTTCAGTCTCCATTTAAACTCTGTTCTTTCTAGATCTTTCTCTGAATGTAGATATCTCCTTCCATTCTGCAACTTGTAGAGTTGTCTTATAACTTTGTGTTGCTGAGAGGAATCCAGTTTATCAAAGTTGGTCATCAAACATACGATGTGTCTGTGATTGTGTACAAATTTTTCCTGGTTCTGCTCTTCTCACTTAGCATCAGTTTGTATAAGCCTCTCCAGGTAAATATGAAGACCGTCTCCTCCCCATTTCTTATAGCATAATAGTATTCCATTACATTCATACCACAACTTATTTAGCCATTCCCCAATTGGAATGGGGATCCCCTTAATTTCCATTGGTGGGCATCCCCTTAATTTCCAGTTTTTTGCCACCACAGAGCTACAATAAATATTTTTGTACATATGGGTCTTCCTCCCACTTCTATGATCTCTTTGGGATACAACACCAGAAGTGGTATTACTGGATCAAAGGGTATGCAATTATTTATAGCCCACTGTCCAACTCTTAATACATTTATCTTTCCCTTGAAAACTTGAAAAAAATTTACAACTGATGATTTTGCATTCTTCCTTTCTACACTGTCCTTAATCCTTTTACAAGACTTCTGCCTCTACTGCATAAAACTATGGAAATCCATGGTTACCAATGACTTCCACATTGCCAAATCCAGTGACCTTTTTTCAGTCCTCATCTGTAAAGTCCACAGTTTTTAACACTATTGATCATCTCCTGCAATCAAACATTTTATCTTCTTCTAGTTTCAAAATCAACACATTTTTCTAGGTTTCCTTCTACCTTTATAATTGTTCCTTTTCTATCTCCTTTGATGCATCATCTTCCTAACCTTTCAATGTGGCAATTCTCCAAGAGACTTTCCTAGGTCCTCTTCAACAGTCTCTTTACTCTCCCTTATTTGTTTTATTCACTTACATAATTTTAAGTAGCATATCTATTCAGTAGATTCTCCAAACTATATATCCAGGTTGGACCTCTCTTATGACCTCTACATCTTGGTCTCCAGCTTCCTTTAGGACACTTCCACATGGATATCCTACCTGAAATATAATATATCCAAAACCTCATTCATTATCTTTTCCCTTAAACATCTTTCCTTCCTACTTTGCTATTTTTTTGTCTATAACATCACAATTAACATGTTTTCCAATGGTGGTAATCTTGGGTTAGCTTTGACACTTCCTTCCTCCTTAAGTCTCATATCCATTCATTTACCTAGTTGTCAAATCTATCTCCATAACGTTTTTTACATCAATCTCCAGCTATCTTTTCCAATAATTATTTCCCTAAGACAGATTCCTACTCCCATTTATATAGATTATTGGAGTAACTTCCTTAGAGGTCATTCTACCTAGACCTCCAACCCATCCCAATCTATCTTTTTTACTTCTGCCAGAATAATTTTTTTTTAAATGAATAAATCTGGTTGTATTATTCCTTTGCTCACACATCTTTAGTGGATGCCTGTTACCAACTGAGTAAAATTCAAACTCCTCTGCTGGCAGTGAAGTTCCTCCATGGTTTCACCCCACCTTTTGCTTTTGGCCTTATCTCTTATTATCCTCATCTAAGCTCTATTTTTCAGTAAAAATTGACTGTACTTTACCACTCAAATATGAATTGTGTTCTCAGGGCTCTTGTCTTTTCCCTACCTATTACCTGTGACTAAAATACCCTCTGACCTCCCCCCCCCCCAAAAAAAACTTCCGTCTTTATTTTACTTACTGAATTCTTACTGATTTTTTAAAGCCAAGGTCAAATTCCACCTCCTCCAGGAAGCCTTTCCTTATATCTCCCTAGTTAGTATTTTTCCTCCTCAGGATAAGTTAACTTATGCTTAACTTAATTAAGTAATGAACTCTAGTCAGCAAGTCTTAAGTGCAAACAAAAAAGAGGAAATAGTATGCTTTGTTCTACGTTTAGACATCATAGTTCTTTCTCTGCATGTGGATCACATTTTCCATCATGAGTCTTTTGGAATAGACATGTTGAATTTAAAATGTCTGTGTGACAAACTTCTTCATTTCTCCTCAGTTTTTGATACTGCTGATCACCCTCTCTTCTCCTTGATCTGAATAGGCAGTCTAATAAACAGTTGGGGATATGAGGCTGAAGGTTGGGAGAGAAGGGAAGGTTAAGAAAAGTAGACCTGAGAATCATCAACCCAGATATGATAATTGAATCTATGGAAGCTGATGAGACCACCAACTTAAATAGCATAGAAGAGAAGAGGGTCTAGGAAAGAGCCCTGGAGAATACCCACACTTAGGGGGCATGGTCTGGATGAAGATTCAGGAAAGAATTAGATGGGAAGAGAACCAGGATTGAGTAACATCATGGAACTCTAGAGAGAAGGGTATCATGGAGAATGGGGGTAATAAGCAGTATAAAAGGCTGATGAGAAATTAAGAGGCATGAAGATTGAGGAAAGACCATTAGAGTGAAGAAAAGAGTTTCAGGTGAATAATGATGTCACATGCCAGATGATACAGTTAAGAAGAAAGTTGGAGAAAAGAAATGGTGATAATTTTCTTAAGGAGTTTGATCACAAAAGGGAGAAGAGACATGGCATAATAGCTAGTGGGAAATTATGGACCAAGTGAATTGTTTTTTTGAGGATGAGGGAGACATAAGCATGTTTGTAAGCAATAGGGAAGTAGCAAGTAAGCAAGAGAGATGGCAGATAAGTGAGAGAGAGTGGGGATGGCAAAAGGGTCCATCTACAGGAATTGTATGGAGAGAGGTTTGGTTGTTTTTTTTTGGCAAAGAGAATGCCCTCTTTTTCATGTGAGACAGGAGTGCAGGAGGAGAGGTTAATGGCAGAAGACTTCTGAGTGATGTGAGATGAGGAGGAGGGGGAAAGAGGGAACTCAACAAATGGATTCTATTTTTTCAGGGAAATATGAGGCAAAGTTCTCAGCTGAGAAGGTAGGGAAAAGAGAAGCTATAGGGGGTTTGAGGAAGGATGGAAAGGGAAAAATTACTGTGTTAAATGGGATAGTAAGTCAATTAGGGATGTATAAAAAGATTACCTTGCCTTATTCTGAGATTTAAAGGCCCCTTCAATCTGACCTGAGCCTTGTCTCCCACTATGTGCCCTCCATGCAAATCCTGAATTGGGACCAAACTGAACTCCCTTTTTTATTTTTGTTGTTACATATATGGTTTTTTTCTACCTAAAATTTCCCTGCCTCTATATATGCCTAGTAAAGTTCTACTGAAAAGCTTCCTTGTCAATATTCAGCTAAAATTGTACCTCCTTTATATCCAAAAACATGGGGTTTATTCCCACCTTCTTTGAGCTTCGTAGTATTTTTTGTTATCATGATGTTTGTCTGTACCTGATGCTTGAATTCATTGAGAACAGTTACGCATTTTCTTTATATTACTCCCTTGTCTTGGTTTTAACTTCTGGTTAACCACTTTTGTTCTATCCTTCCCAGTCCAGAAAGAAAACAGAAGAACAAGAATTGATATTTTTGCCATCACTCTATCCTTCACTATTAACTCATCCCAATGAGTTACAGCTCTATCCATTATTTGATCTTTCTCTTGCTTTCAACATAGCTTAAAAAGTTATGTTACAGAGGAAAACCATCATGCTTAATATTAGTTATCTTACCTCCTTGGAAATATGTTTGTATTTTCGCAACATGTAGTGATCAAGGTATTCTTTTTTTTTTTTAACCACCACCAGGCCATTTACCTCTAGCTTCCTGAAAGCAATTACAGCTTTTTTTTTTCTCTTTCTCTTTAATCCCCCTGATTTAGGAATTACTTTTTAAAATAAAATCACTTACCCCCAAAGAAAAATGCCTCCTTCGAATCTTTTTTAGGACCTGTTCAAAAAGTCATTTCCTTTAAAAGGCAAAATGAGAAGCCAGGGAAAATAACTCATACTAAAAGAAGTAGTCTTGAAATAGGAATGTGTTATAGTACTCTTAAAGTTATGGAAGAACTTTATTTCTTAATGAATCTTTCTTCCCATTTTTTCAGTTTCTCCCTTTTGAAATTCCAGGTACCACTTAGGCTAAAATAACTAGTAGATTTGAAACAAAGGAGTAGACTCCAAGGCATTATATTATAGAACATTTTAGAAGCTAGATATGTGACCAAAGTCTCTATAGTCTCCATTATGAACACAGTGGCCATGGATGAAAGATGAAAGTTGAGAAAGCTAACTCAAACTAGTTTAAAATATTTGGTCTCCTTATATCCTGAATGCGTCAAAAGTGGGCTAAAGGATTCTTTCCCCAAGACCTCCAAGATCCCATGAATGAAATTTGTGCACTGAGGACAAGTCATCCAAAATCCAGGCTGCTAGATTGTTTTACTATTGTATTTGGTAAAATAGGACTGCTTTATTCCATAGTGATTAAAAGTTAAATTTGAAATCTGCATTTATTTCATTGTTTCCACACAGTCAAACCAGGTCTTCTTATGTAGTTGTATGCTTAGGTACCAGATAAAATAGAATGAGAATTTAAAAAGAATTTTAATGAAAAAAAAAAACTTAGGCTGTTTGTTTTTGGTGGGGGGAAGCAGGTGGAAATGGATTAAGCATGATTTACAACTTCCTGACCTTTCTTACCATCTCAAACTTGGAGAATAGCTATCTGAATGGGAATAATCAATTTCCTGATATTATATTTGGGGGGGGAGGAGATTACTTGGAGAAACATAGTAATTATTTATTAGCTTACTGTGTTGTCACCAGAACAATTCTACAGTGATTGCTTGGGTAGGTATGTTGGAGATTAATAAAATTAAGAAACTTGCCTCAATTAAACTCTCTAACTTTAATCAACATATAATTATTAAGTACATCCTTTGTAAGTATCAGAACATTGCCTTCTTCCTCATTTAACTTCAGTGGCCTTTTTAGGATTATATTTAGACTGACATTATGTAATAGATTTATTTTACTTAGGAATAGTTGACTCAGGTGGTCGCTGGAGTGGAAAATGCAGAAATTCATGACTTTCATATTTTGTTTGCAGGAATTATACAGTGAAATCAAGCTATCTGGAGTTAAAGAATTTTTCCTAATTACATCTATATTGGTATCCTAAAAGAATAATAAAATATGTTTTTCTTTCAATTTCCTGATAAAAAGTATTTACAAATTAATTAGTTGCAAAAAAGGTGATTAGAAAAAAGGAAAAGTAGAGCTGTTGAAAGCAGATGACCTCTTAGAAGAAGGTTCATTTTGACATATGTGATGCTTGAAATGCTTTCTTTACTTAGTATTTTAATTTTATTAAAAAATGACATTTGAATTGTAATGATTTTAATGAAAGAAGGTAAAGATTAAGTTTAACAGGCTGAATTTGTGTCAAAACTAAAATGTCAATTGCTAATGTAATGCTTTTTAAAACAATGTTTTCAGGATTGTAGACGGATATCGAAAAAAGGAATATAAGGCAGCAGTTCAAATACAGAGCTGGTTTCAAGGATGTCGAGTACGAGCTTATATCAGGTATATTGATTTTTGCCAATGAAATTTCAGTTATATAAAGTATATATCTTTGGAAACTTGTGCAATTATTTGGAATTTTTTTTTAACCTTTAAAATTGTCATGAAGAGTAAACTATAAAATAATATTTTTAGCAAAATAAAACATATTAATGTTGAGATGCTTCCTCATTAAAAGAACTAAGTGTGTTGATTTGACATACTTAAAAATTCTAGAAATCCACAAATGGCAGATTTATCAGAGGCGATTTGTGACTGTTGGGTAGGTCATACAACAAGAATGATGGACAGTAGATGAACTGTACAACTAATATATGAAGTCATGTAAGAGTATCCAATAACTTCCAGAAGTTGAAAACTCAGTGGGATAAACTGACAATCTGGCTATCTGGATAAAGATAGAAACATTAATTATAGCATTCATTGTAGTTATGTGCTGTAGGTGAAATGTCAGCAGACAACTATGAATACTGACATTTTCTACTTATAAACAAGCCTTCAAAAATCTTAATTATATTTGGCAAATGATGAAGTTAATGTCATATAATTTACATGATCATTTAAATTACATAATATAGTGTAACTAATTGACTATAGTAATTGTAGTTTAAAATTGACAGTTTTTGATTCCACTACTCTACTTGAAAATCTGGTCTAACTCCACAGAATGTGACATATTAGGCTTTTGCCAAAGGAAGAGTAGTTCTTAAGTGAACACAGACAGGTTGTCCCATTTCTCTTTTCCATGTTGGATAGTGAAAGGGGATGTAGAGAGAATTGAAGAGTAGAGTGGGATTTTAGGGCCTGTATTACCAGTACTATGTCATTACTATTACCATGGTCTGGCTTTATGGAGGGAGCTATGACTGTGGAGAAAGGACAAAGAAACCCTGCCTTTCAAAAAAAAAAAAAAAGGTTTCCACCCCAGAGATGACTTCATATATCTTGTAATGTCAATATTGTGCGAGCACTCTGAAAATTAAAATTTTAGCAGTGAGTTTTTTTCCAAAAAATTATCGAAAACTTTTTTAAAAATTTAAATTATCTCATGATTGATATTTCAGGTATTTAAACAAAATGATGACTATTATACAGAAATGGTGGAGAGGTTATATGGGAAGAAAACAATATCGACAAATGGTGAAGGTAACTGCATAAATTAAATAATTTTTTAAATTATACAATAGGATGTAAATCATTGACTGTTGTCTTATGTACTACTAGTTTTAAATTGACAAAATTTGTGAGCATACTACTCTTCTTGAAAATCTACATATGACATTGAATAGTTATATAAATATGCCTAAAGAGAGAATATGGGCAGTTTGGGGACCGATATTCCTTACTTTAATTTAATTCTAAAAATAATAAAATGAGTCAATTTTTCTATCTTCTACTGTTCTCTATGTTATTGGTTTAAATTTCTTACCTAATGAACCTTGAAATACTTGAGGTTTGCCTTGAGGCACATAACAGATCACAGCCATCTAATTCCCCAAAGGGAGTTTAAGACAGCAGCATTGTATGATAAGCAACTAGCTTAAAACTCAGCTAAGAGGCTCAAGAAATTAAGAAAAATATATATTTTTCTGAATACATAATTGGAAGGTTTTTTAATCAATTGCTTGCTTCACTAATTTTCCAATTTGTTAATATTTTCTATTACAATAGTTTTTAATTTGTTCTTCATTTGTTCTTGATTAATTGTGTCTAAGCTAAATTATTGTCTTTTCACAGAAATAAAAATGTACAGAGGAGGAAAATAAAAAATAAGCAGATGACTAAATAAAGTACATTCACATTTAACAAGGGAGGTTTAGAACATGTTAATAAACCATGTGAAGTACTACTTGGAGGAAGATCCTAATACTTCATAGCTAACATAAAATTAAAGTTGTCATACAGCAACTCTAGATTCTGGAATGTAGAGTTCTTCAATATATTCTGTCATAAATGAGTTCTAGCTGTCCTTTTTAAAATTAATTTTTGAAAATTATCAAGCATTTTTTTCTCCCTCCCACTCTCTCCCTCCTAGAGAAGAGAAAAATAAAACCTTTGTGAGAAAGAATAGTCAAGCAAAACAAATTCCTTTATTGGACATGTCCAGAAATATGGCTCATTCTGGCAGCTGGGTAGCACAGTGGATAGAGCACTATGTCTAGAATCATAAAGACCTAGATCAAATCCAACCTCAGACACTAACTAGTTATATATCTCTGAGCAAGTCACTTAATGACTATTTGCCTCAGTTTCTACAACTGTAAAATAGGGATAATAACAGCAGCTATTTCTCAGAGTTTTGAGGATCAGATGAGATAATATCTGTAAAAAGCTCTTAGCACAGTGTTTGATACATACTAAGTACTTTATAAATGCTCATTCCTTTACCACTTGATCTTCCCTTCTGCATAAGAATCCATCATCTCTTTGTCGGAAGGGGAGTAGCATTCCTTATCAGTTCTTTGGTGTCATAACTGATAATTATGTGTATCAGAGTTCTCAAGTTTTTCAAAATGTTTCTTTATATAATGTTGATATTATAGTATAAATTGTTGAGTTTCTACTCACTTCACTCTAAATCGGTCCATATATCTTTTCTCAAGTTTTTCTGAAACCATCCTTTTCTTCATTTCTTTTTTAAAAGAATTATAAAGTAAAAGAACCTTATTTTTTAAATATATTTTATTTTTTTTTTTGCAATGATGTAAATTTTGGGGTTTTTGGTTTTCTATAATTTATTTATTTTTAGGTTTCAACATTCACTTCCATAAGATTTTGAGTTTTAAATTTTCTCTCTCACCCTTTCCTCCTCCCTCCCCAAGATGGTGTACAGTCTGATCTAGGTTCTACTTATACATTCATGTTACATCTATTTTCACATTAGTTGTGATGTAAAGAAGAATTGGAATTAATGGAAGGAACCATAAGAAAGCAAAAGAAAAGGAGAGCAAATAGTATGCTTCCATCTGCCTTCAGACTCCAAAGTTCTTTCTCTGGATGTGGTTGGCATTTTCCATCTTTAGATCCTTGCATTGCTGGGAAGAGCTAAGTCTATCAAGGTCAGTCTTCACACAGTGTGGCAGTTACTGTGTACAGTATTCTCCTGATTCTGCTTATTTCATTCAGCGTCAGTTCATAAAAGTCTTTTCAGATTTTTCTGAAGTTTGTCTTACTCATCATTTCTTATAGCATAATGGTTTTCCATTACATTCATATACCACAACTTGTTCAGCCATTACCCAATTGATGGACATTCCCTCAATTTCCAATTCTTTGCCACAACAAAAAGCTGCTATAAATATTTTTGTACATGTGGATCCTTTCCCCATTTTTATGATCTTTTTGGGAAACAGACATAGAAGTGGTATTGGTACCTTTTAGCAGGATATAGTTTTCTTCCTTATCTTTTAAAATTAGATCTATTTTTACTTTTGCTTTGTCTGAGATCAGGATTGCTACCCCTGCTTTTTTTTTTTTTACTTGAGTGGGATCATAATATGTTCTGCTGCAGCCTTTTACCTTTACTCTTTGTGTATCCCTCTGCTTCAAATGTGTTTCTTGTAAACAACATATAGTAGGATTATGGTTCTTAATCCACTCTGTTATACACTTCTGTTTTATGGGAAAGTTCATCCCATTCACCAGTTATGATTACTGTATCTTTCTCTCCATCCCATTTCTCCCCATTTATGCTTTTTTCTTCCCTTTCTCCTTTTCCTTCCTCACTAGAGTTTTGCTTTTTACCACCACCTCCCTCAATCTGCCCTCCCTTTTGTCCGCCCCCTCCCTTTTCTTCCTTTTTACCCTTACTACTTCTTCCTCCCTCCTATTCACACCCTCCCTTTTATTTCCCCTGTCCCCTCCTTTTTCCTATAGGATAACTTAGATTTCTGTACCTAACTGACTATATTATTCTCTCTTTGAGCCAAATCTGATGAGAGTAAGATTTAAATAATGTTCATCTCTTTCCCTTCTTTCCCTCTACTTAATAGCTTTTTTTGCCTTTTCATGTGATGTAATTTACCCCTGTCTGCCTCCTCCTTTCCTCTTCTCCCAGTGTAATCTCTTTTTACCACTTAATTAGATTTTTTGATCATTACATCAAAATCAAGTTATACCTACCCTGTCTATGAATACTCCTTTTACATGGCATAATAACAATACAATTCTCAAGAGTTACATGGTGGCATCTTCCCTTGTAGGGATGTAAACAATTTGCCCTTGTTAATATTATTAATAATATGTTGTTTTTTTTCTTTCCTTTTTACCTTTTTATGCCTCTCTTGAGTCTTATATTTGAAGATCAAATTTTCTGTTGAGCTCTGGTCTTTTCAACAGGAAGGTTTGGAAGTCCCTTTTTCATTGAATATCTATCTCCTCCCCTGAAAGATTATGCTCAGTTTCACTGGGTGGTTGATCCTTGGTTGTAATCCAAGCTCCTTTGCCTTATGGAATATCATCTTCCATGCCCTCTGATCTTTTAGTGTAGAAGCTGTAAGGTCCTGCATTATCCTGACTGTGGTTCCATGATATTTAAATTGTCTCTTTCTGGTTGCTTGCAGTATTTTCTCTTTGACCTGGTAATTTTGGAATTTGCACACCATATACCTTGGTGTTTTCAATTTGGGATCTCATTTAGGAGGTGATAGGTGAATTCATTCAATGACTATTTCACCTTCTGGTTCTAGGACCTCAGGAAAGTTTTCCTTGATGATTTCCTGAAAGATGCTGTCCATACTCTTTTTTTTTTTTAATCATGATTTTCAGGTAGACCAATAATTTTGAAATTAAATCTGGCCTCTGGGGGACACTTGCTTACCCAGTCCTTTCACTGAAATGTTTGGCTCCTGTTCACTCAGGCCTTTCACTGGAATGTTTGACTGCTGGAGGATATCTGCCAGCCTGGAGCTGTGCCTCCTGGAGTTGTGCTTCCTGGAGTTGTGCTGAAGTACCAGGAGATTTGGCTGCTGGAGAATGCTGGCACACATGGTAGTTTTCTGAGCTGGTGTCTACCCGTTCCCCTGTATGTGCTGAGGACCTCAGGGGGTCCTGGTGTTGGCGCTTGCCTGCTCCACCACCTTGCAGCTCAGGATCTCCCCTTGGTTTGCTGAGGTGGGGCTTTCCCCTGGCTTGCTTGGACATCTCCCACCCTGTACTACTTCCCCTCACTCAGAGTGAGATGAGCCTTTCCTGCTAATCCCTGAAGCTTCTATAACATTTTTATATAGTAATTTGTTCCGTCAGTCCCAAATGATGTGTACAGTTTCCAGGGTGTTTTTTGCCATGACAGAATAGCAATTATAAATATTTTTTTATACATATAGGACTTTTCCTCTTTTTTTGACCTCTTTGGAATATAGACATAGTAGTTGTATTAATGGGTGAAAGGTAATGTACAATTTAGTAACTTTTAGGGCAAAATTCTTTCCAGAAAGCCTGTAACAATTCATAGCTACAGAGTACATCAATGTGCCTGTGTTCCAGCTGCCTCTTGAAGATTTTTATTGTTCATTATTTTGGGATCAACTTTGCCAATCGGACAGGTTGTGTGAAGCCTCAGAATTGATTTTATTTGCATTTCTTTAATTATAAATTTTCACAGCACTTTTTTCATTGTTTCTCCATTTTATGGCTCTAAAACTCGGATATCTTTCCTGGAGAATTGACAATTTGACTATTTATCAGTTTGGAAATGGCTCTTATTTTCATTTGAATCGTCTCCTTATATACCTTAGAAATTAGGCCTCTATCAGAGAAACATCCTGCAGACTCACCCTTCCCGGAATTAACTTTCCCTTCTAATCTCAGCTATATTGCATTTGCCCAGGCAAAATCTTTCATTTTAATTATGTTCCTCCAACCTATTTTCTCATAACTTTTCTCTCTTTATTTTCAATCCCCTCTTTACAGAGAAGAATAGAAACAAGGAACAGGAGTGCGCTTAATACTAATGTTCTATGTTTGATGCAAACAGTTTCTACTTCTTCACCCAACTGCCAATCACACGTTCTTCCCATCCTTTGCTTTTGACCTTCTCTTCATGATTGATACTCTGAATTAAGGTTGGTTTTACTTATGACTAATCTCTCCTTAGAACTACCCTCCTTCTTATTCTCCCTTTCTCTCTTCCTTTATCCCTCTTTCCACCTGTTGATTTGAATGTTGTATTTTTCCACCAGGCTTTTTATGTCTATGTTTGTTCCAGCTTCCTTTGACTAGTTCAGATGAAAATGAGGCTCAACTGATGGATACCTCTTAACTTTTATTATTTGTATAGACTTCAGTTTGCTCTTCCTGATTATGAGAAGTAAAACAGTTCCCCTTATGCTTTCCCTTTTCATCAATAGTGTATACTTTTCCCTTCTACCTCTCCTTTCTTTTAATATCATAAAAATAAAACAAAATCATTCTCAGGCTCCCTATCTAATTTGACTTCCTCTATAACCTCTGATGACCTTATTGTTGTTGTCTCACTCATTTTTCACTTGTGTCTAACTCTTTGTGAACCCATTTGGGATTTTCTTGGCAAAGATACTAGAGGGGTTTGCCATTTCCTTCTCTAGTTCATTTTACAGGTGAGGAACTGATGCAAATAGGGTTAAGTGTCTTGCCCAGACTTACACAGCTAGTAAGTATCCAAGGCCAGATTTGAACTCAGAAAGATGAGTCTTTTTGACTTCAGGCCCAGTCTTCTATCCACTATGCTACCTAGCTGCCCTTACTGTTCTTAGGAGATGCTTATATTATTTCCCACATTAGAATGTAAATACTTTATAAAAACTTTTCCTGATTACTCACTTGAATTTGCCTTTTCATGTTTGTATTTCAAAATTTCTATTCAACTGAAGTCTTTTCATAAGGAATACATGGAAGTCCTCCATTTCATTAAAGATGAATTTTTCCTCTGTAATGTCATATTCAGTTTTTCTGTATGAGTAATTCTTGGATATAAGCCTCTTTTGCCTTTTGGAATATCTGATTTCATGCTTTCCAACTTCCGGTTGTAGTTGCTAAATCTTATGTGGAAATAATAACATCAGGTAATCCTATTTTTTAAAAGTCTTTCTTTGTTTTCCTCTATTCTGACATCACTTTTAATGCTTCTTATATTTGGGCCGTGCATATATGAACTTGCTTGTCGGATTTGTGTCTCTAGACTATCGGCTGTCCACCTGCAGATGGTCATGCAACCTGTTCCACATTCTCCTCATCCTGTAGACACTGATTTAGCCTCATTTTAATCCAGTTTTAATCCTACTGCTTCTGATTTGGGGGCCATGTTTGTTTAATTTGTTAGTGTGCCTTGTGCCTTCTTGCATACAGATATTCCATCTCCAGATTCTGGGCTGCCAACCACTGGCTACCATGCTACTTGGTGGTATAGAGCTCTCTGCTTTAGATTCCATTGGGAATAAGTTCAGACTTCAATGCCCCCATCCATCTAATTTTCCTTCTTAGAGACAGCTCTGTGTCCCTTGTCATCAGGAAGTAGTTACTGAAGAAGAGACCACCACTTACAATCCCAAAAGATTTCTCTTATCAATAAAGGAGGGAATGATGAGGCTGACTTTTGTCTAGCAACAGTGGGAACCTTTGAGGCTACCTTTTCCCAGCAACTATGAGGGCCTGATCTAAATCTGTCCAGTAACAGGAAACTCTGTCAGATAACAAAAACCTTGCTTCTTTAACTCATACTCTGTGTACATACTAGAACAAATATTAGAAACCAAGTTTCTTGTTTTGTGATCAGTCTTGAATTGTACCCAGCACACCTGCTTCCCCTTCCTGCCACCTTTTGCCCTGCAAGTAACTACTCACTAGGAACTCTTGGCTAAGAGCCCCAAAATTTTGTATGAAAACAAGCCCCTGTCCTGTAAATTGCTAGTCCTTCTTCCAGGGCTCGGCTGCTGCTTTTGCATCAGTAAAGCCCTCTTGATTAGGAGAAAATCTGACTCTGGAATTCCTTCAGATAACCCATCTCCTGAACCTCATCATCCTCTTCGATCCTGACTATGATTCCTCTGTGCTTGAACGCTTTTTTTTCTGACTCCTTGAAATATGTTTTTCTTTGTCCTGAACGCTCTGAATTTTGCCTGCCGTGTTCCTTGGAGTTTTAGTTTGGGATTTCTTCCAGTTGATATTTGGTAGATTCTTTCTATTTTCATCCTGACCTCTGCTTCTTAGAGATCCAGGTAGTATTCTTTCTTGATTTCTTTTTTCATTGTGGCTTTCAGTTAGTCTAGCCATTCTTAAATTCTCTCTCTTTAATGTGTTTTCCAGGTAAGGTTTTTCTTTTTCTTTTTGGAGGGAGGAAGGCAGGGCAACTGGTATTAAGTGACTTGCCCCAAGTCTCACGGCTAATTTTTTGTGTTAAGTGTCTGAGGCTGGATTTGAACTCAGGGCCCCCTGACTCCAGGGCTGGTGTTCTATTCACTGCGCCACTTAGCTGCCCCTGGGTCAGTTATTTTTATATGAGATATCTTATATTTTCTTTTACTTTTTCAGTCTTTTGAAATTGTTTCTAATGGAATCATTAACCTTTGTTTGGTTTATTCTAATTTTCAAGAAATCTACTACTTGGCAAGTTTTGTACCTCTTATGATAAGCTGTTAATTCTCTTTACAAGTATGTACTTCTTAGCTCTTATTTCTTTTCCAATTCATAACATCCAAACTGTACTTGGTTTTAAGCAAAAAGTAAAATACCTTCATAAGTTAATAAATAGAATTCTATATTTCAATCAACCAATCAACAATATTTATTTATTTGGTGCTAGTCACTGTTCTAGGCATTGTAGAGGCAAAGACTTTGAGAATTCAAGGTATTCTTTTGTTCCTGGGACTTTTTGCGTTAAGGCATGATTACTGGTGAATTCTCACTATAATCATCTACTGTATCTAGAACAAATTCATTCATGATTCAACTCACTACCTGGAATCTCACCAACTTTCTTGCTGACCTGTCTCTCTGCCCACCACTCACCCACCTTTCCATTTCTGATGCCATAATTGAATAAATTCTATGAATGCTCCTAGAAAGAGGATGTTGCTGTTTCCCTATGGCTCCATTCATCATTCCTGTAACTTTTCACATCAAAATGTCTCCTTCTTCCTTCTTCTTATTAGAATGCAAACTCCTTGAGGGACTGTATTCAATTTGAATTTGTATATCAGCATTAAGTACAGAGCTTGGCATACAGTGGAGGCTTAATTATTTTTAATTCAGTCATCTAAAGACAAAAATGATATAACCCTTTCTCTCAAAATGCTTACATTTTGTGAGGAGAAACAACTTGTGTATATCTAGAATAAATACAATGTAATTTTGGTGGAGGAGTGGTACTAGCAGCTGGGGAGAACAGAAAAAGTATCATGTAGGAAATGGTATTTAAGTTTTAAGGTATAGCTCATATAAACTCCATTGATTCCACTCACGGTAGCAGGCTAGATCTTCATGGCAAAACTGGCCACATCTCCCATTAGGGCTCTAGATGCCTCCCAAAAGGGCAGTGAGAGGTTAGGGGTACCTTTTCTAATGTTGTAGTGTAGCTCATGAGCCCCCACTGATATAATCCCCATTATGATTGTCTATTGATAAAAATTAGTTACCTAGACCATTAATTTTTTTAGAAAGGGATATTTACTAAGGTGGTCTAATAAGAACAGTTGCAACAAACATATCCCTGGGACCTAATTGGCTCTTGCCTTCCTTGATACACCTTTCTGGTCATCTAAGGACATTAAAAAAGTCCCACTCACATGTAGTCTGGGCTTTTGTTGAGGGGAGAAAGAACACATTTGGTCTATGTCTGAAGACCACAGGAGTCACCATATCCTGTCCTTTTGACTAGATATATTTCTATATGTAGGAGGGATGGAGCAACTCCAGAGTGCCTGTGTCACTGTATCCTTGCTACATACTCTTGGTGTGTTAGGACAAAATAAACCTCACTTGGTTAATTATTCAATGACTTGCAAGTGCTTCATTTCATACCAATCCTGAACTTGAATGAACAAGGTACTTCCAGTAGGACCATCTCTCTAAGGCTAGAAAGGTAAGCTGGGAACAGGTTGTTGTGGACTTGAAATGCTAAGCAGAGTAGTTTTTAAGTGATTCTAGGGGTAATAAGGAGCCACTTGAGTTTGTTGGGTAGAGCAGTGGATATGCTTAGACCTTTGCTCTAGGAAATCAGCATCTGTGAGGAGGATGGATTGGAGCAAGAGAAGATTTGAGGCAGAGAGACCAATAATGAGACTGTTGCAATAGTCCATGCTAGAGATGATAAGGACCTGAACTAGGATGTTGGCCCTGTAAGTAGATATGGAGACTGATACAAGAGATGTTGGTTTTTTGTTTTTTTTTTGAGCTAGGGGATCTTTATTTTTTTTTAATTTTATTTTAGTTTGCATCATTCATTTCCACAAGATTTTGAGTTACATATTTTCTCCCCATCTTTCCCCTACCCACCACCCCAAAACAGTCATCCCAGTGTATCCTCCCTCCCCCAGTCTATTCTCTCCTATGTCTTCCCCCCTCACCCCTCTGACTTTTTGGTAGGGCAGGATGGATCTCCCAACCACAGTGCCTGTGTATTTCAAGTTCCAGTTGGATGAAGTTAATAATAATAATAATAATAGTAATTGCAGATAGATAGATAGATATTTATAACATTTGATTGTACAACTTTAGATTCTAGATTCTTTCTCTTCCTCCCTGATCACCCACCCCCACTGGAAGGACAAGTAATCAAATACAGGCTGAACATGTGAAATTATGCAGAACCTCTCCATAGTGAGCACACTGTGAGAGTCTGATTACATG
>CM053584.1:98095789-98122403 GCA_028627135.1 Pseudochirops cupreus
TTGCAACGTTCTTATTTCTCTTCCCAATTTTTCCTCCACTTCTCTTATTTGGTTTTCAAAGTCCTTCTTCAGCTCATCTCTAGCTTTAAGGCATTCTTCATGTTTATTGGAGGCCCCTGGTGGGGGTGCTCTGGCTGCGCTCTCCTCCTCCCTCTCTCTCCCATGATCTTTCTTTTCCCCAAAGAAGGAATCTAGGGTTTGGTTGCTGTTCTTACTTTGCTTCTTATGCTTATTCTTACTCATGGTTGGTCAGTCTGTGATTTTTTTTTTCAAATCTCTGTGGGGCTCTGCTTCCAGAAGGGAAAGCTCTGTCCCAAATCGCTGGGTCCTCCCAGCTGCCGTAGCTCTCAGGAAGGTGCTGGGTCCCTTTCCTACTTACTTCTGGTTCACTGGATAATGAAGACTCCAGGACCAAGGCCCAAGACCGCGATCTGGATCCAAGCCGCTCAACGCAAGAGCACTGGCCTCTGAACAATTGCTTAGTTCCCCTGCTGTCTGCAGGCCGTGGGCGCGGAAGCTGCAATGCAGAGGCAGGTGCAAAACCTCTGCCTTTCGTTTTCCAGCCATGGAGGCCTTTCGGCCAGACCTCTTTTCTCCCCCAATTTCACAAGTCCCACTTACCTAGTTCTGAACGTTGCTCGCAGCTGCTGCTAATGCGAGGCTCCTCGACTCCTCTCGTCCAGCCGCCCCCGGGGCTCAGCCAGGGCTTCAGGCCAAGCTGGTTTCAGTTTGCAGTGCTGATACGGTTCCTCATAGCCAAGCTGACTTTAGTGGGAAGTATATTTGTGTGCATTTTGGAGTTCTAGGATTAGTTTAGAGTCATATTTTATGGGTATTTTGGGGTGGCTATGTGAGAGCTGCGATATGTTGCTGCTCCTACACCACCATCTTGGCTCCGCCCCCCACAAGAGATGTTGTTAAAGGTAAAGTGGATAAGACATGGCCACTGATTGGGTAGCTGGGGTAAGAGAGAATAAGGGGTCAAAGATGACAGTAATTTATTCCCAGCCTTGCCATGAATTTTAAGGATTCTTCTAATCATTTTGCTTAAGTATGAGTTTGGGTTCTTCTTCCATTAAATGAATATAATGATTCATATACCTTTCTACAATTTATTATAGAGTGATGAGTCCTCCATAAATGATAAAGGATTTTAAATGAGAGAAAATGAAACTTGTGGGGAAAGAGGTTTACCTATTGTAATTTCTTTGGAAGTCTTTCTTGTGTCATTTTCAAATTTTCTTTTAGTCTTTTCTTAATAAGCTTCTAAATAGTGAAAAAATAGAACTACCAGAATCACATGTCAGATATGAAAGAGACCATAAAGGTCACCTACCTAAGCCTTACCTAAAATATGAATCCCTTATATAAAATTCCTGAGCCTTTTCTTGATGACCTCCATAAGCAGCTTATGAGGCAACACATTCCTCTCTGAAATATCTCTGCTTATTAAAGGAACTCTTTTATTCAGTTGAAATCTACCTTTCTCCTACTTCTATGCAGCGCTATAAGTTGAATCCCTCTTTCAAATGCTAACCTTTCAGATGCTTGACATTATTTATCATGACCTCTTCAAGTTGTCTCTTCTCCAGGCTATATATTTACCAGTTCTTTTAGTAGGCACTCAAATGGCCTGATGTACACTCCTCCCACTTTTCTGTTCTCTCTTCTCTTCTCTATATCCTCCCTAGACAGCCATGGATATTCCAAAGATGTCTCATGCAGAATTGAACACAATGCTTTTGACATTTTCTGACCAGGTAGAGTTCAAGTTGACTATTATATCCTTACTTTTAGACTCTATGATTTTATGAACATATCTTAAGTTTGGGGCTTTTGGGGGTTGTGGTTTTTATTTTTCAGCTTCTATGTCAAACTATTGACTGATACAGAGGCTGAAGTTAACTAAAATCCCCAATCTACTTACAAAAACCGTTATATAGTTACACTACTTCAATCCTGTAGTTGTAAAGTTGACGTCTGCAAACTCAAATATAAAACTTTACAGTTACACTAATTAAATTCAATCTTACAAGAGTCAACCTGTTTTTCTACCCTGACAAGTTGCTTTTGGGTGTTGATTCTGTTGGTTGGTATATTGCCCTCTTCAGCCTGATGTCATTTGGGAATTGGATCAGCATGCCATTTATATCTGCATCCAAGTTATTGCCCAAAGTGTTGAACGATGTAGATTTGAAGATATATCTGTGGGGCCCTCAAAGATATATTTTCACTGGTGATATTTCCTGGTGTCATGAAAAGTACGGTACCCGAAATTCAGACAGAAGGCTTTCCTTTTGATGGGGAGGTTCTCCAAATGTTGTTATTTTTAATTGACATCCTACCTTACCTGGGTACCATCACACTACAAAGCATTCCATTAGTGAAATGTATAGCCATGCAAAAGGAATTGTCCATACTAGAAAATTAAAGTAATTGAAAAACATTTACTGCCCAGTTTATCATCTAGGCTTAGAAAGTCTATAAAATGAGTCTAATATTATGCATTTCTTGGTCAAATGCTCCAGATGAACACCTAAGAAAACTCAAAATTAAGTATCAGACTCGATTGCACATGGAACATAACATAGTATTTTCAATGTTCCCAAACTATTCAGTGCTACAATAGTCTATCCTTTCAATGTCAACCCTCCTCCAGTGATGGATATGGATTTGAATTATAAAGTCTCACACACTGTGAAAATTAAAATGACAAATAATACAAAGGAGGATGGAAAAACTCACACTAGGAGTACCATGTTGTCAGGGATACCTTGATCATGAGAAGTAGCGCAAAAGGTGTCCTTACAAAAAGGAGGGAGGCCCATTATGTAGTAGGATTGAGGGAAAATAAAAGGATAGCCTGAATAGCATTGATATGACCAAAATACTAAGACAACAAGAGTAATTACTCTAGTGAGTTGAGTTGATCCTCTATTGAGGATACATGAGAAAATATCCATAAGTATTGAAAAGAATAAGTAAGTATGAAGGGAATATACTCACAACTAGAATCAGTATAATCTCCATTAGAATTTATCTGCTGCAGCCTCAACCATTATTCTTGTACTAATGATTTCCTAATGTATCTTCAGCCCAAACATATTTCTCACTTCTCTCTCTACACATTTTACTTTCTAATCAAAGTGGGCTACTTGTTCCCCAATCTCATCCTACCTTCTTTGGCCGCTGCTTATGGATACTATGCCCTTTGCATGGAATGGACTTACCCCTCATCTCTGACTGTTGAAATCCATCTCTTCCTTCAAGGCTCAGCTCAGGTGCCACCTTCTCTATGAGACAGTGAAGAGATAAGACAGGGGTAGAAAGTATCTGAAGTTTGGCAAGTGGTGAGAGAAGAGAAGAGAAAGGAAGAAGTAAGAAGTGACTGTAAGTTATATTTCTACATAAAAATTTCTTGCAGACAGTAGTTGAAGGCACTTCCCATTCACATTAGGTTTTGGTGAGGGATCTACTTATTTGCACATCAAACAAAGTTTAGTTTGAAAGCATGTATCTATGTGATCTAAAAGAAAAGTCAAAGATGGCCCCAGAAAAAGGAAGAAATGTCCATAATAGAGTTCCCTTCTAAGGAATTCCTAGCAACTAAACCCTATGGTGCTGAGAACAAACTAACAATTAATCAGGAGAATTGACCACAGGAGATGATAGAAAGCTCCAGAAAACACCAAGAATCTCAATTCCAGTAAGTATGTAGGCCAAAGGAGAATTTTTCACAGACCTACAGAGTGCTCTATGTTTATAGTTCTGTCAGTACCAACTAATATGAATGTGGACACAAAAATGAAGTCAATTTCCCCACTTGAGGACAGGGCTGGAGGTATGTCTCTGTGCTACACATCTTAAATGTTGTTTTCATTTCTGGGTACCCCATTTTTATAATGACATTAATAAGTTTGTGGCCATCTAAAGAAGAGTGATTTGGATGGTAACATGACTTGACATGGGCTTCAGTTAAAGGAACTGGTGATATTTAGCCTTGGGAAAATATTGGTTCTCAGTTGAGGTTAGGGAGAAGGAGAATGACAATGCACCTATCGTCATTTCAAACATTTGGAAGGACTGACCATATGGAAAAAGAATTAAATATTGTCTGAAAATTGTCTGAAAGTGGAATGAGCTGCCTTAAAAAGTGATGAATGAGACCTCTTCCAGCAGAGGATAGAGGTACATTTGTCTGTGATAGTATGGTGAAATTCCTATTACTATATGGGTCTGGTTAGATAACCTCGGGAGTCCCTTTGAACAATGAATTCTATGAATATGTGAAACCTTTTCTGGTTGTCTTTCTCCCCCAACCAAAAATAATCTTTCCCTCTTTAAATCCCTCATACTGTTTTTTTATGGTTCCTATTCACTTAATCATTTTCATTTACCCAACTCTAATTTGCCCCAGAAATATCCCCATTTTCAGGGAATCACTTCTTGAAGCAGGTCATTCATTTAATTGACTGATCAGAGTGACTTTCAATTTTGCCACAATTAGAGGCTTCAATATTGATAAAAGACTAGGTTCTTGAATTATTTTATTATGCCAATCTCATTTAATAAGTTGTAACTTTTTTTCCTTTGATTTTGCCCTCATCACATTTATACTGTGACTTGTAGGTTATAGCACTGATTTTTAGCAATGCTAAGTAATAGGTAATTGACAACAAAGTCTCTGACAGCAAAATGACTCAAGCCTTTCTTTCTGAGAAGCTTTAGTGGGGTTAAGCAGAAACAAAAGCAAGAATGCAGGAATCAAGGTCAGGTTACTAGGTTGAAATCTAAACAGAACAAAATCAAAGTCACCAGAATAAAGTTATTGGATTCATTGAATTTTAGAGTTAGCATTCTTAATTTCTACATTTAATTCTACCACCAGAAAAGCTATATGCAAGTTACAGTTTCTCTTTCCTACACCTATATAATGGAAAATTTACAAATTCCTTTATGCATAATTCAGTATTTTTCTATTACATCATATTGGCTGGATTATTGAGTCAAAATCAGAAAGAATTGTGGAGTTAGACATATTGGGGGTAAGATGCTAACATTTTAAACAGAAAAACAAAAATTGGAGATTCAACAGATTTCCAGTATGTTTTGGCACTACCATGAGGTCTTACATACCTAGTGGTACCTCCTCCTTAACTTGTCCTTGGCACTGAAGTTAACTCAAATTTGTTCAGTCTGAACCTTAACAGTTCTGGTTCCTTTACATGTCTTAAGAGACTGAGGAAGCTAATATTTGATTATCTGTTCTTCCTTCCTTCCTATACATTTTCATAGTTCTTCCTTATCCTTAAAAACAACAACAACAACAAAAACAACAACAAAAAACCTGTCTTACTTGATTATACCATATCCCCTGAAGCTATCATCCTATATTTCTCCCTTTCTTAATCAAGACGCTGGTGGAGGGTGAAAAGTTTACATTACTACCTCCACTCTCATTCACTTCTCAACCCTTTACATTCTGGCTTCTGACCTCATTGCTCAACTAAAATTGCTCCCTTCAAAGTTAAATTTGATGCTCTTTTCTCAATCCTTTCTTGATCTTTCTGATGTTAACTGTTAGAACTAAGTGACTCTCTCCTGCCTACTCTCTCCTTTCTAGTTTTTTTGTGGGGGAAAGGAACTAACATTTATTAAGTGCCTATTATGTGCCACGTACTATGCTAAGAACTTTCCAAATATCTCATTTGAGATAGGTCCTATTATGATTCCCATTTTTACAGTTGAGAAAACTGAGGCAAAGAGAGGGGTTAAGTGCATACCCACTCATAGCTAATAAGTGTCTGTGGCTAGATATGAACTAAGGTTTTCCTGAGTCCAGGACCAAGGCTTTTTCCACTTTGCCAACTAACTGCTACCTCTTCTCTCTTGATTCTCTTACCTATAACTTCTCTTTCTCCATCTCCTTTGTTTGTTCATCATGTCCTGCCCTCTAATTGTGAATATATTCTGAGATCCTGTCCTATTCCTTCTTAATTCTGGTATTGCTACCAACTACCTACTGAACACTTCAGAAAGGATATCCCATAGGCATTTCAAATTCAACATGTTGAAAAAAGACTCATCTTTCCTACCAAAGCCTCCCCTCTTCTGAACTTTCCTAATTCTGTTGAGGGTATCACCTTTTGGCGACCCATGTTTACATGCTTAGAGTCATTCTGATTCTTCATTCTATCTCTGTCCACATATGCCGAATCTTATTGATTCTACCACTACATCTCTAGCATCTATTCCTTTCTCTTCCATCTCTTAACATCTTCCCTCTACAGTTGTAATAATTGGTTTCCTTTCCCCAAGTCTTTCCTTTCTCCAATCCATTTTCCCTCTGACACAAGTGCCAAAATGTTGTCTCTAAAACACAAGTCTGTCACTCCCCTGCTCAACAAGTTCATGATTTTTTAGTCTCTTGCACCAAATAGAAATTATTCTGTTTAATTTTTTGAAGCCCTTCACAATTTGCTTTCCATTGACATCTTACCAGGCCCATTAAACCCAATTCCTTGTCATGTACTTTAGAATCCAGCAAAAATGGTCTTCCTTTTGTTACTCACACACACCTCTGTCTTATGTAGTTTAGCACAGGCTATCTCCCCATACCTGGAATACACTCCCTCTTTAGTTACAACTTTTACAATCTCTAGCTTCCTTCAAAGCTGAGTTCAAGTACCACTCCTATCACAGAGAGTATTCTATTAAGTGGAAATGACAGAAGTTGTAGAGCAGATTTTAGAGTTCAGAGACAGGATAAGCAGGATTCTGTATCCTGAAATTTTAAAGGAGAAATTGGATTGAGTGAGATGAGAGACCCAAGAAGACACTTTTGTTGCAATGAGAGTATATACACTAGTGTGCCGGAACTTGAAATTTGTGAATGTCAGATTTTGAAAATACATGTCAAAAGACAGTATAAATTTCTCTAATATTATTGAGACAGATAAGGAAAATTCTAATGTGAGTTAAGGCAAGTGCTAAAAGATTAGGGCAATAAACAAGGCATTTTAGTATTATGTTGGGAGCAAGAGCAAGATTAGATAAGTGCTGGAACCCTTCCTATGGTGGATAGGAAGAAAGTGATGAACAGTGGAAAGAAGGTGAAACTGCTTGATCTCTATTCTTCTTTATTTTTTTCATCTCATTAAGACAAGCCTGCTCAGCAATTCTTTGCAAAATCTTGAGTTACAACTTACACAGAGTTACTTTCTTTGAGGAGGAATTAGCTAGCTAGTAACAGGAGATTGTTCAGCAGTAGATGCTTAAATAGTCATATAGTCATGGGTAAGAGGCATAAGACCTTTGGGATCCAGGTCCTGTTTGCATCCCTACTGCCAATCAAAGAAAGGGTTTCAGAAGAAAAAGACAGATTAAAGAAATTAACAACTCATTAAGAAAATTATGCCTGAGAATTGGATTTGAATTTCTGGACCCTGACTTAAAACATAATAATGTCAAGTTCCTGGGCAGGGATGGCATATTCTGAAAAAAGGTCTGATAAAAAATGTATTTCTCCAGAGTCTCCTGATGCTAAATGAAAGAGACTTAAACTGGGAAGGAAAGAGGAGGGAAAAAAACTGCCTTTGTATATTTACCAAAGTAGATACTATAGAGAGTAAATCTAATGTAAGAATCGTAATAGAGATACACAGAAGTTGAAAAGAGAAAATTAATTCAAGAAAGGAGTCAGTAATAAGACACATGGCCTCAAATATCTGTATACAAATATATAAAGTATGGTGATAATCAAGATGAATTAGAGATCCCAATTCAAGGAAGCAAATTTGAACTGAGAGGTATCACATTGAGAGACTGACAGGATAATAACTTGTATTATGACTCTGGAACAGTATACCTAATTCAAAATGGGTTGCTGATGTAGGGGATGAGGGCTGCTGAGGAGCATTGCCTATTAGGAAGATGTAGTCATATGAGGGAATCCAAAAATAAAAGGGAAAAGAATGGAGCAAAACATTTGAATGAAGTTCAATGGAGGTAAATATGTGAAACTGCCATCAATGTATAACTACACACTGCTTGGGGAAAAAAAAGAGGAAATAGAAAACAGGTACATACCCCAGAGACATGAAGTTGAAGTGATAGGAGACTAGGTTTCTGGAATCTGCTCGAGTACTCTCTGTGCTAAAAGAAGAGTTTTCCCTCTCTCTATCTCCCTCTCTCCATATGTGGTGTGTGTGTGTGTGTGTGTGTGTGTGTGTGTGTGTGTGTGTGTGTATAAACATTTAGACATCTATATGTTTATATACACATGTACACACACATGTGTATATATATATATATATTTATATGTATGTATCTTTATCATCTATCAATCCCTTGCCTTAATCTTTTCTTTTTAACTTCAAAAAGATAGAACAAGAGAAAATTCTGTTCTTGATTGGATACTCACAAATAAGGAAAATTTAGTGGCTGAGGTATTATAATGAGAACCTGGAAGATATGACCACTCTTTTAAAACATTTTTGAAGTCAGAGAGAAAAGCTGGGCTTTTTTTGTCATACGCCCTAGATTTGGGGCGATCTGATTTCAGAGTGTTCAGTTAAAGGAGAAATAGGATTTAATGAACTAGAATTTGGTAAGGGAACTCATCTTAAGCAGAATGGGACATCCTTAGTGATGAAATTCTGAAGACTTAAAGAAAAGCACTTAACAATGAGGAGGAAAAGAGGTTGTCTAAAAGTAATCTATGTGGATGTTAATGAGACTCATTAGCTAACTTAGATTTTTAAAAGATATCCTGAATATGGAAGCACAGGAAGGTAACAGAGTATGAATACAAAATTATGTGTGTTCCTGTCAGAATAATATTTTGAATGCTAAAGCTTGGAATGAGCTGAAGTTGGTGATGAAAACTCGAAGACAACAAAGGAGAGTATTTTAAAAAAACTCCATGGGGAAAGAGGAGGATCAAAGAAGAATTGCTTCTCAAAATGGATGTTGGATGATCATTATGGACTACACAGAGAGAGGGAAAGAAGTACTCAATTCTTATTTTAATTTTTTTTCTTCCTAGAAAAAATAATCTGTGGCCTAGAAGAACAAAATGAAAATAGCTAGTAAGGAATTTATACTCTGAATAAGTAGATATTGTAACAGAGTTCTGAGTCTTCCTTCGATGGTATTCAAGTAAACAGGACTAGCAGAACTATATCCTCTAAAATTTAAAGAACTGGTAAATGCGATTACTAAGCCACAGTTCATGATCCTTCAGAGATCAATGAGAATGGAAGGTACTGAAGGTTTAGAGAAAGACAAAGTTTTTCCCTGCTATAAGAAAGAAAGAAAGTAGAGCATATAGACCACAGATCAGACTTGATTCCTAGAAAAATCCTTGTATATTTTAAGAAAACAATGTTTAATGAGTTTCTTTTAAAGTAAGCCTTGCTCATAGATCTCTAACATGGGTTTATAAAAAACAGATCATGCCGGCTTAACTTTATTGGTCTATGCCTGTGATCTATTGAAGTAAGTACAGAATATCACATATTGAAACTATTTCTACTGATGCAAATTTGCAACTCCTCCATCACTTATGGTCTGAGAGAACTATGTGTGTTACATAAGGTCAAGTGTGCCCAGTACAGTATATGTCATAAACCAGCCAGATTCCAATGCTGGTCCTCTATCTTTTATGCCATACACACTTTAGAGCTACTAATTAGAGTCTATCTGGGAAATGCTGTTGATATGGTTTCCATAGACTTTAGCATGGAGTTCTTGTGAAAAGACATTTTCACTGGCTATCTCTCAAGCCTGGAATTCTCTCTCCTTATCTCTCTCTGCCTTCTGGTTTCTCTCACTTCTTTCAGGTCCCAGCTAAAGCTCCATCTCCCACAGGAAGACTTTTCCAATTTTCCTGAATGCTAATGTCTTCCCTCTGTTGATTATCTTCAATTTATCACACTCACAAACATATGTTGTACAGAGCTGTGTTTATGATGTCACCACCATTAAACTATGAGCTCCTTGAGAAAAGGGACCTTTTTTTGCCTTTTTTTGTATCCTTAGCACTTAGCCTGACACACAATAGGCACTCAGTTATTGACTCACTAACTGAAAAAAGATAGAGAGATGTGAAGTAGATGATAGCACAATTAAATAGATTCACAAATGATTGAAGGCTAAACCAAAAAAGGCATTATTAATGGCTAGATGTCAAATTTAAGGATATTTCTGGTGGAGTACTTGGGAATTTGTGCATAGGCTATTGCACATATTTTTATCAATGATTCGGTTAAAAGCATAAATGATGTTTTTATTTTTCTTTGTGCCAAAAGATTTCATTACAAAGTTGCCAGTTTAATTTTCAGTAGGCACATGAGCAGCCTTTAGCATATAGCCAAAGAGGAGCTTCAGAGATGAAGAGAGGTGAAAAAAGGCATCAAGGAATTGTGTGATAGGAAGAGAAGATGTGGTGAGGGGTGAAGAATGGCAGGTGGAAAGCCAGAGTATTGCACCAATACCCTTGTGATGTCAGGAGAAAATGAAGAAGGTCTCCAGCAATTTTAGTGGATCCTTGTGATGAACTTATTAGAGAACATGGACAAGCATCACACAGGATGAGCAGGAATGTATGCTTTGAAATTTGTGTCATTGGAGAGTACTTCTAAACTGAGATTAATGAGATTATAAATTTATTTGTCTATTTGAATACAGATGGGAAGCTTATAAAATTCACCAATGACATAAAGGAGGGTTAGCTAATACATTGGATGACAATTAAGATTCAGAAAGTCCTTGACAGGCTTCAATAGTGATTTAAGTCAAATAAGATGAAAGTTAAAATGTATATTTTATAAAAATGTGAATTCTTATGCATGGTATCAAAAAATCAACTTCTTTTTTATAAACTGTGAAATAGCCAGGGAACACACTGCCTATTTTACTATTGAAAGAGTGTTGTGTGTCTGAGCGATTTGATCTGTTCTGTTTGTTCCCAGAGAGTAGAACTGGGAGCAAGGGAGGGAAGTTATAAAATAGGCTTCATGTCAGAAAAAACAATTAGGGCTATTGAAAAGTGGAATGAATTGCCTTCAGATATGACAGTATTGATATCCTCTGGATGAACACTTTTTGGGTATGTTGTAGAGAATATTTGATTATAACTTAGACTAGATGATCTCTAAAGTAACATCTAACCTAATTGTTTAGTTTTGGGAGTGAATACTGGGAAAGAATTACTCATTCAGTTTTACTTTTCTATCCAAAATCTATTATTCTCAAGAACAATTCCTTTTCATTGAGTCATAGATCAAGGAGTTGACTTTTAATTGTGAATTGGGTAGGACAGCTAGATTCCCAACTGACCACTTCCTTTTAAAAGGAGGAGCATGCCTTCACTTATCTTCAAACATGACAGAGCTTAGAATGTACAAGCTATGATTTTGCTCCTTGGTCTCAAAAGGATAGTGCTGAGAAGACTTGGAGCTTTGCATGTGACTTGACAAGTAGCAGGTGGAATGCATGAGTCACCTTAGCTCACTTTCTTCTCTTATACTGGAACAGAGAAACAGTTTCTCTGTCTCTGTCTCTGTCTTTTCTCCATGTCCCTATCTCTGGTTTCTGCTGTATTTTCTGTGTGCCGAGGAACACTACTTGCCTGTTCTGTTTTTCTCAAACGACCACATGGTGGAACCCACTGGATAGGTAGCAATTGATGATATATTGTCATCAGCTTTTTAACAATAGTGTCATGTAAGTTGAGGATTATTGTTAAGGTTTCAATTCTTGTTAGACTGAAATAATTTTTGATGTATATATATATATATATATATATATATATATATATATATATATTTAGCTAGGAATTTCCTTAAATAGTCTGTGTCTCATTGCTTTCAACTTACATATTTATTATTGAGCTAAGAACTTCCCACATAGTAGAGGTATTTGAGAATTCTCATTAAATGCCTTTTTCTCACACATGAAATTTCTTCACAATGCTTTCTCACAAAATTGTGTGTATACATGTACACATGTATGTATGTATATATGTGTATACACAGATATGTATAGTACATATTTATACACATGTAGATATATATGAAGATAATTACAAAGAAAATACACAAACAGTTGGAGATGAGGGTGAGGTAGGTATGGGGCTAGACACAACATACCTCTTAGAAAATGTGGAATTTGAACTGAGTCTTGAAGTAAACTAGGGAAGTCAGGAGGCTGAGGTGAAGACAAAGAATATTCCAGGTATAAGGGACAGCTAAAATGCCCAAGGTTATGATATGGAATGTTGTATGAAAGAAACAACAACTAAGCCAGTGAAATTGTATTGTGGTAGGGTGTAAGAAAATAAAATGTAAAATGACTAGAAAGATAGGAAGTGTTAAGTTGTAAAGGAGTCTTTAAATGTTAAAGAGAGGGGGTTATATTTGGTCCTGAAGGTAATAAGGAGCCACTTCAGTTTATTGAGTAGGGGTTTAATAGTCAGATCTGTGCTTTAGGAAAATCACTTTGGCAGCTGAGTAGGCATTGGATCGGTGTGTGGAGAGTTAGAGAGATCAATTAGTCTATTGTAATAATATAGGCAAGGGATGGTAAGGGCCTGACTAGGGAGTAGAGAAATGAAAATTAATTTAAGAGATATTGTGGAGGTAGAATGGACAAGATGGGGCAACTAATGGGATATATAGAGTGAGGGAGAATAATGAGTTAAAGATAGCATCAACTAAATCCTACCTTTGCCACAAACTTGAATGATTCTCTTTCAAATTCAACCCAGTTCTCTCTATATTTTAGAAATTAGACCTTTATTACAGATACTGGCTGTAAAAATTGTTCCTCAGCTTTCTACTTCCCTTCTAATCTTGGTGGCATTGGCTTTGTTTGTGCAAAAACTTTTCAATTTAATGTAATCAGAATCATCCATTTTGCATTTCATAAGGTTCTCTATCTTGTTTGGTCATAAATTCTTCCCTTCTCCGTAGATCTGAAAGGTAAACTAATCCTTGCTCTCCTATTTTGCTTAAAGTGCTTTCTTATTGAAGACTTGGTATGCTTGTCTCTGGAGGGCTGAAAATGTAGGATCAGTGGATGAAAAACCTGGGAAGCAGATTTTAGTTCAACATAAGATGAACATCTCACTTAATTAGAGCCATTCAAACTTGAAATGGACCGTTTCCAGAAATAGAGAGTTTACATTCACGAAAAGTCATCTAAAAATTCTGAATGACCACTTGTTGAATAAGTTGTTGGACTCCTGGAATGGTTTGCACTGGAAAACCTTTTTGACTTTTAAGGTACTTTACTATCATATGATTCTGTAATTTTATTAATTGGCTCATCTACATTTCCTATGTTTGCCACTGAATTACATTAAATTAAATATTGCTTAAATTCTATAGGTGTAGATTTTTTTTAATGTAGGTTTTTCTGCCTACCTGAAATAGACTATATGTATTTTAAAGGCTTCCATTCCAAGTATAAATCTGAGGCTTATGGAGAAAAAAAGGGGGAAGATAGACAGGCTCATGTAAAAGTCAATTCTTTGGAATTTTTTTTCAAGCTCAAATCATTGAAAAGGAGAGATAGTTTCATTATTTAGTCAGGATTAATAGGTTTATGTACTCTTTTTAGTTCTGTAGCTACAGCTAATGGATAAAAACAAAAAGCAAAGATTCAGTTTCTGAGAAAAAAGATTTGACAGTAGGTTGGAACACAGAGTGAAGAATTGAAGATGACTCTGAAGTTGTAAAACTGAAAATATGTTTGTGCCCTTAACAGTAATAGGAAAGCTGGCAAGAGGGAGGGCTTTGAGGGTAGGATAGTGAATTCTGTTTTGGAAATGTTGAGTTAGAGATACCAACCAAACATCCAGTTCAAGATGTGCAAAAGATTAGACAGTCTCGCACCATGTACTTGTGGATGATATAGAATATGAGCTGATGATGTCACTTATTCATTAAATCACTATCTGAACTCAAATCTCTAGAATACAGCATTTGAATGCTTTAAAGGAGTTAAAGTTTATAGATTACCTCCAAACATTATTTATTGATAACTCACATATCCTTACTATTGTTCTAGTTGTTCCACACCTTATATTCTAAAATTGATATAATTTACATGGACACACATAAGTCATTGCATAACTTCACTGAAAAATGAACATCACCTTGAAAGGAAGTATGAGATCATCTAATGAAGATTAAAGAAAGTTTAGAGACAATTATTGTCTGAGAATTCTTTGATAGTTTTAGAGACAATTTCTGATATTTGACAAAGATCCATTGAGGAAAATTTAATACAATTGAAAAGATATGATATCAGAGTTAAAAGTTTTGCAGTACTTTCTGGACGTTATATCATAATTTCATACCCTGCAGAATATGTTTGTTTATACTAATTTTTAAAAAATTGTATGATCACATATATATCAGTAATGTCTCAAGTTCAGTAATTTTTTAAAGAAATTATTAATAATTGTTCAGTATTTGTCTAAAAATTCAATAGCAATAATTTTTTATGGGTTTAACATTAAGTATACTTTTCATTACATGGTGCTCCTTTTAACATTATGAAATATGGGAAAATTAAGATTTCATCAGTAGTTTTGATTATTATCTGTGTCAGTTAAGTTTTTAGGTCATTCTTTTCCAGTTTTTATAGCTTCTGCCTTTTTTTTTTTTTACTTATTCCCAGATCTTTTCTTCTTATTTATCTTTTTTGTTAGTTTCATTATTATTGTATTCCAGCTTTTGATAAAATGGGGTCACTCAAATTGTATAAATGCCTGAGAAATTTTTCATGATATACCAATACAGTAACTCTTTATTACTCTTATTTTGAATGTGTCTCAAAGAGATGGGCAAAGATTGCAGCTATTCTTTAATTTTTGATTCAGATGTGGCACAAAGTCAATTTACAGAGTGATACTGGCTTTCTTCTCATTAATGTATCTGAAATCTAAATTCACTGCTCAGGAATTACCACTCAGATACTTCTAAATAATGAACAAGGCAAAATATTTCCTTCTTAAACACTGTCATAGTATCAGTTAATATTTAGCAGCATTTTTGTTGGGTAAAAACAATCCCAATTTATATTTACTCTATCTTAACCTGCTCTTGGCAAGTGCAGTTGATACAAGAGTTGTGTTGATTTTCCTATTGTTTTTTAAATAATTTTTTAGTTTATTTTTAGTTTTCAACATTCATTTCCACGAGATTTTGAATTACAAATTTACTCCTCATCTTTCCCCTACCCCATCACAAAATAGTGAGCTTACTGAATACCCCTTCCCTCAATTTACTCTCTCATATCCTCCCCCACCCCCTTCTAACTTTCTAGTAGGGCAAGATGGATTTCTATGCCCCAGTGCCTGTATATCTTATTTCCCAATTCCATGTAAAAAACAATTTTTAAAACATTTTTTTTAAACTTTGATTTCCAATTCTTTCCCTTCTTCCCTCCTCACTACCCCCACTGGGAAGATAAGCAATTCAATATAGGTTGTACATGTGTAGTTATGCAAAACATTTCCATAGTAGATATATTGTGAAAGACTACCTATTTTTCCCTCCATCCTATCCTGGCCCCCTACTTACTCTGTTTTCTACTTTGACCCTGTCCCTTTTCAAAAATGTATGTTTCTAACTACCCTCTCCCCCATTCTGCCCTCCCTTCTATCATCCTCCCTCTAATCCCCTTACCCCCCACCCCCCACTTTCCTGTAGGGTAAGATATCCAATTGAGTGTATCTGTTATTCCCTCCTTAAGCCAAATTTAATGAGAGTAAGGTTGACTCGTTCCTTTTCACCTTCCTGCTCTTCCCCTCCATTGTAAAAATTTTCTCTTGCTTCTTTTATTTGAGATAATTTACCCTATTCTATCTCTCCCTTTCTCCTTCTCCCAATATATTCCTCTCTCACCTCTTATTTTTATTTTTTAGATGTCATCTATTCATATTCAACTTATCCTGTGCCCTCTATGTATACATGTACCCACATATGCACATACTCACATATGTATTTATACACACATACACCCTGCTATACATATATATTCCCTTCAACTGTCCTCATACTGAGAAAGTCTCATGAGTTACAATTATCATTTTTCCATGTAGGCATTTAAATAGTTCAACTTTAATAAGTTCCTTATGATTTCTTTTTCCTATTTACCTTCTCATGCTTCTCTTGCTTCTTGTATTTGAAAGTCAGATTTTCTATTCAACTCTGGTTTTATGTCAAGAATGCTTCAAAGTCCTCTGTTTCATTGAATGACCATATTTTCCCTTGAAGCATTATATTCAGTTTTGCTGGGTAGGTGATTCTTGGTTTTAATCCTAACTCCTTTGACCTCCAGAATATCATATTACAAGCCCTCCAATCCCTTAATGTAGAAGCTACTAGATCTTGTGTTATCCTGATTGCGTTTCCACAATACTCAAATTATTTCTTCCTGGCTGCTTGCAGAATTTTCTCCTTGACCTTGCAGTATTTTCTCCTGACTCTGGAATTTAGCCATAATATTCCCAGGAGTTTTCTTTTTGGGATCTTTTCCAAAGAGGGGATCAGTGAATTCTTTCAATTTTTTATTTTGCCCTTTAGTTCTAGAATATCAGGACAGTTTTGCTTGGTAATTTCTTGAAGGATGCTTTCTAGGTTCTTTTTTTGATCATGGCTTTCAGGTAGTCCAACAAATTTTAAACTATCTCTCCTGGATCTATTTTCCAAGTCAGTGGTTTTTCAAATGAGATATTTCACATTGCCTTCTATTTTTTCATTTGTTTGTATCTGTTTTATAGTATATTGATTTCTCATAAAGTCATTAGCTTCCATTTGCTCCAATATAATTTTGAAGTATTTATTCTCTTTAGTGAGCTTTTGAAATTTCTTTTCCATGTGGCAAATTTGGCTTTATAAGGCATTCTTCTCTTCACTGGCTTTTTGGGCCTCTTTTGCCATTTGAGTTAGTCTATTTTTTAAGGTGTTAATTTCTCCAGTGTATGTTTAGGTCTCCTTTAGCAGGCTGTTGACTCACTTTTCATTATTTTCCTGTTGCATTCTCATTTCTCTTCCCAATTTTTCCTCTACTTCTCTTACTTGATTTTCAAAATCCTTCTTGAGTTCCTCCATGGACTGTAACCAATTCATATTTTTCTTGGAGGCTTTTGATGCAGGAGTTCTGACTTTTCTGTTTTTCTCCCACTCCATGCCTTGATCCTTTTTGTCCCCCAGATCCAGGTTTTTGCTGCAGGAATTTTGCCTTTTTTGACTTCTTCTGGTTCTGTGTTTTGATCCTTTTGTCCCCCAAAAAGGATTCTATGGTCTGATTGTGCTTCCTCTGCTTGCTCATCTTGTCAGCCAGTTACTTGACTTTTGAGCTCTTTGCCATGGTAGCACTCTGCTTCCAGAATGGAGAAAGCTTTGTCCCAAATAGTTGGGGTTTTCTCAGCTGCCAGAGCTATTAGGAGGGTAGCCCTTTTTACAGCCCCTACAAGCTGTGGCACATTGGCCACACACCACAGGACCACTACCCAAGACCGTGATCCAGATCCAAGCAGGTTAAAGCAAGAGTGATTATCCTATGAATGGTCACTTGGTCCCCCTATGATCTGCAGGCCAGGAACTCCTGAGGCTGCCACATGGCACAGCCACTGTGCCTCTACCAGCCTCTCACCCTGGAGACAGGGGCTAGAACGTGCTCCTTCATCCACCTCTGTTCCAACAGAGTTCGACACTGACCTCTTACTTTGTCTTTGGCATTTATGGGTTGAGAAGTCTGGAAACTGTCACAGCTGCTGGTGATTCACTCTCCTGAAGTCTGCCCTTGCTGCTGCTGATCGAGGCTGCCCTGGGGCCAGAACCACCATGGCTCATGCAGGGCTGGGCTCAGCTCCCACTGCCACATGATAGGCTCTTCCTGTTGGCCTGCCAGGCTGCCTTCAGGGGGAGATTTATTTCTTTTTGTAATGTTACAAATACTTAGAGAGAGAGAATATCAAGGAAAAGAGAGCGATGGACAATGTCAAATGTAATGGAGAGGTCAAGAAGGGTAAGCATTGAGAAAAGGCCATTAGATATCACAGTTTCAATTTAATTAAACCAGATTATAGATAGTTAAGAAGTAAGTGAGAGGAGAAGGAAGTGGCTGTACACATTTTAAATGACCTTCTTAAGGAGTTTAGTCACAAAAGGAGGGAGAAATATGGGTGAATAACTAGTGGGGGTTGAATGGATCAAATGATTTTTTTTTTGAGAATTAGGAGATATGGACATGTTTGTAGGCAGTAGGAAAGCAGCCAGTAGGGAGGGAAAGATTGAAGATAAATGAGAGAATGGGGATGATAAAGGAGGCAATCTGCTGGAGAAGATGGGATAGAATGGGAGCATTTAATGCATGTGGAAAGGTTTGCCTTGGCAAAGAGAAGAGGCATTTCATGTGAAATAGGGGTAAAAGAAGAGATAGTGACAAAAGACATCTGAATAATATGAGATGAAAAGGGTAAAAGAGGAAATTCAGTGAACAGTCTCAAATTTTTCAATAAAACATGAGCTTAGATTCTTATCTGAGGGTGGAGGTAGAGTTAAGGAGCCATAGAAAGCTTAAGGAGGGATGAGAGGTTTGAAAGAGCCATCTTTGTGAGTGGGATAGTGTGTAGTCAGTAAGGTGTAAAAGTATTGCCTTGCAGAAGAGAGCCAAGTTGAGTATGTGAAGAAAATTTGTAGTGGATCCAATTAGCACAATTTCATGATTTTCTCCAACTTTGTTTATTATAACAGGAATAAGAATTAATGAAACAGATTGTGGGAGTGATCTAAAGCTGGGGCTTGACACAGGTAAATTGGCATTTACGGTAAGGGGCCAAGGAACTTTATAGACAAAGACAGTGTTAAGTTGAACTAGTTTACCAAGGGGGCAAGATTGGGAAGGGAGTTGAGTATAACTGGTACAGAGGTGATGGCCTAGGAAAGAACTGAGAAGTCAAGGGACTGAAAGTCATGGTGTAGATGAAGAACAGGGTTTGAGTTTGCAAGACAGAGGGAGAGGTGGAATGACAATAGATTGTGATCAGAAAATAGAATTTCTTAATTTGTGAATGCAGAATTTGTACATTTGTGGGTGACGGCAAGATCAAAGGTATGACCGTTTTTGAGTGTAGCTGAAGTAGAGTAGAAGAGCAGATAATGCGAAATGAGTAAACTGAGGAAGTGTGAAGTGAGGGTGTTTGAGGAAGTATCAATATATATGTCAAAGTCTGTTAGTGTGAGGGCAGAAGTTGGAAAGGAGGGAAAGATGATGATTGGGGCATTGAATTCATTGAGGAAAGAAAGGAAGCATCTTGCAGATCAGTAGACAACAGATAACAGAATTTTAATTGATATAGACTGAGTGAACCTCAAAGGAGAAGAGGGAGAAACTCATCCCCCATCTTGACTATTAAAGGACTGAAGTATAAGTGAAAATGTAGCTAGAGCTGGAAAGGAAAATCAAGGTTACTGTGTCATCAGGAGAGCCAAGTCTCAGTGAAAGTCAGAACATGGAAGGAGTGGGAAAGGAAAAGACTTAAGATAAAAGCAGGCTTGTTATCTTTATTGGCATTTTAGAAAGATCAGTAGAAGGGGTGGTTACTTGTAGAATGGGCCATTGGAAGGGGTTGGGTTGAGGAGAATAAACAGAATTGGGCAGCAGGGGATGTGGGATAGGATTTGAATCATGCCAGGAAGAGTGAGTGGGGTGGTTCAGAATCATTGTGATGGTGAGACTATGACCTAGTGAGAGTTTATCATTGAGTAATGAGTCCACTAGACTTTCATCAAGGCTTTGGCTTCAGAACAGAATTATTTCAGGGCTATAGGCTATTCATGAGAGGGGACAGATGCTTGGAGCTATAGGAATAGTTTTACTCTACTATCCCTCAAACAGGGCACCAGGCTGTAGATTTGATGGAATGGTGTTTCTCCCCTTTCCTGAAAGGGAAGAGTCTGGAGCTTATTAGAATGATTTTTCTCATCTTCCTAGGGGAAATAGGAGTTGAGAGGAGGGGGATTTTATTTTACTTACTCTTTTAAAAGGCTAGATATCAATTAGGTATCAATTGGCAGCAATTAATATTGTAACTGTCATTTGAAGTCCCTTCTAACTCAGATTCTGTCATTTTTAAGCTGTCCTTCAGATATATAGTTGGATTAGGATCAGTTATTGAGATGCCAAATGAATATGAAACATAAGGTCCAGGATCCAAAATCAAGGTCAGTGACATCACAGGATTATAGCAGTAAAGGAACTGACCTTAGAGAACATCTACTGTAGTTAGAGATGCTCACTTTACGGATTAGAAAACCAAGGCCTAGAGAGACTTGCCTAAGGACTACACTGGCAGTTAGCAGCAGAGACAGGATCTAAATCTGGGTCCTACTCCAAAGCTAATATATTTTGTACTGCACCATGAGGCAGTGACAAGAGCTCAACAGCTCTTTAGTTTCCTTTACTGACTTCAGATATTCTGAGCTTCAGCACTTTTGCCACTAGGCCATGTTTTGTATTCGTCCTTTTTTTTTATGGGCACAGTTTCCATTTTTCTGTACATGCCTTTTACAAATCTTAAGTTGGTTGATAAGTTTTTTGTGTATCCATATCTTTTTTCTTTAGATAATTCCTCCTTTTCCTCTTCATGGAAATATTGCATCTTGCTATCTTCAGAATTTCGTTGTTGAGATACTCCCATCTCTCTTTGGCTGACTTTGGCTATAAAATTTGAGACCATAAGATCCAACACATATTTTATCTTATTGCTTTGACGTCTGCTCTTGAGAAATCTAGGATACATGCCAGACCATTCCCGGCTTTCCTCTCCTTTTCTATCACAAACTCTTAAGATGAAATTATAACCTTCTTTCAAGATTCCTTCTTTCAAGACTCATTTCTGGCATAAAATTTACTCTTTTGATTCCTCTACCTTTGGAAGGATATAACTGTCTTTAAAACAAGTCAAAAAACTATTAGCTACATTTTGGGGTGTTACCTGTTCTCCAGAGCAATAAGTCAGTATTCATATTTATTAAATGTTTATTAAATATTGGGCCCTCTGTCAAGTGCTGTGTTTTTTCATAAATAAATAGTCTTCATAGATACAATTTCTTCATTGCTACTATACCTTGCCTTTGTTCCAGGCTTGTGATCTACTTCCCAAGTTCTTCATCTGTTTCCTTCCCTGCACTCTCATAGAGCCTATAGTAAACTCCACTGACAATAGCTATAGGGCCTTGGCCTGTGATACACTTTTTGCAAGGAACTTCTGACTATGGAAACTCTCTCTACCAAAAATTTAAATATCTTATTTCAGTAAATAATTCAATAAAATTGCTAGGAAACTTTGATACTTTAAGTCATGGTGGTAATGTATTAAAGCATCTATTAAATGATATTTGGTGCTTCTCGGTCAAAGTTTTAAAAATTCAAGTATCCAAAAAAGGATAGTTTGTTTATCATAGATCATCAGTCAGAGTATCCCAAGACCTTAAGTAAGCTAAACAAAATCCAAATAGCTTGAAAAGGCTACATTATGATCCAGAGCATGCATAATGAAGTGTCTCTTTGCAAATTTTGGTTTTCAGTGAGCTGCTAGTATCACTCCATCCTCCAACACAGACTATCAAAGACTATACCTAGTAGTGGTTAAGCTACTTGGCTTTGTACTTTTGGGGACCATGAGTCTTCATCTTCACACAAACAAATTTCTGCCCTGCAAACAAGAACATAACCTTCCCTTTCTTTTCCTGCAACCCCTAATTCCTGTCTCTCATTTTGAGAATTATAATCAAGCCAGTATGACCACACTGCTTCTGGAAATTGTCTGTCAATGAATTATTCTACTATTTACTTACTATCTTTACAACTTTCCAGATCAAACCTCTCATCTCTAGTCACCAACCCCCTATACTTCTTGTCTCTTTCTTTAGAATGTAAGGCATAGGTAGCTAGATGGCACAGTGAATAGAGCACTGGCCCTGGAGTCAGGAGGACCTGAGTTCAAATCTGCCCTCAGACACTTAACACAAAAACAAGCCATGTGACCTTGGGCAAGTCACTTAACCCCAATTGCCTTCCCAGAAAAGCACACACACAAAAAAGAGAATGTAAGCCAGAAATTATCTCATTTTTATAGTGTAACCTTAACATTTAGCAAAAGACATGAATATAGTAAGCATTTAATAAGTATTTTTCATTCATTCAGGTCCTTCCAGGTTTAAGGAGTCATTGGGGAAACAAAATGAGATCATCTATCGGCTTGACCAAAGTTTTTAAAAATACCTTAAAGAAATAAATGAGACAGGCAAGAATGGATTTTTTATTCCTTGAAATCTAGATACAACATGAAGGTCATTTAAGCAAAGAAGTGGGAAACATGAGCAAGATGGGAATATATAAACCATACTCTTATCTGAAATGGACAAAAGAAATAGAAAAAAATATGATATAGTAAAAATAGAACAAAAAATAAGAATTGTACTGGGCAAAGGAAGGGTGCTAGGTGAGTTAGAGGTAGAAGGGAAGAGCCAATATGGCAGAGTTGAAGAAGCACTACAGCAGCAGTTCTCAACCTGTGGGGGTCAAACGACCCTTTCATAGGGGTCACAGGGGTCACCTGATGGTCTTAGGAACCTCCTCTATTATTCTCCAGGCAGGTCTGCCCACATGCAGACATGCCCATATATGACTATTAAAGGGTCGTGGCATTAGGAAGGTTGAGAACCACTGTACTACAGCCTGAGCTCTTCCAACATTCATCTCCAAACTTTTATATAATACGTCAAATAAAATTGTGGATCAGCAGAGCTAGTAAAAGGGAGGGGTGGAGCCAAGATGGCAGAGTAGAAGCAGGAAATTCCATGACCTCCCCCCACAACCACCTCAAATACTTATAAAATATGACTCTAAACAAATTTTAGAGCTACAGAACCCACAAAGTGACAGAGAGAGAGAAACAAATCTCCCACTGAGGGCAGCCAGGCAGGCCAACAGGAAGAGTTCATCACAGCACGCTGGGAACCAAGCACAGTCCCACATGAACCATGTGGTTTTGGCCCCAGGGAGGCAGCAGCAGCTGGAGCAGACTTAAGGATGAATTAATTACCAGCAGCTGTGGCAGTTGCCAGACTTATCAGCCCATAAACACCAAAAAGAAAATAAAAGGTCAGTCTGGAACTGTGTTGGAAAAGAAGGGCACAGTCTGACCCTGTCCCTGGGGCAAAAGGTGGCAGAGGCTCAGCTGCTGCAGTGGCTGCCCTGCAGCTGCTTCAGGAACTCCTGGCTTACAGATTGTAGGGGAACCAAGTGACCATTCAGAGGGTAATTACTCTTGCTTTGACCTGTTTGGATCAGGGTCACTGTCTTTGGTGGAGGTCCTGGGGTGAGAAATGCCAGTGTGCCAGTGTGGCATATGTAGAGAGGGCACCCTCCTCAGACGTCAGACAACATTTGCAAAAACCCTTCTGATTTGGGACAAAGCTCTCCTCTCTGGAAACAGAGTTCTGTTGTGCAGAGAATAAGAGCAAACCGAGACCTGGATTCAAGATAAATTTAGGTGTGGATTTATTCAGCAAATGTGCGACTACCGGAGTGTTCACTCAAATTGGTTGTGATCCTTGGAGGTACAGGCTTTGGTTATAAAGGCTAAAACCTCAAAAACCACAATTAGGGAGGGGGGCTAGCAGAAGCTATGACATACAGAAGCAAAGAACAGCCGTTGGTTAGATCTATAGCTCCAGGCTAATTTGGAAATATGGCGCAAGGGTACAAGGGTACAATATTCTTGTGACTCAGGTGTCCCTCGGAAGAGCAGGGTAGAAGATTATAGTCAGTGCTTTCCAGAACAGGGTGGAGGGTCATGGGGTAAGGGGGAAGTGGAGGGGAACTGGAAACCCCCAGAATAGGCCGGGATCATGTTCTGGGCAAAGGGTGTGGGGACTCTGCTTGGTCAGTGGAACAGGACAGGGTGGTCTCTATATTACACCATAACCCTGAGTTACACTTTATACACTCATACTGATTCAAGGAAAATATATAGAATGTTAATTTGAGGAAGGAGGGGGCAGGGAACTTTGCCCTGAGCAATGCCCAGAAATGCCTTAAAGCTGTTTCAAGCTATGACAAGGTATAGGATAGAGAAAAAGACAGAAATATAAAGGGGCTTAATGGGGTGGGCCACAAATCAGGTGGTCTGTAGTGACCTGGGATTTGGGTTTGGGTACAACTGTTCTACCATGGCAAAGAGCTCAAAAGTCAGGTAATTGACTGGCAGTATGAGCAAGCAGAGGAAGCACAGACATACCATAGAATCATTTTCTGGGGACAAAAAGGAACAAAGCGTGGAAGGAGAAGAAGTCAACAAAGGCAAAACTCCTGCATTAAAAGCTTCCAAGAAAAATATGAATTGGTGACAGGCCATGGAGGAGCTCAAGAAGGATTTTGAAAATCAAATAAGAAAAGTAGAGAAAAAACTAGGAAGAGAAATGAGAATGATGCAAGAAAATTATGAAAAAAGAGTCAACAACCTGACTGAAGAAAATAACACTTTAAAAAACAGACTAACTCAAATGGCAAAAGAGTCCCAAAAGGCCAATGGGGAGAAGAATACCTTAAAAAGCCAAATTTGCCAGATGGAAAAGAAATTTCAAAAACTCACTGAAGAGAACAATTCCTTCAGTATTAGATTCGAGCAAATGGAAGCAAATGACTTTATGAGAAATCAAGATACTATAAAACAGATCCAAACAAATGAGAAAAATAGGAGGCAATGTGAAATATCTCATTGGAAAAACCACTGACCTGGAAAACAGATTCAAGAGATTTAATTTAAAAATTATTGGGCTACCTGAAAGCCATGATAAAAAAAAAAAGAGTGACCAAAAGTTGGGATGAGACATTTTTTTTTAGTGCAGAACAATTTAGGAGATTAGGAGGAGAAATCTATGATGCTGGAGTAGAGGTTGGCCCAGATGGCAGCAACTACAGCCATGAGCTTAGAGGTGGTGATGAGAGCAGCAGCAGCAGCTTCAGGAGTTCTCAAACCAGAAGGAGGAAGAGGATAAGGCAACTAGTGAGAGAGAGATTATAGGGGACTCCAGTGTTAGCTCTGAGGGTGGGGTGCTATTTCACAAGTCTATTACATACACCTACTTGCAGGCCTTAGTTCTAGGGCAAAAAGGGGCACTTTCAGTCACAAGAGAGCAGGAATAATGAATGGCTTTTAATCACAAAGCATGAGGTGTCCTGAGAAGCAATAATGCTGGAAGCTGCAAGAGATAAGTGGCCCTTCCCAGCTAAAGACCAAAATGCAGAACAGAAGGGCAGTGACGATACCTCTCACCAGATTACACCACCTTGGAAGCACTAAAAAATTCCAAACTTCCCAAACTAGCTCTGAAGATAGCAGTATAAAAAAGCCTAAAGCTTGAGACAGTTCCTTTCCTCAGTCACCTCCACCTTGGGAATGGAGCTGAACTTAAGTTCAGAGTGAAGAAATAGGCTGGAAATATAAGCAAATTACAAAAAAAGAACCTGATCATAAAAATACATTTTGGTGACAAGGAAGATCCAGATACAGACTCAGAATATAATATCAAAACAACTACAGGCAAACCCTCAAAGGAAAAAAAAAAGTGAATTGGACTTAAGCATAACAAAAATTCCTAGATTCACCTAAAAATGATTTTAAAATGAAATTAAAATGGTAAAAGAAAAATTGGAAAAAGAAATGAGAACCGTGCAAAAAAAGAAAAGAAAAGACAATAGCTTGGTAAAAGAGGCACCAAAAGAAAAAAGAAGAAAATGACACCTTAAAAAAAAACAGATTGGCCAATTGGGAAAAGAGGTATGAAACATCACTGATAAAAATAACTCCTTAAAAAGCAGAATTGATCAAATGAGAAAAGAGAGTTATAAAAACTCCCTGAGAAAAATAATTACTTAAAAGTTAGAAGGTAATGAAAAAGTGGAAGGTAATGACTCCATGAGACACCAAGAAACAATAAAAAGAAACCAAAAGATTTAAAAAAATAGGGGAAAATGTGAAATATCTCATTTGAAAAATAAGTGATTTGGAAAATGGATCAAGGAGAGATAATTTAAGAATTATTGGTCTACCTGAAAGCCATAATCAAAGGAAGAGCATAGAAATCATGTTTTAAGAAAATATAAAAGAAAACTGTCCCAATATCCTAGAACCAGAGCGTAAAATAGAAATGGAAAGAATTTACTGAACACCTTCTTAAAGAGGTCCCAAAATGAAAATCCTCAGGAATATTACAGCCAAATTCTGGAGCTCCCGATTCAGAGAAAAACAGCCAGAAAGAAATCATTCAAATATCATGGAGCCGATAGCCACCCCAAAATACCCATAGATAGCCACCCCAAAATACCCATAAAATAGGAATCTAAACCAATGCTAGAACTCCAAAACGCACACAAAGATACTTCCCACTAAAGTCAGCTTGGCTACGAGGAACCATATCAGCACTGCGAACCGAAACCAGCCTGGCCCGAAGCCGCGGCTGTGCACCGGGGGTGGCTGGATGGGAGGAGTTGAGGAGCTGAGGAGCTTCAGGTGAGCGGATTAGCA
>CM053584.1:98122903-98156444 GCA_028627135.1 Pseudochirops cupreus
GACTGGGGGAGGGGGGAAACACTGGGATGGCTGTTTTGGGGTGGTGGGCGGGGGAAAGATGGGGAGAAAATATGTAACTCAAAAGAAATTTAATAAAATAAATTTATTATTAAAAAAAATATCATGGAGCCGTAGTCAGGATTACACAAGATTAAAAGGTACCATCTTAAAGAAGCAGAGAGCTTGGAACAGGGGTGGGGTACCTGCAACCTCGAGGTCACATGTGTCCCTCTAGGTCCTCTAGGGTGTCTATTTGACTGAATCCAAACTTCACAGAAGAAATCTATATTTGTTCCCTCCCTTGCTCCCTCTCAAGAGGATTTGTTCTGTGAAGTTTGAATTCAGTCAAAGGGTCACATTTGAGTATCTAGAGGTTCACATGTAGCCTCAAGGCCACAGGTTCCCCACTCCTGACTTGGAATATGGTATTCCAGAAGGCAAAGAAGCTAGCAATACAATTTAGAATAACTTAATAAGAAAAATTGAATATAATTCTTCAGAGGAAAGAACGAATATTTAATTAAATAGTGGACTTTCAGGAATTCCTTATGAAAAGATCAGAAATGAATAGATAATTTGACTTTCAAGTGCAAGACTCAAGAGGAGCATAAAAAAGTAAATATGAAAGAGAAATAAGGAACTCAATAAGGGTAAACTGTAACTTTTAATATGGGAAGATTATACATAAATTTTCTAAGAACTTCATCATTATTAGGACAGTTAGAAGGATTCTACATAGAAAAAGGATGTGCTAGTGAGTTGATTGTGTTGGGGTGATCTAAAAAAATGGAAGGATAAGAAGGTGAGATGTGCTGCGTGAAAGGGGAAGGGAGAGAAAGAATGGGGAAAATTAGCTCCCAGAGAGCCATACAGGAAGAGATTTTACAATGGAGGGGAAAGTGGGGAAAGGGAGGCAGCCCTTGAAACTTACATCTAAATTTATTTTAAAAAGGCAATAGTCTCTCTCTCTCTCTCTCTCTCTCTCTCTCTCACAGACACACACACACACACACACACACACACACACAAATATAGAAATCTATCTGAACCCACAGTTAAGTAAAAGAAAAGGGGAAAGAAATGAGAGAAGGGGGTGCAAAAGAGATAACAGATTAAAAGAGACAATAGCCAGAAGCAAAACAGACTTTTGAGGAGGAAGAGGATTAAAAAGAGAGAGAATAGGATAAATAAAAGAAAATAGAATGGAGAGAAATACACAGTTAGTAATCATAACAGTGAATGTGAATGAAATTAATATCTGCAGATAGCAGAATGGATTAGGAAACAGAAGCAAATAATATCTTGTTTATAAGAAAAACACTTCAAATATAAAGACACACACACAAAGTTAAAAATAAGGAGCTCAAGAAAAATCTGCTATGCTTTAACTGAAGTAAAAAAGATAGGGGCAGCAATCATGATCCCAGACAAAGCAAAAGGCCTTCTTTCTCAAATATATACTTAAATGAGTCAAATTTATAAAAATAAGATCCATTCCCCCATTCATAAATGGTCAAAGGATATGAACAGGCAATTTTCAGAAGAAGAAATCAAAGCCCTCAGCAATTATATTTAAAAAAAATTTTTTAATCACTATTGACTAGAGAAATGCAAATTAAAACAACTCTGAGGTATCACTTCATACCTATAGCTAACATGACAGAAAAGGAAAAAGATAAATGCTGGAGGGGATGTGCGTGGTTGGTTGAGTTTTGAATTATTATTTTGAAATATATTTATATATTTCCATTTTACAGATGGAGGTCACATTTTACAAGTGAGCTAGTGTTTGAAACAGAAATTTAGCAAGATCTTCCTGATTCTAAACCTAACACTATTCACTACATGTCCTACTTGTTATGCTACCTAAGCAGTTTGTGAAAAATAAGAGACAAAATGGCATTTTGTGAAACTTTCTGTGAGACAGATATGGGCCTGATTTCCAAACCAGAGTGGGGTAAGGCAGAAAAATATGTAAACCAATATCAGTAAAACCATTAATGTAAAGATACCAAATAAAATATTAGTAAAGAGGTCATTAGTTTTAAAATGATAGAAAGGCTAAAGATAAAAGGATCTTTCCTTAATATGAACAGAAGTATTTATAAAATTAAAAAAAAAAATTTTTTCACTTTTTGGAGGGGGGAAGGCAGGGCAGTTGGAATTAAGTGACTTATCCAAGGTCTCACAGTTAGTACATGTTAAGTGTCTGAGGCCGGATTTGAACTCAGGTCCTCCTGACTCCAGGGCCAGTGCTCTATTCACTGTGCCACCTACTCACCCCAAGGATGCCTATTGCTACTATTGTTATTTGATATAGTCCTACAAATGCTCACCATAGAAATAACATTTTGCATTAGCAAAATTTTTATTTTATTTAGCTAAGTCTAAGAGCTTCTCACAGCTAAAGCCATGTTTTTAATTTTGTGCAAAAACTTTTAAAATTTTATGTAATCAAAATTGCCCATTTTGTCTCGATCTGTTTTATTATACAACCTTAATCTTTATATATTCTCCTTAAATGTCCAGTATCCAACTCAACTTTCTACCTGGAATTAGAGTATGGACCAGTATCTGTGCCTGGAGCTTTTTCTCCTTTAATTTTTCCTCAGTTTCTCCTAGGTTTCACCAAATCTTCACCTCCCCAAATTCAACTTCTGACCTTTTTCACTAGTGTAAACCCCTCCAAATTATCTACACCATTTCCTTCTTATTCAGCTTAAGTCGTTCTTACTTCTTTCACTCCTACCACAATCTTTTGCTATAGAATCAGGAAGTAGAAGTACCATCCCAGGTATCTATTATGGTTTCATTAGTCATCAATTAATAAGCATTTATTGTGCACTTACTATGTGCCAGGCACTGTGCTAAGCACCACAGATTCAAAGAAAAGCAAAAGACAGCCTCCTACTCTCAAGGAGCTCCCAGTATAATCGGATCAGATTGTGCTAGACTAAACTGCTAGAATAGATAAAAGTAATGTTGTTTACTGTCATTTTAGAAAGTTTTTGATGAAATCGCTCAAACTGTTCTTATGGAAAGTATGCACAGTTGGGAAGAACATAATACAGTGAGATGAACAGAAATAGCTGAATGATCATACTTGAAGAGTAGCCATTAACAGTTTCATTTCGGAGTAGAAGTCTCCATTAGAATTTTCCAGGGCTCAACTCTATACTGTTTAATATTTTTTTCATCAGTTTCTTGGATAAAGGCTTAATATGTGGCATCCTTTCACATTTGTATATGACACAAAGCTGGGGAGGGCATAACTAATATACAGAAAAAATAAGAATCATATTCAAAAACATCTTGATAAGCTAGAACATTGAACTGAATCTAGTAAGATGAAATGTAATAATATTAAATGTATGGTTTTGTAATTGGATTAAAAATCAACTTCATAGGGTATAAGGTATGTTGAAATGACTAGATTGTCCTTTAAAAAATATCAGTGTTTTAGAAGGATGAAAGTGTGGTATGGTAGGGGAGAAAAAACAACTTAACCTCTTAGGCTGATTTAGGCTAATCAATGGCCCTTAATAACAGATTGGACTGGGGTGGTAAGAGGTAGGGGTTTGGAGAGATAGTGAAGAGTTAAATATAACACCCTGTTTGATAGCTTGGGGGCCTAGGGACTGAGAGTGGTGATAGTTGTTCTGGAGAAAAAAAGACTGGGGAAGAGGGTGAGGAAGGTAGCTGTCTTTAGCTAATGGAAGGATTTTCACATTGAACAATCAGACTTTTCTTCTTGGTAGAATTAAGAGCAATGTGTAGAAGTTGTAGAAAGGCGGAATCTCTGTAAGAAAAAGCGTGCATAACAGAACTGTCCAAAAGTGAAACAAATTGATTTAGGAAATAATTAGACCACTATGACTGAAGGTCCTTAAATGAAAGCTGGATTGTACTTTTTTAGGATGTCCGCATAGAGATTATTGTACTATATTCTTCTCTGGAGTATTGCATTTTGTTCTAAGTGCCATATTTTAAGAGGACATTGTCGTATATTCAGAAGAAGGGAATTAAGATAATGAGAAAAAAGTAAAAAAATTCCACATGAACCTAAGTTGAAGGAGATATTCTCCTTGAATAAGAGAATTCTTGAGGTAGAAGAAGACCTGATAACTGTTTTCAGGTTTTAGAAGTGTCCTGTGTAGGAAAGGTTAGACTGTTCAGCTTGACCTGAGAGGGAGAAATCAGGAGTGATAGTTGGAAGTTACTTGAAGGAATAATTAACATTGATGTATGGAAAGCTTCTTAGAGCTATTTAGTTAGAGCTAATTAAAAAGTGAAATAAACTGCCTCAAGAGGTATTATGTTCTTCCATCACTCTAGGTCTTTGGGTGATGTCAGGATGACTACTTGGTGATAATGTACAGGGAATTTTCAACTAGAAATATTTTGTTATAGATGGCCCATGAAACTCATTCTTCTGGAACGTGACTATGAATTATCTGGAAAGAAAAGCACCAAGTATTTTGTTTATTTGGGATTAGTTAGGACTGGCCTTATTATTTCATTCATATAGGAGTCCTGAGAGATAAAACCCTCTCTACCAAGGCAGTCTGGAACCTTCTCTGCAATCTGTAGTCTTAGAAAGTTGCCTAGAATCCTGAAAGGTTAAGTGACTTGTCCCATTATCAGACAACCACCATGCATAGGAGGCTAAACTTGAACTCCACTTTTCCTTATTCTGAGACTACCTGTCTATCCATTAGTGTATGCTGTCTTGTTTTGGGATTATAAATATCATTATTGTTTAGAGAAATTGGTTATGTATTAACAGCTGGTATGCATTTTATGTAATTGACACTGTGGAATGGAGAAGAACGTTTAGTACACAAATTTGGAGGAAGAATTTGAAAAAGTATGAGATATTGCTAGTTGTGGTGGCATACATCTGCCATCTCTGTTATCAGGTATTTGGGTGGCCGAGGCTGATAGACTGCTTGAGCTCAGCAGTTCTGAGCTGCAGTAGGGCTAAACCTGATTGGGTGTCCATACTGAATTCAGTGTGATGGGGTTCCAGGATGGGATTGGGGAGTAGGCATATTGACTAAGAAAGAATGAGCCATCCATATTTGGAGCATGTCAAAGCTTCTGAAACTTCACTAGTGGGATCATGCCTCATTAATGTCACCTGTATTTCCAGTTAGGAAAACCAGAAGACTCAACAAGACAAAGTCTCAAAGAAAAAGTATGAGACGTTGAACATAAGAATTATATTTTCACTATAAGTTCTAAGATGAGTTGTATATGATGTAACTGGAATCAAGAATTTGCTTCAAATCCTAGTTTCACCTTAAACTCTCTGAGCCTCAATTTCTTCATCTATTTGATGGGGCTAATAATTTCACAAACTGACTCATAGGGTTGTTGTGAGGAAAATGCTTCAAATGTTACATAAATGGAAGTTATTAGATTTCTACCAGAGGGTAGAAGGGAAATGTAGTGTTACTTGTCTTTCCTGCTTTTTACTCCCTAGAATTAGGATGCTTAAACTTTGATACAGTTTTGTAAGCTTCAGAGGGGAAGTATCTTCTCTATTCTTTTTTCTTCCTGTTAGTTAGAGTTGTCTCTGGAATGGTGAATGAATGATTCCCTACTTATCAGAGCAACTTGTTTATATTTTATCCAATAAAATTAATAATTATTTTCCCCCAAAGCAGCCTTCATCCCAAAGCATCTGTGCTAATGAACTATACAGAGATATTTATTTTACTCTCTGATGGTACCAGGTGATATTAGAAGCATAGACTGAAATAAAATTTCCTTTCCTAGCTATAAGCACAGGAAAAACCAGAGTTGCAAATTCCAAGGTCATATCTCCTTTTAGTCTTAGTAGTATAGAATACAAGAACATTTTATACTTTTCAGAATTTGAGTTTTCAGTATTTGGATATTTACATTTAAAACACAAAAATGTTGAATACTACCCCCTCAGAACATGCACGCACAAATACATATGCACACACACACACATACACACACATGCATGCATGCATGCATGTGCACCAGAATTTAGCACGTAACTGTGATAAGCTCTGGTAAGAAGGGCAAGAAATAAAGGCTAGTGCTATTAAGGTTTTTTTTTTCCCTCCTATTACACAACTTTAAAAAATACATATAACCACAGATTTCCAACAAGCTTCTTTTTAAAAACTTCATGTTTTTTATGTTTAATGTAATATTAGTTGAAGTAATGCAATATTAAAAGGAGTATTTTAAATTCACCTTAATTAAGCTACACGAATTGTGCTTTGCTTGATGTAATGAAGAAAAAGAATTTAAAATGAAGTAGCATCATTGTGTTCATTTGTAAATAACATATTGCAGCCAACTGTTTCTTAATTGCCCAGACTGTTGATAAATAATCCAGTCCTGCTGCTCTCCACAGACAATTTGCTTTCGATCAGACCAGGCAATTCAAATAACACTAATTATAGTGAAACCCTTTTATAGTGAATTCTTGTTTGCCATGGGGGAGCACCCCAGTATGAGTAAAGCATTCCCCCTTTGATTGTTTCCAGATACCTAAGACACATATTAGACATTTAATTTATTGAGTAAGCTGAAACTGAATGAATAAAAATGTATAAAGTTGTATATAGCATTGAAAAGGACAGACACAAGAGTTTAACTACTTATGTCTTACTTTTTATGATACAGTTGTGAATTATGTTAATTTAATATCTGTAATTAGAAGGTAGAACAGATGTTGAGACTTAGTTTAAAGATATATGGCTATTAGAAAAACTTACATTACCAAATGAATATTCACAATACCAATGATTTTTTTTTTTACACCTGTAGAAAGATCTGATTTTACTAGAAAGAAGCTAGGACTTTAGGAAGTGTTCTATATCAGGGGATTCACTATAATATGATATCAGTGTATTTATGATTTTATGATGTTAAAATGAATATTAAATGAAACAAAATTCCCAAGAATTACTCAGGAGGCAGCTAAGTACATAACATTTTGTACAGATGGTTGGAAGGCACAATTTTGCTCCATCACTGCATCCGTATCCTTGAACGATTTCGACTGAAGACAGCATTTCTTTGAATTTTTCATTAAACCAGATGTCTTGAAATATGAATTCCTTTTATGTTTCTGTGAGTTTTGGCTAAAAGAACCCCAGTGAATAAATCATACAATACTACATGTCACCAGCACTTGTGAATATTTCTGCTTTGTTATTCTATTCTCAGTAGAGCACCATTGATTATCAAACTCAGCGGAGAGCATTTTATGATCATATATCTCCATTAGCTCCTAGTTTGACTACCATAGATTTTTCTGGTTAAGCCTGCATTATGTATTAGGAAGCCTATCTCTTCAATACAAAGTTTGATTTTATTCTCTCTAAGCCTAGAACTCTTATTATGTATTATGTATAAAGATTCTTATCTTTCATATGTAAAAATAAGAGCACTGTCTTTGTGTAACTGAAATGTATGCCCTCTTTTTTTTTTCTTGATTCACAGACAGCATATTTGACTATGAAGATGAATTTCTACAATGAAATGGCTGTCAGGGTAAATATTTCTTCACTTGTTAAACAAATGAAAAGTCAATTGTGCTCTGAATTTGCTTTTAATAAAATGAGCAAACTAGAATAATATAAACTTGATTGATATGCTGATGGTAAGGAGAGGAAATATATAGTTAAAAAGTTAAAGTTATATTAAATAATCTGAGCATTGTTAAAATTATGACAAGATATAAATCATGTAAATGTATGTATTTTAATATGTTGGGTTTCTAAGATGTAGTAAGAAAAATACCCTAGATATGAGGAATAAAGCTTCTTTCAATAGAAGAAATGGAAGGTCGCATAGGCTCCAAATTCTACTAAATATATGTCCCCTTCAAAACATTCCTGACAAGTATCATTCAGCTTGATTATTTCTAGTGGCAAAAACCACATTATTCCATGAGGCAACCTTTTTTAGATGGTTCTAATTGCTTGTTTGTTCCTTCTTATATTGGACCCAACATACTGGTCTATAACTTGGGTCACACAGAATAAAAATTATCCCTCTCCCACATGATAACTCTTTGCATATTTGAAAATAGTTAACTTTCTTCATGTCTTCTCTTCTATAGGTTAAATATTCCTTGTTCCTTCAACTATTCTGTATTTGGCAGAATTTTAAGTCCTCCCATTATCCTGGTCAGCCTCCATTGGCCATGCTACAATTCTTCAATGTACCTCATAAAATGTAGAACACAGAACTGAAAGCAATAATCCAGAAGTTACTAAACCAGTACCAATTTATAGAGGATCTACTTTTTCCTGTACCAACCACTAAAAATCTATTCCTATGATTCAGTATGGTACAGAGGTGATCCAATTTTCGTGAAGGCTATGTCAGTGGATTGCAAACTCTCTGGGTCCTACCAAGCTGGAAAGACTGGGTATGGGTTCTACAGAGGGACTTCATGTATTTTGTCTGAATAATAGCCTAAGTTCAAGTAGTGTCTTTACCATTTGGCTGCATAGTGTTGAAGTTTGACTATAGCAACTCATAAAAACCAGCTTGAAAGCATTGAAGAGTTGTCGTCTGCTATAGTATGTCTACACAGCTGAAGACAAAGATCACAAATATTATTGGTCTGGAAATTAGCTTTCTTTCTCTCTTATTTTCTTTTCTTTTTTAACACTTCACATTATTAAATGAAACCGTTGGTCCACTGACTTGATACTACAATATAATTTTGTCATGAACTATCTGGCCAAGTCTCTTTAAAAAAATTCTTATATGCCCTTTAAAGCTCAGTTTGTACAATTGGTTTTTTGAAGCTAGGTGCAAAACTTTGTTTGCATTTATCTCCATGACATTCTATCCTGTTAGATTTAATCTATTTATTATTCCAGTTAGTTGAGGTCTTTTTGGATCCTGTTAAAGTCATTCAGTGTGTTATCTACCACTCCCAGATTTGTGTCTTCCATAAATTTGATAAATATGTCACCTATATTTTCAGGCAAATCTGACAAAGGATACTGAATAGGAGAGAACCAAAGGACTATATGATCCTGGACAAGTTACTTAACCTCTTTTTGCCCCAGTTTCCTCAACTATGTAAGCACTTATTTTGCAGGATTGTTTTGAGGATCAAATGAGATAATAGTTTTAAAAAGTGCTTAACACAATGCCTGGCAACTAGTAGGTCTTTAATCATGTTTATTTCATTCATCTGTCTACTTTCCTTTGAATTTTCCCCATGTCTACCAAATAGGAAAATGATATGTAATGCAGTAAAATAAAATGGAATCTAAGTAGCAAGGAATTAAAATTAAGCTGCAAATACTTATACCACCTATTTCTCAAAACTACCTAATCCATTTAGTATGGGTCATGGCAGGCAGGGTGTTAGGGTATTGTCTGTATTAGCACATGGTTTCCTGGGTTTCTTAGCATAGAAATGAGAAGAACATAGAAACGTTGGTCTCCTTGTTGTTATCTATGAGGTCTAGATTGTGTCAGAGAAATCTTGGGCCCAGAAAACACTGCTTCTTAAGAACTAGAGCTTCATAGTCTGACTCACTATTGATTGGAAAAATTCAAATTAAAACAATTCTGAGGTACTACCTCATACCTGTTAGATTGACTAATAGAACAGAAAAGGTAAATGACAAATGTTGGAGGTGATGTGGGGAAAATGAGACATTAATGTGCTATTGGTAGAGTTGTGAACTTATTCAATCATTCTGCAAAGCAATTTGGAACTATGCCCAAAGGGCTATAAAACCATTCATGCCCTTTGACCTAGCAATACCACTACCAGGTCTGTTTCCCAAAAAGAGATAAAACAAACAAACAAACAAAAAAGGACATATAGGAAAAGGACATATGTGTGTGTGTATATGTGTGTGTTTTACACACACATATACACACGTATATCAGCTCTTTTCCGGGAGTAAAGAATTAGAAGTTGGGGAGATTCCTATGATTTGGGGAATGGTTAAACAAGTTGTGGTATACAATTATGATGGAATACTATTGTACTACAAGAAATGATGAGCAGAATGCTCTCAACTTATCTAGACTGATGCAAAGTGAAATGTCCTGTGTACAAAATAACAACAATATTGTAAGATGATCAGCTGTGAATGCCGTAGCTATTCTCAGTGATACAAAGATCCAATCCAGCTCTTAAGGACTTATAGATAAAAAGTACTATCCATCCCAGAGAAAGAGCTGATGGTGTTTGAATATAGATTGAAGCATACTTTTTTAAAACTTTTTAAATTTTTCTTGAATTTTTTGGTCTATATTTTCTTTCACAACATGACTATTATGGGTGTGTCTTCCATGGCTTCACATATATAACCTATATTGAATTGTTTGCCTTTTCAATGAAGGGGTTGGGGTAAGGAGGGAGGGAGGAAGGGAGAGAATTTGAAACTCAAAGTTTTAAAAATAAATTATAAAAATTGTTTTTACATGTAACTGGGGAAACATAAAATACTAAATAAATACATTTTTTAAGAAAGAGCAAGAACTTCAGGGTGCTTAGATCAGATTGTTCTCCATCTCCCAACATTTCTTCCCATTGTTTCTCTTGTCTTGGTTTTCTCCGGAAACATTTTTCCTTTGAAAGTTCCTCATAAGTCTTTGAAGTTTCTGGTGATATCTTAATACATAGAATCATTGGATGATAGATATAGATTTGGAAGGGGTCTTAGAAGTCATCTAGTTTAATGCTCTAAATTTTCAGATGAGGAAACTGAGGCCCAGAGTGATGAATTAACTTACTTAAAATTCCACAATTAGAAAGTGGCAGGGCTAGGATTCAAACCCATGCCCTCTGAACCTTTGTACTACACCAGGGGTTTTTTTTGGGGGGTGTGCCACAGGTTCTTCATGCCTGTCTACACCATTTTCTGTTTTAAATTAAGAAGAAACAAACATAAAGGTATTTGACCTAGTCAGTCAGTGATAGGCTAGCTGTAACAACTGTTCTAAATGCTCATTTCACTCTCTTCAGGAGATCTCAAAGAATGTGATTTTTGCTACTAATAGAGGTGAGTTGCACTTAGATGCTGACATAAAAGACTGGTATATTTTTTTTTTAAAAAAGAATGTGGGCATATGAAAGTAAACCTGACAGGTAATGTCAGAAAAACATAGGAAAAATGAAACTCTTTCATGTTCCAGTAAAATAAAAAGCTCACACTTTTTATACCAATAAATTCCAATGAACCCTAATATAAAGATAATCACAATACAGATTGTATAATTTGTGATAAGGAATTCAACATAAAAAAAATCAGAGACATGGCCTTGAATGTTGTAAAGCAAAGATACAGCTATAAACTTCTGTTGTCACTTGGAATGTCAATGTTATACTCCAACTCCTATAAAATGGGCATAAATTTGTAGTGTCTGTGTGTTGTGTATACTATCTGTTAGAAGCAGGGCACAAGAGACGGTGGCCTGGACCTAGACTCAATAAACCTGGGTTCAAATCTCAGAGCTACTGCATAATATTTGGGTGGCCTTTGGCAAGTCATTTAACCTCCTGGAGCCTCATTTACCTTGTCTGAAAAATTAGGCAAATGAACTCTATGATCCCTGTGCTCCTTCTAATTCTAAACCTGACATTCCTATGACATCACAAGGGGGGGTCCCATTGACCTAAAAAGCTGTAAATGCAGCAATAAAAGCTCTAGTGTATCATTAGCTTGAACTATCTAAAGATAACATCCTTAGTATAGCAAATATTGGTTAATTATTCAATAAACAAAAATAGTTTCTCGTAGCTTCATGAATTTTAGGGTTGAAAGAGGACTTAGAGATCATTTAGTTCAATTCTCTATGAATTTGTAAGTACATTTGAAGTTCAGACTTTACTTACTTTCTTAGAATTTAGAAAGAACGGATAGTCCATGACTCTTAAAAACATTGACTAGAAAGACTGAAAAAAAAGCCTTCTTTGTTTAGTTAAATTTCCCTGTAGAAAGTAGAATTGTAAAAATTATGCCACTGATTATTAAACATTCGTTTAAGACATCACTAAGGACTTAACAGAAGCAGAAAAGATTAAGAAGAGGAGGCAAGAAAATACACAGAAGAACTATGCAAGAAAGATCTTAATATTGCCACTAACCATGATGGTGTGGTTATTGATTTAGAGCCAGACATCTTGGAGAATGAAGTCAAGTGGGTCTTAGAAAGCATTGCTAACAATAAGACTACTAGAGGTGATAGAATTCCAGCTGAACTATTTAGAATTTTAAAAGATGATGCTGTTAAAGTGTGAGAGCAACACTTTGGAAAATTTGGAAAATTCAACAGTGGCCACTGGATTGTAAGAGATGTTTACCTTCTCATCCTAAAGAATGTCAATGCCAAACAGTTGCACTCATGTCACACACCAGCAAAGTTATGGTTAAGATTCTACAAGCTATGTTTCAGCAATATGTGAACTGAGAATTACTAGAAGAGCAGGCTGGCTTTAGAAGAGACAGAGGAATTAGAGACCAAATTACCAGCATTCTCTGAATTATGAAAAAAGCAAGGGAGTTCCAGAAAAAACATCAACTTTAGTTTCATTGACTATACTAAAGCCTTTAACTGTGGATCACAACAAATGTGGCGAGTCCTCAAAGAGATGGGATTACCACATCATCTTACTTGCCTCCTTTATGTGGTCCAAGAAATAGTAATTAGAACCAAACATGGAATAATGATTGATTTAAGATTAGAAAAGAAGCATGACAAGGCTGTATATTGTCACTTTTTAAATTTAACTTATATGCAGAGTATATTATTAAAAATGCCAGACTGAATGATTCAAAAGCCGGAATTAAGGTTTCTAGGAGAAATATCAACAATCTCAGTTATGTAAATGATACCACTCTGATATCAGAAAGTGAAGAGGAATTAAGAAGCCTCTTGATGGGAATGAAAGAGGAGAGTGTAAATGCTGGTTTGAAGCTTAACACAAATAAAGAAAGAAAAAACTAAAATCTTGGCAATGAGCCCCACTACTTCCAGGCAAATAGAAAAAAAAAATGGAAGTAGTGGCAGATTTTATATTCCTGGGCTCAAAGATCACTGCAGACGGTGACCACAGCCATGAAATGAAAAGATTTGAGAAAGAATCTTGGGAGGAAAGTTATGGCAAATCTGGACAATGTACTAAAAAGCAGAGATATTACTTTGCTGACAAATATATATATATATATATATATATGTATATATATGTATACATATACATATACATATATCTATATCTATATCTATATATATATATAGTCAAAGCTATGTTTTTTTCTAGTAGCAATGTATGTCTGTGAGAGATGGAGTATAAGGAAAGTTGAGCAACACAGAATCTATGTTTTTGGATTGTGGTACTGTAGAAGACCTTTAAGAATCCCTTGGACAGAAAGGAGATCAAATCAGTCGATACTTAAAGAAATTAATTCTGGCTATTCACTGGAAGGTTAAATACTGAAGGTGAAACTTAAATACTTTGGCCCCATAATGAGAAGATGGGACTCTGGGAAAAACCCTGATGTTGGGGGAAAATTAAAGCAAAAGTGAAAGGAGATGGCAGAACATGAAATAGTTAGATAATGTCATGAAAACAAGGAACATGAACTTGGACAGACTTCAGGAGTTGGTGGAGGATAGAAGACTTGGCATGCTGTAGTCCTTGGGGTCACAAAAAGCTGGATATGACTGAATGACTAAACAATGACAACACCAACTACAACAAGGGCTTTACTCGTGAGGATTTGGAAATCAGAAGTTTTCTTTCTTCTTCCTTCACATTCTCCTCTCCTGCTGCCACCACACCATTCAGAAAGAATTTTGAAAGGGAAAAGAAGTCACAGAAAATCAATTTGAGAGGGAGAGTATAGCAGTCAATGGGGGAGAGAGAGACAAAGAGAGACAGAGACAGACAGACACAGAGAGACACAGACAGAGAGAGACACAGACACAGAGACAGACAGAAAGACAGAGAAATCTTGCATTTGACCCCTGGTTATTGGTTTTGACCTTGTACATGCTGTTGTAAAGATTGGTTTTTATTGGTAAAGAGTAATTTTCTACTTTAATAATTTTAATATAGGAAGGATACTTTTTTGCTTTCACTTGAGCTACTGATTATGAATTTTCAGCAACAAAACTAGACTCAGTGAGGTAAAGAATCTTTCTATAAGCAGATGGCTTTTGGTGTATCAAGGTTTTGCCATTTGTTTTAGTGCTTAAAATAAACATTATTTATAAGACCACTTACATTTTGATGTTACTTAATGAGGAATATGCATCATTGATTTGACTAGCTTAAGAGGTCATTTAGAACTTGCCCGTTAACAAGCTGTAATCTGCTGAGCACACAATGACTTTGTTTAAAATTATCTATTCAGTGCTGATCAATGATAATAATTGTTTTGTACCAATCACTTTTGAAAGTTGCTAATTACTTTGAAGGGCATGCACACCAGTCATTTTTTGGAAGTACTAACTCATTCACCTTGGAATCAAAAAGAAATATCATTGTTAAAATTTGCACAGTCTTACAAAAGTGAAATTTATATTCAAGTGTTGACACAATGCTTGAATATCAATGGTACAAGAACATGTATAAAAAGTCCCAAGAAACCACACATTGTTAATGAAACTAGCACAGTTAGTGCAGTAGAAGTTCTGTCGTAAGGAGGAGGTCCTTAATACAATATGGCATAAGGTTAGATCTTGTTAGATAAATCAGGTCTTCTGAAACTTGACAGTTAATAGTGTTGATTACCTCCCAGAATGACTCCTCAAGAAAAGATGCTATCTTATTGTCGAGTATTTAATTCCTTAAAATGTATAAATATTGTCAAATAGAAATATCATCATACAAATTCACAAATGACCAAAACACTTCCACATACAGCTTTTTGGGCTCTGCACAGTGAAAGATAAACAGGAAAACCTTAGGCCAAGTTTTGAAATTTTTAGCTTTTTTTCTGTATCTTTTGACTCCTTTTTCTTTGCTTTTACTTTCCATATCAACTATTTTGACTTTAAGTTCATTTGCCCCTCCCTACCCTCCTCCCTTCACCTGTCCTAAATAACAAAACAAAGACCCTCTTTTCACTTGATGATTGCCTGATTGCCCTTTAATGTGGGTGAATTTCAATAGGGCGTTCCTCCCATATGTCTCCCATGCTGTTCTAGGGGCTGTGCCTGCCTCTTGCAGAAGCACCTTCAAAGAATTCTCTATTAAAATTTATTTTTGTTCTCACTGTGTTTTATTGATATATTTTGTTTTTGCATTGCCTAAATTTTCTCTTGTTTCTCTCCATTTCCTTCTCCTAGAGAAGCATTTCTTATAACAAAGAATTTTTTTTTAAAAAGTAAATGAAGAGGAAAAAATTCAGCAAAATCGGCCAATACATTGAGAAAAAAATATGACATTATATGCAGTGTTTCACACAGATGGATCTCCCACTTTTATAAAGGAGTGGGAAGGAAATGTCTTCTTATATTTCTTCTTTGGAGCTAAGCTTGTTCTCAAAATGGAGAGAGAAGAATACAGGGTCAAGCTAATATGGGGTCAAGCTAAACTGAAAAGGAATGAAGTTCAAAGAGAAGTAGAATATTTTTTGGAAGCCTTTGCAGATCATGCTCTGAATGAGAGGAATTAGATAACCAGAGCTAGAAATTATGTAATTATAGGGCAGGGAAGTCACCAACAATGGAGAAGCTTGAAGTTTCCTCTAATAAGCTTGTCTCTTTCTTTGATATCTTTGGAATATAGGCCTAGTAGTGCTATTCTTGGATCAAAAGGCATATGCACAGTTTAGTATCTGGGGTCATAGTTGCTTTCCAGAATGGCTGTAGCAATTCACAGCTGAACTAGTAATACATTAATATGATTGTTTTCCCACAGCCCCTCCCAAATCTGTCATTTTCTTTTTTTGTCAGCTTTGTCAATACGATGAATATAAAATAGAACCATTTAATCATTTTAATTTATGTTTCTCTAATTATTATTATTAGCTATTTGTTATTACTACTAGTTCAGTAATTATTATTATTAGTTATTTGGAGAACTGTTTCATATGGCTATTAATAGTCTGAATTTCTTTCTTTGAAAACCATTCATATCCTTCAACCATTTATCAATTGATTCTTATTTCCTTTCCATTCTTATAAATTTTAATCAGTTTCCTATATATCCTGGAAACAAAATCTTTTTTAAAACTTTCTACAAAGATTTCTGTCCTCTCCCCCTCTTTGCTTAACCCCTATTTATCTTAGTTTCTTCATTTACAAAATGAGAATAATAATAGTACCTTCCTCCCAGGATTATTGTGAAAATCAAATGACTTAATAATTATAAAGTGTTTAGCAAAAGCTCCTGGAATATAATATTATATAAATATTAGTTTTCTTCTTCCTCCTCCTCCTCTTCGTCCTCCTTACTTTCAATAATTAATTTAGGAATTAACAATACTATCTGTTATTAGAAAATATTTTGAATGCATGATATTCAATAATTACTTTTTATCCACCTAATATTTTTTAATAAATCTACTAATCAAAACTTTGGTAAACTAATATACTACTTTACAAATGAAATGTCATGATTATATTGGATATAAATTCCAATCCATGTTTATTTTAATTTTGATTCAATACAAAATAAATATTTGGGCACCATTGTGAATGTAATAAAATATATTTTTATATATAAACAGATTCAGAAGCGGTGGCGAGGATATAAGATCCGGAAGTACTGCTTTAATTACTATTACTTGAAGGAATATCTGAGAGCTATTTCTGACACCAATCAAGCAATCAGGTGATGAAAAACAATAGCAAAGTGGTGAATCCTTATCTCAAAACAAATGATAATAGTAATTTCAATTTAGGGGTTGCTAGGTGGTGCAATGGAAAGAGTACAGGTCTGGAGTCTGGAAGACTTGAGTTCAAATCCAGCCTCAGACACTTACTAGCTGTGAGACTCTGCAAATCCCTTAACCCTGTTTGCCTCAGCTCCTCATCTGTAAAATGAATTGGAAAAAGAGATGGCAAACAACTCTAATATGTTTGCCAAGACAACCCCAAACGGGGTCACGAAGAGCTGGACACAACTGAAACAACTTACTAACAACAAAAATTTCACTTTGTCCTGCCAAGTTTCCTCCCTATTACCTATATAGAAATTTCAAAAATACTAAATGTGATCTATTTTGCTCTTGAATAACTGCTCGATGAACATTTAAGAATGTTCTAAGTTTTGTCTGATTACATCATCAGCCTGAAGATAAAATTATCATTAACGTCATTAACATGCCGTTAACATATAATCTGATGCTAGCTTATACAATGTATTGTTTTAAAAAGAATTTGGTTGATAGGTACAAGATGTATTTTTTAAAGTAAGGGTCCTTCTCCTGCTACCTTAAAGTCTTCTTTGGAGAGGGGCAGGTCAGATTCCCGAGATATCTCTTTTTGTCACCTGTGAACACACATTTAGACAACCCATGTGGAAATACATATCTTATGCACATACAATCTTACAGGTACATATAAACACAATACATGAACTCACATATATATCTGACATGTATGTATAAATACACACACACACACACACACTTATATGAATCTATTACACTGTTGACTAGAAAGTGGAATTCTGTCAATGACAGGTCCATCTTGTACCCCATACTGAAATTTAGTAATTAAAGGTATAGAAAGACCTCATTTTAGTTGTAGAGCTAGAAATAAAATCTCTAAGTCTCTTCTTTTTTGGCCCAGTGAATTTTTACGACAGCCAACTCATTCAACGTCTAGGTAGTGTTTATTTATATGGCTATGAAGAGGAAAAAGAAGAGAATAAATATTTATTAATGCTAAATGCCCTCTATGTGCTAAGCTCTGTATTGAGCACTTTACAAATATTATCTCATTAGACATATGAATTCAAACTTGGCTATAAATGACATAATTCAGTATAAAGAAAATTTGGAATGCTTAATTTAGGTATCAACACAGTCATTACTATCTTACAAAATCCCTAAAAGAACCAGTTTTACTCCCCACAGATAGCTAATACTAAACACAATCAGCTTTTTTGTAATTTTTTTTAAGTGAGTCTCAACTTATATTGCTGGCTTTAATATTATTAGGATTTGGAGATTTCAGTGGCCTACAAAGTTAATAGAAATTACTAAGGCAACATGGCTACCAAAAAATATGACTACAATTTTAGGCTATAACAAGGGAGTTGAGAGTTCCACTGTATTCTGTCCTTGTTATAGCACAACTAGAAAATTGTATTAAGCTCGGACAATCACATTTTCATAAGAACATTGATAATTTGGAGAGACTCTTGTATGCGCCTCTAGGAAGCTGAAAAACCTAAGATCATTCCATAAAAGTATCATTTAAAGGAAGTAGATGATTAGCTGGCAAAAAACATGAGTTTAGGAGAGATATTTTAAGCTACCTTTACACATTTGAGAAAAGGAATTAGATTTGTTCTGTGTGACTCCAGAAAGCAGAATTAGGAGCAATGGATGAAAGCTGCTGAACAACAAATCTGAATTTGACATAAGAAAAAAAAATTTGTAACAATTAGAACTATTAAAAGGTAGAATTGTCTGGCTTTGGAGGTAATGAATTTCTCCTCATACTCTGTCTTCAGTGAAAAAGTGAAAGACTGACTCGAGCTCAGGGTGATTCTAGATCAACGGTTCTCAACCTGTGGGTTATGTTCAATTTAAGTACATCCTGCATATCAGATATTTACATTATGGTTCATAACAGTAGCAAAATTACAGTTATGAAGTAGCAACAAAAGTAATTTTATGGTTGGGGGTCATTACAACATGAGGAACTGTATTAAAGGGTAGTGGCATTAGGAAGGTTGAGAACCACTGTTCTAGATGGTCTTTGAGATTCCTTCAAAGTCTCTGTGACTTTGTGGTTTAGTTACTGAACTATGAAAGAGACCTCATTATAATACACTTACCTATAGAGCAAATAGCACTTATACCTAGGACAGTTTTACAGTGAGGAGGCCGCATTGCATTTTGCCAACTATCATGTAACTGCCAAAAAGAGAACATCTTAGGTACTATCACCTTGATATGCTAATACTTTTTATTTGTGTTTGCTGAAAATTCAGTTTAATTATATAAATTAGGTGATTTGAATTATTTGCTTATCTAAGAAACTGTGTTTCCTCCTAAATACATGAATTCAGATAACATGAACATATAGATAGCTTGTCATGTCTGTTTTTATCATCTTCATCAGTTATATCATTCAGTATGGAACACTGGCTTCAAGGCACCCTGTTAAGGTGTTTTATTTTTAGTTTTTGTTCCCCCATAATATGAGGGAATGGTTATTTTTTTGTCCTATTTGTATTCTAATGGTACCCCTAACTGAGGTAATGCTATAGCCCAAGTATCTATCCTAGGCTTTATTCTCTTCCCCCACCCCCTACATTCTCTCACTTGGTGACCATATAAGCTCACATGGGTTAAATTAATATCGCTATGCAAAAGAATTCCAGACCTACATTCAGTCCTCATCTCTCTCCTGAGTTTCAAGCCCACCAACTGCCTCTTATAAATTGAATATCACTAAAGCATCTCAAAATCAACATGTCCAAAACAAAACTCATTATCTTTCCTCTCAAACCTTTCTTACTTTCAAATTTCTCCTGTTAAGACTGAGGGGACCACCATCCTCATAGTTACCCAAGCCTGTGACTTCACTTTCACACACTACACATCCAATACCCTCCCAGATATCATTGTTTCTACCTTTATAACATCTCTCATACTTAAAATCTTCTCCCCATTCACACAGCCCACCACCATTTTATAGGCTTCCAGCAACCTCTTGTCTGAACTACTGCAATAGCTTTCTAACTAGTGTCCTTCACCCCAATTTTTTCCACCCTCCAATTCATATTCCACTTTGCTACCAAGGTGATTTTTCCAAAGCATAGATGTCACCCTTTCTGCTCCATGAGCTCCAGTGGCTCCCCATTACCTCCAGGATCAAATACAAAGTCCTCTATTTGCCTTTAAAACTCTCCATAACTTAGACACTTCCTTCCTTTCCAATCTTTTTTTGTACCTCACTCCTTTCCATGTATTTTATGATTTAGCTACACAAGTAAGCTTGCTGCTCGGTGCACATAACACTTCATCTTCCAGCCCCCCTTTTCCCTGACTTCTCCCTGTGCCTGGAAGCTTTGCCCCCTCACCTTTGCCCCCTCACCTTTGTCTTGGAGTTTCCCTGGCTTCCTTTAATCTTCAATTTAAACCTGTCTAGGTCAGAAGCTTTCCCCAGTACTCTCAGCATTTGCTGCTGCTTTCACTTTCAGAATATCACTATGTGTATTGATTCCATGTATGCCTAGTTCTTGATATATGATCTTCCTCAGGGGAAGAGACTGCCTTTTGCCTTTCTTTATGCCTCCAGTGTTTGGCACATAGCAAGCACTTAATATAGCCTGACTTACTTCTCTGTTTCTGTTGAGAGTATTATCATCCTTCTACAAACTTAGTGAACAAATTTGATGTGATAACCAATTCCTCAGTCTCATCACACATATCCAATAAGTTGTCAAATCTTGCCTCGGTTTCCTTCTCTGCCCCCATATAGTCACCATCTTAGTTCAGGTGCTCATCATCTCAAACTTGGACTTTTACAAAAGGATCCTTGTTGGCTTCAAATCTTTTTCAATCCAGTGTGTCCTCCACATAGCTTCTAGTGTGATTTTGCTAAAGGTCTGGTCTGACCATGTCAATCCCTGGTTCTGAAAACTGAAGAACAAATATAAACTTTCCTGTTTGACAATTAAAACCCTTCTCACACTATCCTTAACCTCTATGTCCACTCATATGACACATTGCTCCCCTCTACATTTCACACTTTCTTCATACATGGTACTCCAATTGTACCTTTGGGTTTCCATTCCTGGAATATACTCTCTTCTTATCTTTTGTCTCAGAATTTCTAGTCTCCTTTGAGACTCAGGTCAAGTATCACTTTTTACATGAGGTATTTCCTGATTCTCTTGGCTTTCTGTGCCCTCCCCACAAAACCTAATTTATATCTATCTAGTATAAACACTGTCTGTCTACTCCCTCAAACCTGTATGCACACTGGAAAGTTTGAGTGTTCTCTGAGGGTAGCTACTTCTAAAACTGTATCTCAGGAGTCTGTACTGGTATGTTTCCCCATGAACAGTTAGTCAATAGATTCAGTAAGCTTTTAACAAAAGTTTTTATTCCAATGGCATAGCAAAAACAGCAATTACAAACTGCCTTCCTGTATAACTCAGGGCATATGTTCCCACAAATACATACCATGCCCATAAGGATAGTAAGCACAGACTATTGCAGTGGTGCACATGTATAAGGATTACATACTTGGGGGCGGAGCCAAGATGGAGGAGTAGAAGCAACAAGGTCCCGCAGCTCCCACATAACCATTTCAAATACCCATAAAATATGACTCTAAACAAATTTTAGGGCTCCAAATCTCTCAAAAATACAGGAAAACACATTTCCTGCTGAAAGCAGCTTGACAGAAAGGGCTCATCGCAGCATGCTGGGAGCTGTAACCAGCCCAGCCTGAAACCACAGTTTGGCCCTGGGGCAGCCAAGACAAGCAGCAGCTGGAGACTTCAGGGGAGTGGATCAGCAGCAGCTGTGGCAGTTTCCAGAATTATCAAGTCATAAGAAACAAGGACTAAGTGAAAGGTCACTGGAACCCAGCTAGATTTGGGGGAGAAAAACGGTCTGGCCAAACTAACTCTAGGGCAAGGAAGCAGCAGAAGCAGCGGCCCTGCAGCTGCCTCCACATGGCTGCTTCAGAGCTCCCAGCCTGCAGACTGCAGGGGGGCCAAGCAATTGTTCAGAGGATAAGTGCTCCTGCATTGAGCGACCTGGATCCAGATGGTGATCTTGGGTGGTGGTCCTGGGGTGTGTTTTCAGTAAGCCAATGCTGATGGGGGCGGCCTCCTAATAGCTCCAACAGTTGTGAAAGCCCCAGCAATTTGGTACAGAGCTTTCATCTCTGGAAGCAGAGTTCCACAGAGCTAAAAAGTCAAGTAATTGACTGGCAACAACATGAGCAGGCAAAGGAAGCAAAGTAAGAACGGCAACCAAACTTTAGATTCCTTCTTTGGGGACAAAAAGGATCAAAAGCATGGAATGGGAGGAAGACAACACAGTCAGAACTCCCACACCAAAAGCTTCCAAGAAACACGAAAACTTCCTACAAGCCATAGATCAGCTTAAGAAGAATTTTGAAAACCAAATAAGAGAAGCGGAGGAAAAATTGGGAAGAGAAATGAGAAGGCTGCAAGAAAATCATGAAAAGAGAGTCAACAACTTGACTGAAGAAAATAGCACCTTAAAGAATAGATTAACTGAAATGGCAAAAGAGGCCCAAAAAACCAATGAGGAGAAGAATGCCTTAAAAAGTTGAATTTGCCAGATGGAAAAAGAATCTCAAAAGCTTTCTGAAGAGAATAATTCCTTCAGAATTAGAGTGGAGCAAGTGGAAGTGAATGACTTTTTGAGAAATCAAGATACTATTAAACAGATCCAAACAAATGAAAAAATAGACGACAATGTGAAATATCTCATTGAAAAAATCACTGACCTGGAAAAGAGATCCAGGAGAGATAATTTTAAAAGTATTGGACTACCTGAAAGCCATGATCAAAAAAAGAACTTAGAAAGCATCCTTCAAGAAATTCTCAAGGAAAATTGCCCTGATATTTTAGAACTAGAGGGCAAAATAGAATTTGAAAGAATTCACTGATCACCTTTTGAAAAAGATCCCCAGAAGAAAACTCCTAGGAATGTTATAGCCAGGTTTCAGAGTCCCCAGATCAAGGAGAAGCTGCCAAGAAGAAACAATTTTAATACTGTGGAAACACAATTAGGATAACCCTGGATCTAGCAGCTTTTACATCAAGGAATCGAGGGGCTTGGAATATGATATTCTGGAGATCAAGGGAGCTAGGATTAAAACCAAGAATCACCTACCCAGCAAAATTGAGTATAATATTCCAGGGGGAAATATGGACATTCAATGAGGTGGAGGACTTTCTGAAAAAACCAGAACTGAAAAGAAAATTTGACATTCAAATACAAGAAGCATGAGAAGGTAAACATGGAAAAAAAATCATAAGAAACTTATCAAAGTTGAACTATTTACATGCTAACATGGAAAAACGATAATTGTAACTTATGAAACTTTTCTCAGTATGAGGATAGGTAAAGGGAATACAAATGTTTATATACATATACATACACATATGTCTATATAGGAGGGTTTATATATGTGTACCAACACATATCTGAGTATGTGTATATATGAGTTCATAGAGGGCACAGTATCAATTGAATAGGAAGGGATGATGCTCTGAAAGGTGAAATTCTGAGGTGAGAGAGGGATAGAATGAGAGAAGACAGGGAGAGAAGAATGGGGTTAATCATCTCATATAGAAGAGGCAAGGGATAACTGTTACAATGGAGGGGAAGAACAGGAAGGCAAAAGGGAAAGGGTCAAACTCACTCTCATTGAATTTGGCTTAGGGAAGGAATGACATAAACTCTAACCTGGGTATCTTGCCACACAGGAGAGTAGGGGGGATGGGGATGAGAGGTGGGATGATGGAGAGGAGGGCAGGGTGGACGGGAGGATTGATGGAAGTATGCACTTCTGTAAAGGGACAGGGACAGGATAGAGAATGGAACAAGGGGGGGCGGGATAGGAAGGAGGGACATATTATCAGTCTCTTACAGTATGCCCACTGTGGTGATGTTCTGTGTAATTACACATGTACAGCCTGTATTTAATTAATTGCTTGTCCTTCCAAGGGTGATGAGGCAGGAAGGGAATCTAGAATTTAAAGTTCTATAATCAAATGTTAAAAAAAAATATATATATATATATAATTATTATTATTATTATTAACTACATCCAACTGGGAATTAAGATATACAGGCACTGTGGTAGGGAGATCCATCCTGCCCTACCAGAAAGGTAGCGGCGAGAGGGAGGACATAGGAGAGAGCAGATTGGGGGAGGGGTTATACAATGGGATGGCTGTTTTGAGGTGCTGGGTAGGGGAAAGATGGGGAGAAAATTTGTAACTCAAAATCTTGTGGAAACGAATGATGTAAACAAGAAAATAAATAAATTTATTTATTTAATAAAAAAAGGATTACACACTTGTCCTCAATTTCTTTCCTCTCTTCATTAAGTCCTCTTTAAGTATATTAGTGAATATTTCTTTTGGATGATTAAGTCAATGAGTCTTCCCCCTCACAGAGTATGGCATCTTTCCTAGACAGGCTGTCTAGCTGCAAACCTTGACTGGAATATTACTGGTGCTCTTAGAACTTTATCCCTTAGAGTCTTCATTTAGAAGCTTGCCATTTTCCAGGGAGAAGGTGACCAGAATTTTCACTTTTTTCTTTTTGATACTCCTTCGTAGTTCTCAGTCAGAGATCTTACCCTAACTTATGGTGAACATACAGCACATTTCCCAAGTCTTCATCTTTGCAGGGTAGGCTATAACCAGGCAATGGCCATTTGCCCAGTATTAATTAACTATCTCTGAGGTTAAGGGTTCCTAATTTTTTTAAACTGTAAGTTTCTCTTGCTGGTCTATGGTCTATGGTCCATGTAAATGAATGCTTAGGGAAAAGGTCATCTGGGGGCAAGTTCATTGTCTTTTCTAGTATTTTCACCACATAAATGAACTGCTCAAAGTAGCCCATCCCGTATAAGATACAAATGAGCTTATTCACAGTAAGGATGAAAATGATTCACTCATGAGAAAAATTCCATCCTCTTCTAGGTGTAGATGCATTCTGAATGCGTCCTGCCCTTGTAGATTATTGTTCTTCTTACTTGCCTTTTATAAATTTGCTGAAGTCTGAAGGGGACGCCCTCTTACATGTACATTTTTGTCTCCTCTGATGTTATGTTAGCTCCATAAGGACAGGTACCATTTCATTTCTCTCTTTGTGTTCTCAGGGCCCAAGAGCTTAACAAATGCTTCTTGTTGTTGTTGATTGGTTATTGCTCAGCCTTTCATATCAGGTCAGCTCTGTTGTTTATGCTGCTTGCTTTTATTTGTCTATAACTAAAATTATTTTTAAAATTGTAAGCAAGTATTAAGACATTATAAAATGAACTATTTGGAAGTGCTTTCCAGAGGTCACTTAACCCAGCCACTTTCTTTTAGACAAATACAAGTAATTTTCAAGGGAAAATGGGCCAAATTAGAGTTTACTCGCCTCAACTTCATATAGAATGCCATTTTGTGGCATGTCTCAAAGGGCATGCCTGCAGAACAGAAGTTTTAAGTGACCCTACCAAGTGGAAATGTTTTGAATTCTGAACCAGAGGTAATCAACCTCTTTCTTATCAAAGGACAAGTTTGACTAAGCTTGGGGAGACTTATGAGTAAAAATTTGGTGATCATGTGGTAAATATTTTTGTCGACTGTGACTCCTGAAACCACATGCTATCATGTGGAAGGGTTATGATCTACATTTGTGGGAAAAGGTAATAGTTTTGGTAAAACTGTAGATCTTTGAAAGTATTTAACTATATTGTTCAGGAGCTTTAGTCATGTCCAACTCTTCATTTGAAGTTTTCTTGGAAAAAAATACTGGAGTGATTTGCCATTTTCTTCTCCAGCTCACTTTATAGATGAGGAAAATGAGACAAACTGAGTTAAATGACTTGCCAGGGTCTTGCCCTAGTAAGTGACTATGGCCAGATTGAATCAAGATCTTTCTGACTTCAGGTCCATGTTCTATCCACTGCACCACTGAGCTGCCCTATTTAAGTACATTGCATGAGGTTATTCAAGTTTTGCAAGCCTCCATCGACCTTGCACTTAAACTTTGTATAGTTAATAGCCATAGTTCATCTACCCTATAGTTAATAGTATAGTAAATTATGCAACATATTTCTGAGAAGATATTTTCTTACCAAGACTTGGCCTCTTACAAAGATAAATTGGTTTGATTAATTTAAAGGCTGAGTATGCACTTGGTAGACATGTACACTGATAACCTCTAGCCTGATATGCAAAAATTGCCCCAGGTTATGAACAAGAAAATGATATGAAATTAAAAATTAGGTACAGAGTTACAGGTAGGTCACATTAATAAAATATTATTACTTTGGAGTACGGAAAAAAACTAACTTTGAAGGAAGTTTAGACTGAATATGACATTACTTTCGTGCTTAAAGAAGTGTAGTTGTTGATTGTTAATAACTCCTAATGGTAACTGTTCTTTGAAGTTGTTATTTATAAAAGTTGGTTGATGTTTTGGATGCATCGATTTTCTAATAGAGCTTGGATAATTAAATATTCTGGGCATTGCACTTTACCTCAATTTTCATGCATCATAGCCATTTTAAATTTTATAATTATCTTGACAAATTAATTAGTATCCTTGTTGCCTAATCCACCTGACCACGTGTTCCCATTTTCAGATGCATTCTGGGGCCCTCTTTTGGTTCTAGGATAAATACGAATTCCTCAATCTGGCATTTAAGGTCCTCCAAATCTTTTTCCAGTTTAACTACTATCTAGACTTATTTCATTTTGCTTTCTACTCCATACGCTCTACATTGTAGCTACATTATTGCCCAAATTAGAAATTCAATCTCTTTCTCCCATGCTTTGAGAGAAAAATGGCATAATAGAGAGATTTCTGGGCCTGAAATCATCCAAGTCTTGCCTGAAGACCTCTAATGATGGGAAACTCATGGCCTTCACAGGTGGTCAATTCCACTTTGGGGCAGTTCTAATTGCTGGGAAATTTTTCTTAATATCAAGTCAAAATGACCCTCTTTGCAACTTCTACCTTTGGCTTCTGATTCTACCCTTTATGACCAAAAAGAATAAATCTATTCATTCTGCCACGTGATAACTTTTCAGATACTTGAAATCTATCTATTATGTTACAACTATTATGCCACACTGACTTACTGGACATCAATACCATTCCCTTCATTCGGATACCTTTCCTCTCCCTCTATTCTCTATTCTCCACCCTTCCTTACTTTTTCAGCTTTCTTTTGTGTGTTGTCTTCCCCTGTTAAAAGGTAAGTTCTTCAAGGGCAAGGTTTTCTTTTTTGACTTGTATTTGTGTCCCCAGTGTTTAGCATAATGTCTGGCACATAGAAAAAATGCTTAGTAAATACTTTTTGCTTATTACCTTGCAAAGATTTTACTCAAAATTTTTGTATCAATGATCATTAATGAAATGAGTCTATAGTTATTTTTCATTACTTTATCTTTCCCAGGTTTGGTATCAAGGCCATATATGTCTCATAAAAGGAGTTTGGTAGTATCGTTTATTTCTATTTTTGAGAACTATTTTTTTAGTGCTGATATTAAATGTTCGATAGATCATTTGTAAGTTCAGCAGCAATCCATTTATGACTTTTTGGTTTTTGTTGCTGAGATTGAGTTATTTAAGAGTGCTATTTCTTGTTTTATTAATTTGAATATTTTATGTTTTTGTTCATAATCATCAACTACTTACAAACTCTTAATTTTGTTGGTAAATAATTATGTAGAATTGTTTATGCTAATTCTTTTTAAATCTTCTCTCATTGTGAATTTGCTTTGTTCATTTTGTATTTTGGTAACCTTTCCCATTGCAACATTTGTTTCTTAGGGTTTTCAACCCATTGTTCTTTTCCTCACATTCTAGATCAGTGGTTCTCAACCGTCCTAATGCCGCAACCCTTTAATACTCATAGGTGAACGTATCTGCATGTGGGCAGACCCACCTGGAGATGGATAGAGAAGAGGTGTCTCAGTTCCTAAGACCACCAGAAATATGTGTTTTCCAATGGTCTTAGGCGACCCCTGTGACCCCTGTGAATGGGTCGTTCGACCCGCAAAGGGGTTGCGACCCACAGGTTGAGAACTGCTGTTCTAGATGTTCACATTTTTTTTTAAGACAGTGAGAAAACAAACAAAAAGATTCCCCTACATTCCCCATTACATTCCTGGTCTTGTCTGGCCCTGGCCACATGAAAACAAAGATTTCATTGCTTAGTCTTTCATTGCTATCTGAAAGTATTTGACTTTCATCTGTTTGGTCAATTTGCACATTGAACCACCCACCTGGCTTATGGATTTTCTTTAAGAAAATATTTGAATTCTTCCATTTATCTGAATGCTCAGTTACTTTCTTTGATATTTAAGCTCTGCTTTTTGGTAGGTTATTACATGCTAAATTATTTTTTTCCTCTGAAAACTTTCATATTTATTTTTCCCCTTTGGTTTCTTGTACACACAGACTCTCCCTGAATTATTCTGATTGGTTCACCTTGAACTATGAAGCCTTCCCTGCCTTCCCCTCCCCCACCTGCAAAGTTTGTTCCATAAGGTTGTAGTTCTGAAGTTTAGCTATGAAGTTCCATGGTAAATATGGGGTTTCCTAGTATTGCTCTTCTTCTGATTATATTGCTTTATATTCATTTGTATGCTTCCAGTATTTTCTAGGCAATTTTTCTTTAGGAGTTCTTGTTTGCAATTTGTTCATACGTGTTTTAGGAAGATCTTTAACCTTAGGTTATTATCTCTGAGTATCCTATCCTTAAGTTCAGCAGTCTTGTTTTATAGAGCTTTCATATGTTTTTCTAATTTTACTTTTCTCCCGTTTTTTTCCTTCTATGAATTTTTGTGTTGTAATTCTAGCATTCCTTTAAAAAAAAAGAGAGAATCTACTGTTATAATATACCTTGAGATCTTATAATACTGTGCCCCCTTCATTAGTCTCTTTTTTGCCCACTATTTTCCTTGGGATTCAAGAACTTTATTTTTCTAAATAAAGTTTGCTTATTGCCCCTGATATACAAACTAGAGAGGTACAAAGTAGAGAAAGATAACTATAGACTAAATTTATTAATGAATATTGATACAACAATTTTAAGAAAATTGTTGCAAAGAAACACATATCTATCTATAGATATTATTATGACTGTTCTAGATTTTCTAGTTTCTTGTTAGACTTGCTAATTGTCCCCTGTAGATTTATAATTATTTTCCTTATTTCTTTGATAGTTTTTATTCTTAGTAGCTCTTCAGAACCATTCTGAAGGTTCTTCATTGTTATTCCAGAGGGACTTGAAAAATCTGGTGTAATAACTTCATATTTTTCCGGGGATTTTCATGGCTTTTTTCCTTAAAATGTTTATTCTTTCTCCTCAAATATCTTTTTGTCTTTCTATATCAATTGCTTTGTTGATTTTTTCTGTGGTGTCATTACTGTAAATGTGCTTTTATCCCCATATCCTTTTCCTCTGGAGAATCTAGTGCTAAATGCCCACCCTATTCCCTCAGCCCTTGTTACCTATTCTATAATGTCTTACATCATTAGCTGAATATGGTATGTTGCTGTCCATCAAGGAATGAGTCTAGGACACTATGTCAGGAAGACTAAGAACCCACTGTTGATTGACCTGTTCTTCAGCTCCACCAGTCCGACTCTTTTGGACCCCACTCCCTTCTCTGACACTGACATTGCTCAGTCTCTAGAATGCCTTATGGAGACTAATCAGGAAAGGAGTTGGCAGGAGTCCTCAAGGAGACCTCTGAGAAAAACCTTTACAATTGGTTCTTCCCTCCTTTTCTTTTTTTTGCTTCTTGGAGGGGGAAGGCAAGGCAATTGGGGTTAAGTGACTAGTCCAAGATCACACAGCTAGTAAGAGTTAAATGTCTGAGGTCAGATTTGAACTCAGGGGCTGGTGCTCGATTCACTGTGCCACCTAGCCACCCCCCTCCTTTTTTTCTAAGATCTCTTCTATTGACTTTTTTTGGGGGGGGGTATCATATTACTCATTTATAAGCAGAGTTGTGCTTCTCATCTTCTTCAAAAATCTTGTACCCTGGGTTCAACTCTTCTCCACAATTGTCTCTTTTCCTTCTTCCCTGAGTCCAGTGGGCTAGTCTGATTGATTAGCCTCTTCCTACTTAGGGGGAGGGGAGTCCAACATAGGACAATGCCAAGAGATTAACTACAACACTCATTACCTATAACTTCAGTAGTCACCAAGGATACAGAGCTTCCTGCGTTTCCATGGCCATAGGCTTTAGGAAAGGTAGAACTGGGAATAGGAGTGACAGAAGAGATTGAACCCCTGTCTTGGGGCCAGAATTTACCTAGGGTACCCCAAATTATTAACTCCAGAAGTTTGTACTTTGGCAGCTATGATGGCTGCAAGCTGTAGATGGGAGGAGGAGAACTGGGACCAGGAGCACCATAAACAAAAAGCTAGTGAATTGGTCTTTATTTATTTATTTATTTAGTTATTTTGGGGGATGAAATTACTTTGTGACAAATTCTTCTCCATTTCCTTTCCCTCTGATATTAAAATATACTGTAAGTTCCATGAATGCAGAAGGTATGACTTATTCTTCTTTGTATTCCCCATTATGGCTGTGTACAAGGATTGCATACAGTATTTAATGTTCAATATTTGTTGAGGGAAATAGTGAATAAATTCTACCAGTGGCCTTAAATTTTATTAGTTTTTTTTTTAATTCAAGATATTCTAGCAATAGTTTTCAGACACCACAGTCTCTACTAACAATATAGTTTAAAAAAAAATTCTAAGGCTAAAACCTAAAAACAGTTCTGCTACTTTTAATATATTATTTTACTTTGTATATTTGTTCTCATGTTCTTGAGGTAATAAAAGAGTGAATTAACTTCTTTTTACAGTATTTTAAAGAAATGGCTTCATTCTTTTAATTTGAAGAATAGGGTTAAACATTTTCAGAATTCTTATGGCAAATATGTAAAAGTTATATTGGTTGACAAAATGGAAACATGAGAAGATGTATCTAAAGCAATTAACATGGGCTATAACTCCCTATGATAGAGTGGCATTAGCATTTTATTTTGTGTGAGGCAGTTTTCAATCTTTGGTAAGCAAATGGACATCAATTCTCATGAATGAGCTTGCTGATGGTATTATATCATAAGAATTTACACAGAATGTCAATTGCCAACTGCATGATTAAATTTTGATTCTTTGACTAAAGCTCCCTACATGTTGTGGCATTTAAACCATAGGTCAATTCCTTTTCTCCATGTAATTAGAAAGTGAGCTGAGAATGGAACATACTAATAAATCTGGCAATGATAACTAATATGATACAGGACAGAATTAAGATTCTAAATGATCTCAATAAGCTGGAATGGTAGGCCAAAACTAGCATGATGTACATTATGACCAAGGTTTCTTGATTTCTAATCTGGAACTCCTTCCACTATACCATGCAGGTTTTTAGAGCCCAATCTTTTCTCCCATTGGGGTACTTCCAAAGGTATTCTGGGCTATTACCATCCTTATATAACAATTATCAACCCTGGGTCATCTTAATAATCTATCTTCTCCAATCCCTACTCTTGAACTAGAGGAAGTCATACCATCATACCAACTGTCACTACTACAAATTCAAGTTATTTAATCTCAACTGGGTTCTCACTGACAGATAGGAAAACTTTATTTTATTACTTGATTGACCCTTTATCTCACTCTCTTTAATGGCTGTTAGAGACTATTTAGAGGCTCTTCTAATCTTTAAATACGTCCCCAATGTTAGAGACTCTTTAACCTTAAATCCCCAGTGCTTCTCCTCTAGCCCACTCCATCTCCTTACCACCTTACAAATGGCACTCTTTATCACCCACAGTCCTTACCCCCTTCTGTACTGAGAAAATAGAGGTACTCTGTTGTTATTTTCTTCTTCTCCCCTACTCTCTACCTTGAAATCCCTCTGTACCCTCACCCATCATGTCCTCCTTTACCCTTATCTTGAAAGAAGTCTTTCCAAGACCAATCATGCTGCCCATTCCTCAATCATATCCCTTGTTGGACCTTTTAGAATTGTGCCTAATTAGATCATTCTCTTTCTCTTCTTCAGTCTCTCCCCATTTACTGGGGCTTTCCCTGCTGCCCTGCTTAGGCACAATTCATACTTAAAAACCATAACTTGGTCCTGTTATACTTTTAAACACTCATCCCATATTTGTCTTCCTTTTCAGTGCCAAACTTCTGGAATAATCCTTTCATTGTCTCTACTCTCTCACCTCACCTTTTAAACTCTTGTATTCTGGATTTTTATCCCAATGCTAAACTATAACTCTCTCCATTCATTAATTCTACCCTTGCTCCAGCATGGAAACATACTAGAAATGATTATGTTTTGACATTGCTGTAAGATCTGGCCCCTAGATGTGTTTCTAATTAAATGTAATATAGTTACTCAATGAGTGAAGTAGAATCTAGACTTTTTGATGGAGCATAGAATGGTTATTAAGAAGTAGAATGTGAAGGAAATAATGGTGTATGGATTAGATTTTCCAGTATTTGCAGATTGAAAGTATAATGCTAGGTTGTAGTATAAATAACAGAGGACATCCAAATGCTTGACATTTAGAACTGTTTCCATGTTCAGACTTGAAAAAGATTAAGAACACTGATGTATATGGAAGTACCCAGAGACGATGATTTGGGGTATATAGGGAGTAACTTCTAGGGCCAGCCAGAAGTTTACAGTTATCACCTGTCTGGCTGTCCAAAAAGGGTAGACGCCCTAATTCTGATGAAATGTCTTCACTGGGGAAGCTGTCAAGACCAAATCTTGATAAATGTAAATATTTAATTTACAGTTCTAGGGGCGGCTAGGTGGTACAGTGAGTAGAGCACCGGCCCAGGAGTCAGGAGGACCTGAGTTCAAATCTGACCTCAGACACAACACAAAACTAGCTATGTGATCTTGGGCAAGTCACTTAACCCCAATTGCCCTACCTTCCCCCATCCAAAGAGCAAAAAAAAAAAAATTACAGTTCTAAGACCCAGTAATCTCCACATGTGGAAAAAAAAAATGCATGAGGAGAAGTAAATGTACCCAGATACTATGATGGCTGTTCATCACAGTATAGACACATAGTAGGCTCTTAATGAGTGCTTTTGTCTTACTGTTGACTGACTATTAACTGTTGGCTTCAGGAGATAAATTCCTCTCTATGAAAGTCATAAAAAATGAACCTGATGCCACTTATTGTGGTCATTATAGAAAGGATACTTGGTCAGGTTTGAGTTGGAAAAGATGATGTCCAAATACCTTTCAACTTGTAGATTTTATAATTATGGGTAAGTGGTGACAAGTGTGAATTACTTCAGACTGTATAGGTGGTGGTTCCTGTCATATAAATTACCAGAGGCTTTTGGAGTCATAGAATTATTTTAACAGTGAAATGGGCTTAAGACCAATAATCAGAGCTTGTGACATGAGACAGCTAACTCATTCAATAAGTTATGCACAAAACATGTATTGGGCTTTGTAACGATACTGGGATTTGAAGATCTTCCACGCCCCTTGAGCTTGCTGATGTAGCAGGAAGGGGTGGAGCAAGAGAACGCCGGAACCAAGCTAGTCTCCGTGCGGTGCTGACTGGAAGCGGCGTCAGAGGCAGTAGCT
>CM053584.1:98156944-98196277 GCA_028627135.1 Pseudochirops cupreus
CTAAACTGGGCATCTTGCCACACAGGAAAATAGGGGGAATGGGGATGAGAGGTAAGATGATGGAGGGGAGGGCAGGGTGGGGGGGAGGGTTGATGAAAGTGCACACTTCTGTAGAGGGACAGGGACAGGGACAGGGACAGGGTAGAGAGTGGAACGGGGGGGGCAGGATAGGAAGGAGGGACATGTAATCAGTCTCTCACAGTGTGCCCACTGTGGAGAGGTTCTGCATAATTACACATGTACAGCCTGTATTTGATTGCTTGTTCTTCCAGTGGGGGTGGCTGATGAGGGAAGAAGAGAGAGATCTAGAATTTAAAGCTCTATAATCAAATGTTGAAAATATATATGTATATATATACATATACATACAATTATTATTGCTATTACTATTAACTACATCCAACTGAAACTTAAGATTCACAGGCACTGTGGAAGGGAGATTCATGCTGCCGTATTGGAAAGTTAGAGGAGTGATGGGGGAGGACATAGGAGAGATTAGATTGGGGGAGGGGTTATACAAGGGGATGGCTGTTTTGAGGGGAGGGTAGGGGAAAGATGGGGAGAAAATTTGTAACTCAAAATCTCATGGAAATGAATGATGTAAACTAAAATAAATAAAATAAAATATTTTTTAAAAGAAGAAATATTTGCTTATACCCAGACTACTTTCCAGTTTTCCTAGCAATTTTTGTCATAGTGGGTTTTTACCATTTTGCATTCTACATAACCAGTCTTTCCCACTGACTTAAATTGCTTCCCTCTGGTTTGGACTAATTCAGAGCTCCACAAATAATGCTATCTTTTCCCCACAATGATAACATCAGAACTTTTTGTTCTTTTTTTATTTTTTAGTTTGGTACCTCTTCTTCACTTCTATAATAAATCTTGTCTTATGAAACATTTACTGTTAATAGATCCAATCAATGGGACAACTAAGTGATACAGTGGATAGAACACCAGGCTTGGAGACAGGAAGATTTAAGTTTATATCCAGCCTCAGACACCAGATATGTGACCCTGGACAAGTCATTTAACCCTATTTGCCTCAGTTTCCTCATCTTTAAAATTGACTGGAAACATAAATGACTAACTAGTATTTTTGCCAAGAAAAACCAAATGAAGTCGCAAAGAGTTGAACACAACTGAAATGACTGAACAACAGATCCAATGGATAATTAGGACCTAATGGTCAGTGTATTTTAACACACACACACACACACACACACACAGCATATTATAAATATTAGAGTTCACTTTCAGAAATTTTTTCTTAAAGAAAAGCTAAAAATTAAAACCTACAGTTTTTTGGAAGCTCTATCTATTTTTTAAGGATTTTTTTGGGGGGTAAAGCTAACAAAAGTTAGCAATAGAATTACTTGAGTGGAGATTTTATTAATTTAATAGTGAATACTTGATATTGGATAAATGATAGAATGATGTCATCAATATTTATAGTTGGTAGAATAAAGATGACCCCCAAAGTATAATTATGAAATTGGGTAATTTTTTCCCTTTTTTATTAGAAGTATTTGTTTGAGGAAGAAAATTAATTTTGAACTGAGGATACTAGAAGAAAAATAATTTTTTCTCACTTTTCCTGATAGATGGCATGTATCATTATAAAGCAGAAAGAAAAGAAAATCTTTGTCATGAGAAAGCAAAGGTGAATGTAATAAAATATGCAATTCAATTTTTTTTTCAATAAAAGTGTATTTGAATATAACTCAAAACTACAGAGCTCAAATCTGTTCACTCAGAGGTTCTTAATCTAGGGTCCATGACCTTTAGAAAATATTTAGAAATATTTAGAAAACACTGATAACTGTATTTCATTGTAATTGATCTCTATTATAATCCTATACATTTTATCTTATGCATTTAAGGTTTTAGTCTGAGAAAGAATCCCTAGATTTTACCAGACTGTTAAAGAGGTCCATAACACAAAGAAAGTTAAGAGCTCTGGATCATCCCACCCACATCATTATTTTACTTATGAGGAAACTGTGCCCCAGAGAGGTTTGGACTTGTGCAAGGTCATACAGTTTCATGGTAGTTTAACAACAAGGTCTCCCAACATCAAATTTTGGTAAAACTAGAAAAATTCTCTCTTCCCTCTCCCTCTTCCCCCCTTTCTGTACTCTGGAAATGGTCCCTTCTCCCACCTAAAACTCCTGACCTTCCCTTTCTTTGGAATTCCCAGCAATATTTGGAATCTTCTTTGATGGAAACTTCCATGCCTTGGAAAGAAATTTCCATAATGGAAATGCCATTTATCCTTGCCAGTTGGTACCCTCTGCCTGTGATATCACAAGGTGGAAACCAGTCAGAAACTCAAGTGAGGACTCACCCTCCCTCTGAAACACTTGGTCTTCCCTCCTTTACACCACTATAACACCTTGTTGCAGATGACATCCCAGTTATCTCAAACTTAATAACTAGAAGAGTATCTGAAAATTTGAACTAACTTGGGGGCGGGGTCATGAGGGTACATCTGGCTTCAATCACAGACCTTCCTCTTCAGGACGTGGAAATCAGCTCACTCAAGGCCTCAATGTACATTTTCCCTGCTAGAGATCTGATTGAATCCTTTTCTTTCAGGTGGCAATGATAATTCTAGTGTATCTTTCCCAGCACATCCTCCTTTCTTACCTTGCCTTCCCTCTCATTCCCCTAACCCCAATTTACCAGCTCCCCTTGCGTGAGGTGAAATGTTGCCTAATAAAAGACCTATTATTTTTAGCATTAATTCCTGATTTGCATGAGTACCCCACAAAAAGAAATTTTCCTTTATGGTGTGATTCAATAGTCATGTGTCATAAAATACTTAAATAATCATTATGACTATAACATGATTTAAGTGAAAGTGCCATGGTCAAATGTCACTTCTTTACTGAATGCTATCCCTGATCCCTCCTTCCCAGAATCTTTGCCACACCATGTTGTTTATTTCACAATCAGTGAATGATTACATTCTGCAACAAGTATTTTATCCAACATAAATGTATTAAATACCTACTATGTGCAAAGCCCTGTGATAGATTCCCCCACCTCTTGTACAAAGATAGAAGGGAAAATAGTCCCTGCCCTCAAGAAGTATACATTCTGCCTTGTGTTATAGTCATAGCCTCCCCTATTGAAATGATAATACTTAAGTAATTTTATAATGCTTTAAGGTTTTTGAAATGCTTTACAAATATCATCTCATTTGATCTTCATAACAGCCTTAGAGGTGAGTGCTATTATTATTTCCATTTACAGATGCAGAAACTGAGGCAGACAGTGGTTAAAAGCCTTTTCTAGGTCACATATATAAGCATCTGAGGCTAGATTTGAATTCAGGTCTTCTTGATTCCAGGGCTACATGCTATACAGTATACCGCTTAGCTGCCTCTGAACACATAAGCTCCATGAGCAATGAGATTCCATCTCATTCTTCTTTGTGTCCCTCAAAGGGTATAGGACATGACCTTGAATGTAGTAAGGCCTCAACCAGTACTTATTGACTGATCTGTGAGTGTATTTAAATTTAAATTTCTTGGTTTTCTTTCCTTTATTTTCTACCCAAATTATTTCTGGATAGCTGAACTGTATTGTACTATATTGTATCATATTGTATTTTGTGAATTTTATGATCATAAAACACTGATCCCATTTTTTGTACTGTGTGCCCTGTAAGCTGACACATTATCCATATTCATTTCATGTATTATTATCCCCTAGGCATATTCTGCTATTCTGTAACTTCCTTGCCTCCTAAATTCTCTGGCTATCTTGGCTTCCATGTATTTAATGGTTTAGAATTTAAGTCCTTGGTTCATCCACAATTATATACAGACTAATTATAAAAAATTTGATATTTATAGAGAACCTTTCAAGAACTTAAAATCTCATCACATTTACTTCAAAGTCAAAGGACTGTGATTTGGACAAACAACTAAACCTTTCTGTGTCTCAGTTACCTCAGTTATAAAATGAGGGAATTGACCTGGCCGTGTCTAAAGGCTCTTCTAACTCCAAATCTATAATCCTATGATATTACAAAGTGAGATTATAATAACTTCATAAGCAAAAATATATTTTTAATTCACATATTTCTTTGGGAATTTGAAATGATATTTATCTTTGTAGTAACAAAAAATTATCTGTCATTGCTAGATAGCAGTAAAAAGTGTAATTCTGGAAACTAAATTTATAATGTAAATGTTTTTTATTTTCAGTGATCATAAAATTGAAAGATAGGTATAATGATAAGCAACGGAATCATTTAAAATATTTTACAAAAACTAAAATATATATTGTATATTATTTTTGTACAACAAAAGACAGTGATTTTTTTTCTTTTAAAAATGCTCATTTGCTCACATGTAACTGCCCTGATATCGTATTTTAAGGACAAACAAAGGTCACCAATCCTTCCAACTCCTAGTTCTTTGTCAAAAATGGACACACTTAATGAGGTTTGTTTGGTACAGCACAAATTCTCAGACACAGATAGAGATCCTTTCAATGGAAACAAATTTGTTTGGCTTTACCAGGTTACTTAGCGATTAATAATAGCCTTGAGATGCAGGTCAGAAAGGTCATTGTACCAGCTTGCCAACACAATCTAAATGTGCAGCTAGTCCAGTTCTCCAGGCTTGAAGGCCCCCAAAACACTATGCATAAAGTAAAACAGGCTATTTTCCAACTCCTTTTTTCATATTAATAAGCAATTTTCAAGAGAAGGGTGGCAAAATGGGGGCCATGCCACTCCAAGTAATTCATTTATTTTGCAATTTAATCTTATGTTGCAAAAAAATTACACTGCTGCAAAAGCATAGCATGGTGATTTTTAAACGTCAGTATGTTTCATAAGTAACCTTGTATGAAATATTGTATTAGTACCCTTTAACAGTAAACTGTAAAAAAAAAATTCAACAGATTGAAATAGATGTATATGTCTTTTTCTTACATGATTTTTTTTTCCACCTTTCATTCTCTTTTCCTCTACTACCTTTGAGGTAAAGGCATAGATGATTTACTTAAAATATCCTGATTTACTATTGTGTGTATGTATTTGTGTGTATACCTTTAAAAGTATATTCTAAAAGAAATCCTGAAAAGATTCTATGACCTGGGAAAAGTAGTAAGTAATTTTCCAAACTATTTTTTATTTAGCGAGTTTGATTTAGGTATGCTGCTTAAACTTCAACAAATATTTATGGAAGGCCTACTAGGTACAGACAACATTTAGATGTTTACTGGAGAAAAAAATCACTGGCCTTGTCTTCCTGGAGCTCACAATTCTAGATAACTCAAAACATGTAGAATTATGTCAAAATACCAATCTCATCATGTTTATTGATCCATACTTGATATATGAATACATGAACATATACTTGTCACAGAGACACATGTAAAATATTTTCATTATTTTAATTTTATTGAACATATGATAAAGGCTTGAAATGCTTCATCTAGTTTAACATTTATTCTGCCTGCACACATCACTGAACCAAGTGTCAATCTTTTGTATGCCAGCTAATGTACAATGTCTGTTTCTTATTGATATTATTATAAATGCTAATCGAGATTAAGTTGTAATAAATTATGTGTACAAAAGACAGATGCACCATTTTGAAATTGGCATTGCATGTGGAAATTATGCTTCGAGATGTCTAAGTATAAAATCAAGGCTTCACATTTTTAGTAGCTTAACTATCCGTTTTAGAACAGTGAAAAGCACTAAGTCATTTAATCATCTCAGGCAAGGTCTATTTTCATAATTTTCTTTATATTCAAAATGTCTGTTTCCTAACTTTATTGAGTAAATTGTCAGTTGTAGGCACTTTAAAAACTGTTAAGCACAATACGACTGTGTTCTTATTTCTACACATAATGGGTCCTTAAAAGTACTTGACTGATTATAAATAACAGAGAATCATTTTGATTCAGGGAAGCACTGGAGGAGTTTGCAGAGATGAAGAGTCAAGAAAAGAAGAAGGCAGACCTAGAGAAGGAAGAGAAGAGAAAGCAGTACCAAGCCCGAAAGACCCATTACCTTCTCAGCACAAAGCAGGTCGGTATACCTGTCCCTGGCAGCTCTCACAAGCCACTGGAGCCCCGAGTCTGACAGAGATAAACTAGCAGGCTGAATGGGACATGACTTGTTGGAAAGATATCACAAAGACACTGCTTCGAGTTCAATTTCAGGCTTTTCTCTAGGCAAGAGCAGGCACCATGACTATTTTGTGACAGCAGCTTCAGAGAGGCAGGAGCCAGGCGCTGGCAGAAAGTGTCCAAGTCAGCAGTTTGATCTGCCTCTGTGATAACACAACACAAAAGGGCATCACCTCACTTTCAAAACTCATTTTGACTGGTTTATTGTTGTGTTGTTGCAGTTATCTAGAACTAACAAGTGCTTAAGTGGAAGACGCTTTCTTTTTCTCTCTTTTTAATTGAGCTAATGCTGAGCTTGAGTCTCTGTCTTTTCCTTGTGTTTCCAAATAGGTTTTAAGGAAGGTTTTCAAGCAAAGCTTTTCCTAGATCTGTGTGCTTCAGCCAAGTTTTTTCTCTGTTGTTACAGAGTAATTTGACTCTCAGATTTTGCATATTTAGGAATTACCTTTGCATTCAGGAAAATGTTGATGTTCCATAGTTTTAGTTTTGTTGGCAAAAAGAGAATGTTGTTTTATAATAAGTGAGATGATGGGTGGACCAAATTCTGCGATTTTACTTGTGTTGGGAACTCCTAGTGTCAAAACGTCCCCCCATTGATGTACTGTAGATCTTCAACTCATCTGTAATACATAGTCTTAACATATTTGTTTGGGAAACTAAGGGGTTAAGAGTGTTGCCAGTGTTCATGCAGCTGCCATATAGTGAGTATGTGTTCAAAGCAGGATGTGAACCCAGGTATTCTGGAATCCAGGGCCAGCACTCTATCTACTGCACCATATTTCTTCTTAATATTTTACATAAAAAGCTTAAAGAAAGTGGTTTTTAATAACTAAGAATTTTTAAGGTATAATATATTTTAATGAATTGAACATTTAAAAGGAAGATAAGAATTCATATATTATTGATCAGTAGAATGCTAGAGCTTTTAAGGTATCTTAGAGGTTTCAGAATAGAATCAAATAATATTGGGGTTGGAAGGGACCCGAGAGGCAATCTAAGTCCAATCTATATATGAACAAGAATCTCATTACAATATAACCTAGGACTGTTCATCTAGCCCTCTTTTAAAAGAAATAGTTATCTTTTGATGTCTCTTGTTTTGTATCACCTACATTTCCATCTGCATCCTCCCCATACCATCCCTACAGCAAATTTTAGAAAAAGAAGAGAATAAAACATTAAGCTAAAATAATCAATACATTGAAGGGAAAACTAACATTTTATGTGGTGTTCCTCCCCCATGGGACCTCCTTTCCCCCCATCTCTCCAGGGCTCATGTTTCTTCTTTAGAAGGGACAAAGCTTGTTGTGTATAATTTTGCAGTAATAATTTTAGATTGTTTTATGGTTATTTCCTTTCCATTTACGTTGTTGTAGTTATTGTGGTCATTGTGTTCTTACTCTATTTTACTTTGCATCAGTTCATTCAAGTCTTTCCATGTTTCTCTGTATTGATCACATTCATCATTTTTTACAGCACAGTAGTATTCCATCCCATTCATGTAATGCAATTTGTTTATCCATTCTCTGACTGATGGGTATACATTTTGTTTCCAATTCTTTGCTACCACAAATGTTGCTATAAGTATTTTGTTGTATTTGTCAGTGACCTCTTTGGGTATATATACCTAGCAATGGAATCTCTTGGTCAAAAGTTGTGGATGTTTTCACTGCTTTATGATCATAATTCTAAATTGCTTCCCATAACAGTTGTACTGAGTCACAATTCCACCAATAGTACTCCAGTATGCCTGTCTTTCCACAACCCCTCTGGTGTGCTTATCCTTTATCATCATCCAGGCTTTGTTAACTGATAAGGTGGAATTACTCTCTCCTGGGACAGCATTTTCATTTTGGGATAGCTCTTAAAAGATATATTTTTTTCTCCCATGGAGCCCAAATCTGCTTCTTTATGGTCTAGCAGAATCAAACTAATATCTTTTCTACGTGACAATCCTTCTATATCATTAAAGAAAACTATCATGTTCCCCCTAAATATTTTCTTTTTTCAGATCAAATTTCCTCAGTCGCCCCAACTACCCCTCATATAGCATGATCTTAAGGTCCTTTCTCATCCAGGTTATCCTGCTCTGCATGTTCATCAAACTTTAGCTATAAGTATTCTAAAAATGAAACAATATGGGGATGATCAGCATGACCTCTGCCCAAGTATAACATGTAAATTATTGAGGCATTCCATATTTTTCAGCTCATTTCCTACCTCCCACAAGAGGCCTTTCCTGTTCTTCCTTCATTTTCCCCTCCAGCCTAACCCAATGGCAGTGTCTTCCCTCTGATATTACTTCCAATTTATCCCCTATATATTTTCTGTGTGTATAGTTGCTTACATGTTATCTCCTTCATTAAAATATGGGCTTCTTCAGGCCAGAGGCTACTGTTTTTTGCCTTTCTTTGTATCCCCAGTGCTAAGTACAGTGCCTGGCAATTCAAACACATAAGAAATGCTTAACACAAGATTATTGATTCAATTTAGCAAACATTAAATGCCTTCTTTGTCCACAGCATGGGCTGGGTGCTGGGGAGGCAAACACAAATAATGAACAGCCCCTTTTCTCAAGTAGCATACATTCCTTTGGGGGAATACAACATGCCCATGGGTAGGTAATGCAATTCATTTCAAGAGAGAGATAGAATTAAAAACTGAGGGCATCATGAAAGATTTTTGTGGGAGAATGCAGGTCCTGAATTGTGCTTGGAAGGGAGCTAGGAATTCTAAAAAGTGAAGAGAGAATACATTCCAGACATGAGTTGGCTATAGGTAGAAAGACATGCATGGCAGTGGGAGATGCAATGTTGTGGAAAGGAAAGAGCTAACAGGATGATTTGACTTGAATAAAGAATGTGGAAATGGAAGTAATATGAAACAAGACAGGAGGAACAATAGGTGAGAGCCAGATTAGGGAAGATTTTAAATGGTAGAGTGAAAATTTTTTACTTTTTTCTAGAGGCAATAGGGAGCCATAATTTTATTTTCTTCCTTTCTTTCTTTCTTTTTTTTGCAACAGTATGATATGACCATATCCTTCTTTTAGGAAAATAATTTTGGCACTAATATGGAGAATGAATTGAAGAGAGAAGAGCTTTAGAAACAGGTTTAGAAATTAGCCTATTGCAGTAGTACAAGTGATAATTCCCTGTGAATGAGTACAAGAGAAATCACTCCCTCGTAATATAATGTCCAGAACTGAGCACACTATTTGTGATATTTCCTGATCAGAATAATGTATGATGGGATTTGCCACCTCTGTGGTTCTATATGCTATGTTTCTTTTAATGTAGGACAAGAATGCATTAGTATTGTTTTTTACATATTTTGCTATTGATTCACATTGGACTTCCAATCCACTCAAATAAGATCTTTTTTTTTTTTGGATAAACTACAATCTACTCATATCTCCCACATCTTGTATTTTTAATTTTTTTTTATGCAAGTGCGGGATTTTACATTTATCTTTTATACTTATCTAAGCAATATTCTACCATGCCCCATCCTAGAATTTCAAATTTTTAAATCACTCTTTTTAAGAAAAGAAAGTTGATCATTTACTAGTCCACCATAAGAAAAGAGTTTATCTGCCAGTGAATAAACTCAAAAGTAGTTGAAATAATAACTGAAGGCCAAATTTTAAAATAAGAATACTGAATCTCAAAGGATATCTCTTTGTTTTAGTTTACTTAGCTGTGCAAATCTTAAACAACAAAGTTACCTGTATTTTATAATACGTAATGCCTTCTCTACTATTGGAAGTTTACATAGTCATATTTTTGAAAGCCAGAATAGCAACACTGGCACTAAATTTTAAAGGTCTATTTTCACACTATTTTTAGTATTAATGAAATATACAAAAGATCACAGGTAATATATTTAGAACTGGAAGAGACCTCAAAATTAGACCAACCCCTTATTTACAGAGGAGACCTACTGGCACAAGTGACTTGCCCAAGTTCACACAAGTAATAAGTAGAAACTCTGTGATTCAAACCCAAATCCTATGACTCCAAATTTAGCCCTCTTTTAATGAAATATTTCCAGAATTTTACATTTGTTGTTACAGGTATCAATTATCTTTTCCTTATGCATGTAAACAATTTAATATTAAAAGGAGTTACTACAAATAAATAACCAATATTGCAATGAGTGAATTAATAGACCCCTTAGGGCTTTATTAATTAAAAAAGTTAAAGTAATATTGAAATACTTTTCATAAATGTTTATTTCAGTGAGACAACTGAACATACTAACATATTTGCATAAATAATCAATCATCGTTTACTAGTAATAATAAGGTTAATTTGTTGCTACAGACTTAATAGAATTAGTCAATTATATTCTTAGAAAATACTGCTTGTTATGCAACTCCTTACCTGTAAAAACATGACTGAATTTAATTTCATTATTAAATGAGCACATGAAGAATTTTTGTCCCTGTAAATGTTTTCTAAAAAGAAATCCTTTTTACTTGAATGAAACTAGGTAACATTCAAACTCTATACCATTCTAGATTTTTAAACTTTAAGTATCTATTCTAAAATCAATCATTTAACAGTTATTTATGTCAACTCAGTAATTTGTCAAACTAAATTTCTCACACATCTATGACCGTTGGTGATATTATTGTTATAGTTTTTTTAAAAAATAATTTGTTCATTGACCTGTGAAGAAATTAAAAAATCAAGATAATGATTGAAGATATTTTGAAGAATGCTGCATGCCCAGGGATGTTTGCAGAAAATTTCAGTTTCAGATTTCCCTTTACTTATTTTTAAAAAGCTATACTTTGATTTCCATGCCCTTGTTCTTCAGTAATAAATTATGTTGTCTGCTCCATCTACTGGTAGCAATATGCAAAGAAGCTTATTGTTAGCTTCATTTAAAAAACAAAAACAAAAACCACTACCTCTAAAATAGTGCCAGAATTTTAGAGAAGCATCTTTAAACTTAAGAAAATTAAATATCTGAACTAATATGAGAAACCGTACGTTCCAAAATTTAACCATGGTGTGCAGTGTTTTCAGAAGTATAGGATCTTGCATAGAACAAACCAGAATAACAATTATTTTATCATTTAAAAGAATGGCTTGTTTTGGATCATCCTTTATTTTGACATGATAGCATATAATATAAATATAAACAACAGATTATATTGCAGAACACCTCTATGTATAGGTGTATTAATTTGGCACATGAATTTTAAATGTAAATTGTGTCTGCAAATTAAAATATAATTTGTAAATGAGTGAATAACATGAAATTATTAGCCCAATTTTTGGACTTTATTTTTATGCTACTACCATGTTTTGAGTTGTTTATTCTTTAAATAAACAATGAAGGTTTCCCAAAGGATTACAGAATGTTAAAGCTGAAAAGGACCCTTAGAGATCTCACTCATATTTACAGATAAGGAAACTGAGCTCTAGTAATTTTTTTATGTCTTTAATTTGCCAGGAATGGAACCTTTCAATCTTCTTAATTTGAATGAAACTTTTATTATTTCAAGTAAAAAGTGCTTTGGATTTTTCAGGGTTCTTAAAAATGAAGAGACTCACTACTTTTCTAAATAAATTATGTATTTTTCTTTTTATAAAGAAAGATAATTCTGAAATATGAAAATTAGACTTTATATTTATTATGATGATAGTATGGTTACAATAGACTGTTTAGTCTTTTGTGCTTAACAATAGTCACAAAACCAAATCTTACCAGAGAATAAGCTAATTATTTAATGTAATTTGCTAAATTCATTGACTTATTCAGATCCTTAAACTTGACTCTCTCTTCCCAGATAGAAGCAGATGGTTAGCTGATAATGTGGTCATCCAAAGTAGATGGAATGTTGGGCTTTGAATGAGGAAAACCTGAATTCACATCTTGTTTCCTATTCTTACAACAGTGTAACTCTGGTTAAATCACTTAATTTCTCTGCTTCAGTTTTGAAACTGTAAAATGATGACAGTAATACCACCCTATCATCCGGGGATATTGTGAGTTTCAAATGAGATAATGTAGAAAAAAACACTTTGCAAATCTTATAGTGCATACTCCAATGGAATTCTTTCTGATCCCTGAAAACAGTTAAGTAAATGAACTCATGATAGTGATTCTAAGTGGTATTACTTGCAACCTTACACTGTAATAATTATAAGACTTTTCTCACCTAGTTTCCACAATGTTGATCTGCATTGTATTCAACTTACTTCTGTTTTCTGTAATTACTCCTTTTGCATTTCCTTCTCTAGTTGTTCCTCTTTTTACCACCTGTAAAGCTAATCACCAGCAGCTCTCCTGAGGACTGCTGCTGTGAATAACTTTAAGGCTCTAATTGCATAGTATAGTGAACTCGCTATTTATTCAACAGTAAACTAAAGCAAAACATTCAAGAAACTAAACCACAACATTCACAAGACCATTACATAATAACTTATTACTAAGGTGGCCACATAGTCTTCAACAAAACACATCATTCAGAAAGTCACAATCTCCTCAATCCATATAAAATACCCATCTAAAGTTTTCTTTCAGCTTGATTGGAGGTTGGCTTTTAGTCATCTTTAAACCAATCATCCTTAAGGGATAAAGTACAAAGGTCATTCACCCCAGATCACAGTAATATCATCAGTCACTACTGAGTACCCAAGTAAAGTCTCCTTTCATCTTGACTCAGGCTGACTTCCAAACCCCACAGCTCCTCTTCCATGCTTCTAGTTCTTGCCTGGATTCACAGGTAGTCAACTCTTCCAGATCCTGCCTGGACATAGGCAGCTCTCCATCCTGTTTCACACTTCAGCTTCCAGGGACTGCTCTTCAAAGTTTCTGTTTCTAGGAAGACAAAGCTTAACACAGCCTCAACAATGTTAACACACATTGCTGGTGCTATCATCTCAATTCACTTAATGTCTGACAAAGTAACACAAACCAACAGACAAAGCTTCTGTTTGAGAAATCAAACATAAATCAGCAGTAAAGTCCCAGGACTTCTGTAAACAGCAGTAAAGCCCTCTTTCAGGACTTCTGTAAACAACAGTAAAGCTCTCTTTCAGGGCTTCTGAAAACAGCAGTCTGAAAACAGCAGACAAGACTTTTGTCTGACAGACCAACAGACAGAGTGCTACAGAGTGCCAAAATCACAAGCATTCTTGCTTTCAATTCTGCTTGGGCCCAGTTTGTGTTCAAGCTTTTCTCTGCTCTATTCCTTCCTGTTCCACCCTTTGTGTTCTGCTCTTTTGACAAGCTCCTTCCACTGTAGGCTCCTTGTGATGACATTAGGCCTATTAAGGGCAGCAAAAGGTCTCCAAATTCCCTTAGGTCTATTAAGGGCAGCACAATGTATATTGTTTTCAAGGAAGACTTGACACAATCAAGGACAAGGCTCAGAGGTACTTGAATAGCTGAAACAAGGAGCTAAGTACTACTTTGCTTGTCATCACACCACCAAAATTGTGGTATCCCTCACCTTTGCACTTCTCCATCCACACTCTTTCCTGTGGGCAGCAGATCATGTCTCATGGCTTCCACAGTTTTAATCCTTCTCTCATTCCAAACTTTCCCACTATTAATGGTATTAACCATTTCCCATTCTCCTTAGGCTTAAACTTTGGAGTCATCTTTCATGGTCATTTTCCTTATTCTTTATACCCTGTGAACAAATTCTGCTAATCTTTTCTTAAAAATGGCTTTCACAAACAATCTCTTCCTTCTGACTTCTAATACTCATGTCTTTTTGTTTGTTTTTCAAGTGTTTATTAAAACTTAGCATGACAGACTAAGAATAACTACTCCCTTCTCCCCACCCCTTTAAACCTTTCAGCTCCCGAGTCCAGTTTCATAAGGTCATTGGTCCTCTTCAAGAACAAAGGACAAACAACTAGTCCCTGGCTAAATTCAGTGAAAACAGTACAGAGGTAATGACATGTAGTTGAGTTCAACTGCCGGGTGCCTGTAACATCTGGATTTTGAGGGCTAGGAATAATAATAGACCTGTGGTTTCTTCATTATGTGGAATACCTGGTTAAGGAAACTCTCTTTACTAAGACAGTTCAGCACCTTCTATGCAATTTACTGCCTTATTTGAGTTGCCTAGGTTACTGAGAAATGAAGCCAGTTGGCCCGTTTGCCCATCAGAGGAATAATGCCTTGCATTCAGCTCTTTCCAGCACTAAGGTCAATCCACCACCTACTACTCCATCTCATCTCTTTTAAGTACTTTGAATATGTATGCTTCCTTCTATTACATCTTACGAATGATGTTATGATTGTTCCCTCCCTGACTTTACTTCTGCTTGGGAAGGCCTTCTTTGAAATATTTCCCAGTGAGGACCATCTGTGATGGGCAATCAATTTTGAAATTCAACATACTCTTGCTCTCCAGTTTATGCTACCAGCATTTGAGTCTGTTTTTTCCTCTAACTATACAGATCCTCAGTGTTAGGGAAAATGGAGTTCTTATGGGCATTTGTGTTGTTTTCCTCTAAGATTAAACACAGCTAGATTCATTTAGATTTGATTACTATGAAACTTATGAGAGTCATAGAATTTAAAGCTGCAAGGGACCTATAGTTATTTAATCTATGACCTCCCTTTTAGGTGAAGAAACTGAGGTTGAGAAGGGAGGTGACTTTGCTGAGATCTCACTGCTAATTAGAAACAAAGGTGGCATTAGATATTTGGGCTTCAGACACCTAGCAGGGCTCCAGGCCACATGTGGCTCTCTAGGTCCTCAAGTGTGGCCCTTTTGACTAAATCACAGGTTATATGAAGTTTGGATTCAGTCAAAGAGCCACAGTTCAGGTCCTCGAGGCCACAGGTCCCCCACCCCTGCTCTTGACCAATGCTCTTTCCAGTCCTGAGGGAAAGGGATATATATGGCCTTGGTTGAAAAGACTAGCAAGGGCACATGACCCTTCTGTAGGCCACAGAGGAAACTCTAAAGAGTGTAGACTGGAGCAGGCATCCTGGTACACTGTTCCTCCAACACTCAAGTCCAATAGTTCCTTCCCTGAACTCCCTCTCCAACTCCACTGCTCCACCCCATCCTATTCCACATTGCTCACCTTCTTTTCTCTTTTCACCTTCTCTGCTCTTCCTCCTTTCCTTTACTTCTCCATTCTCTCCTAAAGAGACTAAGCTGGCCTTGGCTTCTGTTTATTGAGCCTCTGAAGAAAGTACAAATTAATAATACAAACAGAATTATGAGAGAGATATTTTTGTTTATCAAAATCAGATAAACTGCTTTTCAGAACCTTAGAATATATGTTTATATACAATTTAAATGTTGATTACAAATTATTATTAAAACAAACCTTCTTAGAAACTTTTACTGGGCAATGTATTTTTTTTAAGTTAAGTGACTTGCCCAGGGTCACATGGCTATTAAGTGCCTGAGGCCAGATTTGAACTCCTGACTACAGGGCTGGTGCTCTATCCTTTGGGCCACCTAGCTACCACTAGACAATGCATTACTAATTAATGGGATTAATTTCTTGGGCTGTAGTGAGCTCTTGAAACACATAATCTTTCATTTCCTTATGAATATTTGGTAATGTCGGGTTTATCCTCTTATCCAGCATGTGCTAGCAAGCCAGAGGACTCTTACAGGATGAGGAGACCTGTCACAGAATCATAGAAGGCTAGAGTCAGAAGTGACTTCAGAAGCTATCAAGCCCAACCCCAAGCTCCCATGAGTCCCATCTGCAAAGCCCTTCTGCTGAGTCTCTCTCTGTGTTGCACCCTGCTTGTGCAATACGCTTACAATTAATGTTCTGTGTCATGACATCACAGCAGATGAATTCTCAATGCTTTCAGTACCTCTTAGTTTCTGGGGTTCCCAAACCTCTTTGGAAACTGGAAAAATTTTCTCAAAATAGATGCTGTAGGAATTACCTGAGAATTGTTATGAAATTCTCATTACCTCATTCAACTTTTTTCCCCTTCCACTTAAAACTAATCAGTGAAGTATGTCATCTTTGTGGGCCATCAAAGCTACTAAAATTCATCATCTGGTGGCCAGTTTTTAAAGGGAACTTTTACGGTGCTTCCTTTATAACTAAAACTCCCTATTCACCAAAGTATATAGGAGACACTTAAAAAATACTGTTGATGGACTGAAATTCAACAAGATAGTTTGTCTTTTGAGCTCATTCAAAAGACATATGGATTTCCTGGTTAACTGCAACTGAGACATATGATCTTAGATGACCAATACAGGGCTGCTGTGGCTGCTGGACCATTTCTTGACTAAAGGACTGGACATAGTCTTGATCAGTAGACATGAGGTAACAGATAGGGCTGTGTATAGTGTGCTGGAAAAAAAAAAGGTGGGATACAGCAAGGTACTTCACTGGCAACTCAGTCTCTGGGCCCAATCCAGCAGTCCCTTTACAGAGAGAATTCTGTAATTCTGTGCAATCCCCATCTGTGTGAAATGAGTGTGAAGGGATTCTTTTGAAAAAATAGAAGCAAAACCAAAAACCTGTAATGTAAAGTTTTTGGAGAAAGAAATAACATTGTTCTTGACTGGAAAATGTGGACTACCCATTTAGGGGAGACCTAGCAAGTTACTTTATGTTCCTAGGTCTCAGTCTACCCATAAGTGTTTTCTTTTAACTACCCTCTCCCTCAATCTGCCCTCCCTTCTATCATCCTCCCTCTTATTTCCTTCCCTCCACTTTCCTGTAGGGTAAGATACACAATTGAATGTGTATCTTATTCCCTCCTTAAGCCAAATTCAGTGAGAGTAAGGTTGACCCATTCCCTTTCATCTTTCTGCTCTTCTCCTCCATTGTACCAGGATTCTCTTGCCTCTTTTATATGAGATAATTTACCTTAATCTCTCGCTTTCTCCTTCTCCCAATATATTCCTCTTTCAACTCTTCATTTTGTTTTTTAGATATTATCCCTTCATATTCAACTCATCCTATGCCCTCTATGTATACGTGTACACACATATGCACACACTCACATATATATTTATACACACATATACCATCATACATACATATATTTATACATATATATATATACATAAATATTCCCCTTAACTATCCTCATATTGATAAAAGTCTCATGTGTTACAATTATCCTTTTTCCATATAGGAATGTAAATATTTCAACTTTAATAAGTTCCTTATGATTTCTTTTTCCTGTTGACCTTCTCATGCTTCTGTAGGCCACAGAGGAAACTCTAAAGAGTGTAGACTGGAGCAGGCATCCTGCTTGTATTTGAAAGTCAGATTTTCTCTTCAGTGCTGGTTTTTTTCATCAAGAATGCTTGAAAATCCTCTATTTCATTGAATGACTGTATTTTCTCCTGAAGCATAATACTCAGTTTTGCTGGGTAGGTGATTCTTGGTTTTAATTGTAGCTCCTTTGACCTCTAGGATATCATATTCCAAGCTCTTCAATCCCTTAATGTAGAAGCTGCTAGGTCTTGTGTTATCTTGATTGTGTTTCCATAATACTTGAATTGTTTCTTCCTGACTGCTTGCAGTATTTTCTCCTTGACCTGGGAACTCTGGAATTTGGCTACAATATTCCTAGGAGTTTTCTTTTGGGAATCTTGTTCAAGAGGCAATTGGTGAATTCTTTCCATTTCTATTTTGCCCTCTGATTCTAGAATATCAGGGCAATTTTGCTTGATAATTTCTTGAAAGATGGTGTCTAGGCTCTGTTTTTGATCATGGCTTTCGGGTAGTCCAATAATTTTTACATTATCTCTCCTGGATCTATTTTCTAGGCCAGTGGTTTTTCCAATGATATATTTCACATTGCCTTCTATTTTTTCATTTGTTTGTATCTGTTTTATAGTATCTTGATTTCTCATAAAGTCATTAGCTTCCAGTTGCCCCAATCTAATTCTGAAGGAATTATTCTCTTCAGTCAGTTTTTGAAATTCCTTTTCCATCTGGCAAATTCGACTTTTTAAGGCATTCTTCTCCTCACTACTACTACTCCTCTTTTGTCATTTGAGTTAGTCTATTTTGTAAGGTGTTATTTTCTTCAGTGTTTTTGAGGAGTCTTCTTTAGCAGGCTATTGACTTGCTTTTCATGATTTTGTTGCATTATTCTCATTTCTCTTCCCAATTTTTCCTCTACTTGTCTTACTTGATTTTCAAAATCCTTCTTAAGGTCTTCCATGGCCTGTGACCAATTCATATTATTCTTAGAGACTTTTGATGTGAGATCTCTGACTTCATTATCCTTCTCCATTTCCATGCTTTGATTCTTTTTGTCCCCCAAAAAGTATTGTGTGGTCTGATTATGCTTCCTCAGCTTGCTCATCTTGCCAATTATTTGACTTTTTGAGCCCTTTGCCATGGTAGAACTCTGCTTACAGAATGCAGAGAGCTATGTTCCAAATTGCTGGGGTTTTTGCAGCTGCTGGAGCTCTTTTTTGGGTGCCCTCTCTACAGCCCCGACAAGATCTGGCAAACTGGCCACACACCCCAGGACCATCACCCAAGACCATGATCCAGATCCAGGCAGGTCAAAGCAAGAACAATTATCCTCTGAATGGTCACTTGGTTCCCCCTATGATCTGCAGGCCGGGAGCTGCGGAAGCAGCCATGGGGCAGCAGCTGCAGCCATCAATCCCCTGCCACTTCTTGCCTCAAGGGGCAAGGGCCACGCCATGCTCTTCTCTCACCCAGTTCTAACAGAGTTACCAACTGACCTTTTATTTTCTCTTTGGTGTTTATGGATTGAGAAGTCTGGAAACTGCCACAGCTACTGGTGATTCACTCTCCTGAAGTCTACTCTGGCCTGTCTGGGCTGCCCTGGAGCTGGAACCATGGCTCACAGGGGACTGTACTTGGACTCCCAGCATGCTGCAATAGACCTTTCCTGTCAGCCTGCCAGGCTGCCTTCCATGGGAGATTTGTTTCTCTCTGTCACTTTGTGGGTTCTGTAGCTTTAAAATTTGTTTCGAGTCATTTTTTTTTACAGGTATAGGAAGTGGTTGGAGCCGAAGCCCACACCAAGTTTGTGCTTTTACTCTGCCATCTTGGCTCTACCCCTTTCAGTCTGAATACTCGTGTCTTTCATATTTGAATTTATTAATGCCTCTCTGATCTCACCAATGTTGCTGCTCCCCCCAACAATCATATAACAAACCATACTTCCTCATACTATGCAACTTTTATTCATGTTCTTCCATACATGTTCCACAAAGGATACATATGCTGTGCTAGGAGTCTTATATTAGATTGCTGAACCTTACATAACATACCTGTGGAACAGATAGTCCGACTATAAATTATCCTTTGTCTTCCTCCCTCTGGTTGTAGATCCTCCCTTGAAGGAGGGGCACCCAGTGCAGTCATCTTTTCATTTCCTACCCAGCTGCTCTCCTCTGGACTTCATCATGCCCCCATGATGGGTTGGGTACCTTACCTCCACACCCTGACTTCCAGCATCCTTTTTGCCTTGACTCCTTCACTAGACTAGAAGCTCCTTGAAAGAAAGGCCCCTCTTTGGCTCTCCTTTGAGCCCCCAGCACTGAAATGTAGTAGGCAGTTAGTAAATGTTTGTTGACTAGCCGACTAGATAATGTGCTCCACTGATTTTTCTAATTAGTTGTTCATCTCTCCGATGACACCCTTTAGAACTTGCCAATTCTTCGGTGCAATTCTATTTTATTATGTTGCAGCCTAGTCAACCCATCATGTCTTCTGTATTATCTTTTAGGTGACTTGTAACTTTAACCCTTCAAAGACTGATTATGGTATTCCATGACTTACAGCCACACAGCATCCCTGGAAGGCATGGTTGTTTAAAAGGTGGTCCTTTGTTAAAGGTGTTATACATTAAAGAACACTGAACAATTTCCCAAACATAACCCAACCTTCTATCTTCTTGATTAATTTTAGATATAATTCATTCTATCCACAATGTTTATCCATAATATGTATACTGAAGGACCACTTTTATAGCTTATTCCTCTAATCACATATCAGAGTTTAGACATTGAACATTCTTATCAACTGTTTTTTTTTATATATAGATTTAGTTTGCTGTAATTAGAATAGTTCATCTATAAATAGGAACCTTTGGAGAAAATCACTGCTTACAGAGCCCTCTTATTTTTGTACTCCAGGATGGACATCATTCATAATTTATTTGGTGAAGATCCATATCCTTGTTTTATACCTGGCTCATTACTAAGGACCAGAATGTCACAGAACATGGTTATTTCTTTTTTTCATTTTTTAAAGATTCATATGATTTTTGACACATCTATCTATCTCTCTGTCTATCTATCTATCTATCTATCTATCTATCTATCTATCTATCTATCTTTGAAAGACCCCTATTGGAGAAGAGGCTTAAAGGCAAAATTTTGCTTTCCTTTTTTAAACTTCACTTACTTTTATGGAGGCAGCTAGATTGTGCAGTGGATAGAGCAGTAGGGCCTGTATTCAGGAACAACTTAATTCAAATCCAACCTCAGATAATTTGCTAGCTGCATAACTCTGGGTAAGTCATTTAACCTATTTGCCTTGGTTTCCTCAATTTTAAAATGGGAACAATAATAGCATCTATCTTACAAGGTTGTTGTGAGGATCAAATGAGATAATAAAGCACCTAGCACAGTCCCCGGAACATGTAGGGACTATGTAAATATTTGTTCCTTTCTATAGTAAAAAACAAGAACAATGAACACAGTAGTATCTTATATTCTATATACCTTTTAGTCAATCGTGTACTACATAAATGTGTTCTGTTCTAGACTATTGTTCAGAATGTCTACCTATTCCCTACTCAAACTTTCTTTAAGGAAACTCTCACTGTATATATTGGTAATTCTCATGAAGATTTAATAGAGGAAGAAAAATAGACATGTAGACTGGTAGGGTTTTTTTTAATCTTTTTTTCCAAAAACAAAGATTGATGATTTTTTTTTAAATCTCTGGAATGCCCTCCCCCTTCAGATATCTTGAGAACTGATCTCTCATTGACTTCATAACTCTGTTATGTGAATCTTTAGCATTTTTTACATTTGTTGGTTCTTCCCTAGTTTGAGCTAAAAAAAAAAAAAAAGCTATATCATAGGTTTGTAAAAATTCAACATTTATCCCCAACTGAAAATTTTAAGTGTAGTGGTGATGGGAGGCAGTGTTATTCCATGGTCCTTTAACTGGTCAGTGCTCATAAGAAACATGGAATTAGATTATTTATCTCTAAGAGAAGTGACCTACAAATACTCAAAGAAATTTCAGGGCCAGTAATCAAGCCAAGTCATGACTTGGATTTATATCATGGCGTCCATATGAAAAACTCAAAGATTTTTGCTATATTTATCCCTGCAACATACCTATGAGCTAAGTATAGCTCGTTATTATCTCTCCTGATGACTAAAATGACATTACTTGGCATTTATATTGCCTCAGAAATGTCTACTTTTTCATGGCAAGGACTCCGTGAATCAGGATTTACCTTTTGTTCTGTGGATCCCCAGTTTGAGTGATCAAGCTTCAAGTTTGTTCATTTTGTGTTTACTCCCAACTGAATAGTCTATGTCACAAAATCACCTTATAATTTGTTTCGAGTGGCACTCTCAAGAAAGGCCAAGTACTGAACTAGAATGGAGAATGAATTAGCTATTACCTTTTATATTTTATTTCCTCTCTCTTTAACATTATAATTTTTATTATCCTGTCTCATACATAGTACAGATGGAATTATTATTCACTTTCAGAACTCTTACAGGAGACAGAACAATGAAGTTAAAAAAATTGTACTGTGTCCACAAAATCATCCCTTTACTTTCCTACCTTTTAGCCACCAAGCATCAAAAACTATTTCCTAATGAATAACTAGCAAAAATTAAATCGAAATTAACTCAGAAAATGCTAAAACAAACAAAAAGACACTTAACTGCCTATTCCATGTAATATCTCCTGTAATGGGCCACCTTCCTTTTAGTGCTTTGTGTCCTTAATCCATGGTTAAAATATCTATATCCATATCTATGGCTATATCTCTTATCTATAGCTTTCAAAGCAATCTTAATGCTAAATATTAGCAATACCTCTCTTGCAGTACACTAAGTACTAGATGTGGTAGGATGATTTGAGGATGTGAAATCAAGAAATCAAGACGTTTAAATAGCTCTCTAAAGCCAAAATGCCTTTATATAGCAAATACTGTTGCACATCATCATGCTTTTGATCTTTCTTAAGCATTCACGTATTTACCTACCTAAGAAGAAAGCTGCTAAATAAAAGCAATAGCTAGGACAAAATATACACTAAAGACTATGCCCATTTATTAATTTCATGGTATTTTGGCACTTGTTTCCCTCTTATTCCTGTTTAAAATTATTGAAATTATTCTATATTTTGGACAATTTGTTTTTGTCCTGAATGAAATTATTGTTTGTTCTTTTCAGTAGAGGGAACCCCTAGTGAGGAAACCCTTTACCACTAAATACCAGATGGCATTTATTCTGAAGCTTACAGTCTTTGAGAATTGCTTGCGTACTAAAAGGAACTTGCTTAGGGTCACATAGCTAGTACGTATCAAAGGCAGTACTTGAATATGTCTTTTTGACTCCAAGTCAAGATTTCTATCCACTCTACTATGGTTGCTTTTTGTATTTTAGGCCAATTATTCTAAAATTCACTGTCAGCCTGCTTCTTTTCCATATCTACCTAGTACATGATAAAAAGTATTTTAGCTCTCATAGAAATCACATCATTTTCTAATGAAGATCAAAAGTTGGCTTTTTGATGATCAGTTGTGTTATTGTTTATCCTAAGCCTTTGTTTTTAAAAACCTGTTTCTTTTCTTATAAAACAAGAGATACCCAGAAGTTTTTGGATTAGGAAGAAATTAAGTCATAGACAAAAGTATGACTGAAAATAAAAATCTCTATAGCATAGATAGGCTACTTCTCTGTAATCCTTCTGATCCCAGTGACTGTATACATCATCTGGGCACAAATAAGTGAGTAGAATCCAGGTAAGGTTCTTCCCTATGTTAGCATAGCAGTTGTCAAAATAAGGTATTTAACACAAAAGTACAGAGAGAGTCATACTTCTAATCTGGGGTTAGCTACCAGTAATTTCATTTTTAGGGAGTAATTGCCAACAACATATCGAAGTCTGTGCCAAGAGTAATCCTAGCGCTTTTGCTCAGGCAGACTATGTGGAAGCATTATTTTAATACTTTTTTTTTGGTAGCTATAATTTTATACCTTGTCCAGGACTCAGCCATAATACTCAGATGGTTTCTTGCTCTGTAATTTGACTTTTTTAAAAAAATCTTTTATTTATTTATTTTTAGTTTTCAGCTTTCATTTCCACAAGATTTTGAGTTAGAAATTTTCTCCTTGTCTTTCCCCAACCCCCCCCCCCAAGATAGTGAGCCTACTGAATACCTCTTCCCCCAATCTGCTCTCTTTTATATCTTCCCCCATACCCCTCGAACTTTCTATTAGGGCAAGATGGATTTCTATACCCCAGTGCCTGTATATCTTATTTGACTCTTTTTTTTAATGAATTGAGTGACTTCCTGTGAGTAGGTTTGGTCTTCATCTCATGTCTAACACCTGAACTTATACTTAAGGACTTCATTATACATAATGTCCCTTCAAACACTCTACTTTACCAGTTTATCAACCTTCTCAATTTGTGCAAAGTGCAACTTAATTCCCCCTTATTCATGAATATTTCACCTCCACAATACAGAACTCTGAAATTCCTCTCTTATCTCTTATCATTCCTTTCTCTCAGTGCCTCTCCACTTCTAAACTTATTCTTGGTCCCCACTATACCCTCCAATATTCCATCAATCCATGCTTTTTCCAGAGTATTTTCTCTGTTATGTCCTTACTTTTTTTCCTCCCCAATTTGACATTATAGTTAACAAGTTTCACTCTATTCTATCTGATTGAAATTCTTGCTCTCTCATCACTTTGCAAACCTCAACCTTGAAATACACTGTGATCTCCTTCAAGACAGAGACTGTGTTTTCCTTCTTTTTGTATCCCCAGCAATTAACACAATGTTTGGCACATAGTAGGTACTTAATAAATGTTTGTTGATTGGCTAATTGAATTATCCTCTGTCATTTGTCTTCTCTGCTCCTACTTGTTTGATACTTAGTGATACTAGAGGAACTATGTTGAATGAATTCTCTACAGATTTATGTTATGTCTTTTCACCTGGGCCCTCATTGCTTCATGACTATCTTCTAACTCTTCTTTGATTGACTTCTATAACATTCTTCACAGAGCCTATTTCAGATATTTTCTATTTTCTTCGTGTCTTATATACCATGCAGCACCAAGACATAACCCTAGAGAACACCCGCAGTCAGGCTCTTGTATATGATTGCCAAAGACACTGAAAAATTGCCCTCACATGAAAGTGTAGTGTCATGAAAACCCAGAGAGAAGAGTATTCAGAAAGAGAGAGTAGTCATCATGTCAAAAAGGATGAAAAAATTGAGGAAAATCCATCAAATGTGGCAATTCAAAGAGCACTGGTAATATTGGAGAGAGCAAGTTCACTTAAATTCTAAGACTGGGAGTCAAATTGCAGAGATTTTGGTAAAGAATGAAGAGGAAAGAAATTAAGAGTAATGCTAAACCTTTTCAAAGAATTTGGTTGAAAAAGATAGGACTCCCCCTAGTACAGCAGAGCCCTGTGTCATCTGTCAGAACCGACCTAAGAATGGTTGTATTGTCCATGAAAGGACAGGACATCTTATGGCATGTTTTACACGTGCTAAGAAGCTGAAAAAGAGAAATAAGCCTTGTCCAGTGTGCAGGCAGTCAATTCAAATGATTGTGTTAACTTATTTTCTCTAAGTGTTACTCTATGTATGAAACTCTTAAAGAATGTTCACACATGACTTGTGAAATTTATTTAAAATTTTATTTTTGTACATTTTTTTTTCTGAGAAAATGATTGTTTAATCCATTTTAGTTATGTCCTGTGCAATTTGCTTTTTGGAGAGAATTTTTTTTATTTTCTTCCTTTGGGGAAAAAATCGTTTTGGTTACTTTTTTTCCCCCATTTTTGCATTATTTTTATTAGTTTTCATTTGTATTATAGAGGCAGCAGGGCATAATGGATAGAGTACTAGTCTGGAAAGATCTAGGTTCAGATACCACATTGGACACTTACAACTTACTTGACCCAGGATGAATCATTTAATATCTTTGTGCCTTAATCAGTTGCCAAGACTTATCTGCTAAGTCAGATAATTTGGGAGTAAGTCATAGACACTTGTATTTGGTTATGTTGAAAGTATAGAGCCTTTACTATTTGCATCCATTAAGAATTACTAGTTAATTTGAAGATTGACTATTTCTGTTTGTTAAATAGTTCCCTGTCTTCTCTAGTTGGGGAGTGTGAAATTTTTTGAAAAATTTGTGTAAATAGCAAATTTAATAAATATTATTTAAGTTAAAAAAAAAAAGAAAAAGACAGGAAGAATGGCAGAGTCTATTTAGGGTTTTGTTTTGTTTTTTTAAAAATGAAGGACAATTTTGGCATGTTTAATAGGCCACAAGGAAGGAACAAGAACACAAGAAAGATTGAAAATTAGAGAGATAGGGGAAATGATCGTGGAGGCAAGCTGCTAGAGAAAATAGGAAGGGATGGGAACAAGGGAACATACAGAGGAATTAACCTTGGTAAAAAGGACTTCCTCTTCATCTCACAGGAGTGAAAGAGGAACTGGTAGAGAATGATGTCACAAGAATATGATATGTGAAGGAGAGAAGAGGGAACTCATGACAAATGAATTTGATTTTCTTGGTAAAGTATGGAGCACACCCCATGCAGTGGCCTGGAGTCATAAAGACTTGAATTGAAATCCAGTCTCAGATATTTTCTAGGTCTGTGACTCTGAACAAGTAATAACCTCCGTTTCCTCATCTATAAAATGGGAACAGTAACAGCACCTACCTCCTGCCATTGTTGTGAGGATCAAATGAAATAAAATTTGTAAAGTATTTAGCATAGTGCTTGGCACATAATAGGTACTATACAAATGTTAGATGTTATTATTATTAATTTATCAGCTGAAATGGGAAATTTAAAAAGAGAAGACAAGGTTTAGAAGAGCTGCTCTAGTGACTGAGATAAAGAATCAATAACGGGGCAAATAAAAATATTGTTTTTTACAATGAAAGTCCAGTTGAGATTATAAAGCAAATTTCAGTGGGTTTGGTCAGCGCAGTTGTATGACTTCCAGTTTCATTCATTAACATGTGAAGTGGAAGTGACAGAGGTAGATGGTGGGATTGGTCCGGGGTTGGGATTTGGCAGTGTGTGATCTACCACGGGCCAAATGACCGAGGAATTGGAGAGTGAAAGATAAGGCTCTGTTGAACTGCTTAGCTTACAGCAGCGGTTCTCAACCTGTGGGCTATGTTCAATTTGTGACAATGAAAATACATCCTGCATTTCAGATATTTACATTACAATTCATAACAGTAGCAAAATTACAGTTATGAAGTAGCAACAAAAATAATTTTATGGTTGGGGATCACCACAACATGAGGAACTGTATAAAAGGGTTGCGGCATTAGGAAGGTTGAGAACCACTGACTTACAGGGCCAAGGTTGGTGCAGCAAGGGTGATGGCCTAGGAAAGAACCAAGGGATGGAGAGAGAGGAGGCCATGAAAAATAGGTTTAGATTAATAAGAGATAAGGAGAGATCAAATAATAGATTGTTATATGAAAAAGAATATCTTAGTTTTTGATCATGGAAGCAGAACACTTGTGGGTGAGGTAAGATCAAGGGTGTAATAGTTTATAATAGAGGTAGTGAATAGGCTAGATCATGGGAGGTGAGCAGCTTGAGGAAATAGGAGTTTAGGGTATTTGAAAGAAAGCCAGCATGTATGTTGAGGTCCTATACTATAGTAGTCATTTGAGTATACTAGATTAGAGAGGTGAGACTGAGGTGGGCAGGGATGTAAGAACAGGCCACAAGAGTTGGGAAGGAGTTTGTTTATGATTTGGCAACAGGGGGATTCGATGTTACTGGGACTGAGATAATAAGTGGATAATGAGTCCAGATTAAAGAACCAGGATATAGGAGCCACTCTACTGATGTAGGCAGGTGAGTAGAACATTCCAGGTCCAGGCTCTGCCTCTTTGTCTATCTGAAGTTTCAGTGCTATTTGTGGTATAGGTACGGTCTTGACATGGACAGAGTTGTGGCTCTCCTCTGATCTATTTCACGATCCTGTTATCTGCCCATAGTGATATAAATCACCTTGGAAACAATCTGTGATGATACAATAACCCTAGGCTTTGCTGATTGCTGAGTCCTTGATGAGCAACTTCTTTCTTTATCTTACATCTTTGGTTCTATGTTAAGGAGGAAGTTGTATGTGATACTCATTGCTATTCTGTTAAGTATGACCAGTGCCAGTACAAATGTTGTGAGCCATGAGCGGTTTTCTAGATTGAGAACTTTTTTTAGTCTGTCTATTAGACTACTTGTACATTTTTGAAACACTTTACTAACATTTTGAATTGAATGCAATAATTCTATGAAATAGAATGCTATTACTAGCTTATTTTAAAACTGACACATGCATGTAGATGTGGAAACTGTCAAATATGAAATGTGTCAGGCCCAGCTGTGGTTCAGTCTTCCATAAATCTAGAAATATTATGTTCTTTAAATCCCTACATCCCAGGTATTTAATCCTCCAAATTTAGCCGCTATGTCCCTGATAATTAGACCCCACATCATGGCCTAGAGCATTTTTTAAATGCTTTATTCTGAGCTGATGGCTCATTTGAAAGCTCCCAATCCCAGGACTAACCCTTCACTATTTATCTCAAGGACATGGCCACAATGGTTACATTCCCAATACCATCCCAAACAGAATTCTTAATCTAGTCAATGGCTGAGCTACTGAGGCATGCTGTATCCCATAGCTATGTTAAAGATTGATGCTGTATCCATATGGTGCACCAATTCAACCATTCAAATGGGTTATTTCCAAGCAGATTGTCTCTTTGAACAGTCAATCTTTTTCAGTCATTAAGATCTCTAGTACTAGTATGAATATTTCTTAGGTCTGTAAATTAAGGGCTAGTGTTGCACAACAAATTTCTGCAGTGCCTTCAAGGTTTTCATGCCATTTATAATGGAGGTAAATTTTTTAGAAAAAAACAGAAAGTATACTCAATATTTGACTGTCTTTTCTAGATTCACAGAGGTAGTGCAATCAAAAAGGATTTACAGTGAGACAGAAAAATGAGAATGTAAATAAGCATGGTTTGTACTGGTTTCATTTTGGAGGAATGAATATTGTTCCAAGTAGTTTGAATATGAAATGGCAGTTTTTCTATATAACTAATAGTCATGTCAGTTGGTGTGCCTCTCCACCCACTGTATCGTCTACCTACTTTTGACATTTAGTAGTATTCTACTCAACAGTGATTTATGTTATCCATATAATATCATATCTGATAGTGGAAGAGAAAACAAGAGAAGAGAAATGGGAAGTAGAGTTAGAGAAAAGGAAAGAAAGAGAAGGGAATGGAAAGGAAAAGGAAAGAGAAAGGAGGGAAGATAAAAGAAAGAAAATGGTGACTTCCAAATCTGAGATGTAATGATGCTGTTTTTAAAATTTTAAATCCATTAGGTCTTCTCTGCTTTTCACCTTCCCCTTGAATTTCTAGTTTTTTAAATGCAAATTTTATAGCATGCATTAAAAATGAATAATAATTATTTTGTTATGAATATATGTATATTCATACATTTATTTGAATATAGGCTACTATTTGGACTAGTAATAGTACTATCATAACCACTACCATGATGATGTTATTATAGAAAGACAGAATAAGAATCTGCCCCCATGATGTGATATGGGTGCTGAGAAGGTACTCAAGTCCAGAGTATCTTCCCCAGTTATTTGTCACTAATGCCTAAGATTACATCCTTAAATTCATATTCCTTTAGGTTCAGGAGAATTAAAGGAAAATAATTTAGGTATAAGACATTAAGCATTATCTGCTATTGAGCTTCATGTTTGTCAGATTCTTTCCAAACTACTTTAAAGCAGGTTTTGATAGTGGAACAACAGAAACATGGATGCAAAACACATGGCCTTCCATCAGAAAGAGATGCCAGTGTTAAAAAGCTTACAGAGGTAGGGGGGTCCCAATTAACCTGAGAAGGAAAAGGTCCCATAAGAGGTAAAGGAATCTTTAAAGAGAGAAAAGGAAGAAGGTGTCAAAGAAAAACTTTATTTTGCCTAGGTCTTGTCCTGGTATAACTCTATATTCTTATGGACTTCATTAATAGCTAGGGCCTTAATAGCTACTACCCTGACTTATCTCAAATAAAATATGAAATGGGATGTATATTTAAGTAAACCTATTGTATAATAGGAAAAAATGTTGCCAAACCCACATATATTTTGAAATAGCTCTACTGTCTTACAATATATGTAGACTTACGTGTCTAGAAACAAAATAACTATAATTTTGATCTATGAAATGGCAATATGAGTATTTTAATATTAAATATACCATTCTAAAAGTGAAAATAAATATGGCAAACACTACCATTTAAAAGTAAAACAACACTAAGATTTTCATTTTGCTAAAGCTAGTTAATAACACAAATAGACACTAATACTATGTAACTGCAAAGTTTGTGAAGTACTTGGCATATGTTATTTTCCCTTGAATATATATCATTAGCATAGTGTTAATTATGCTTATATGGAAATAAAGGACTCATCATTAATTTATTGCTTTAGTAATAAATAAAATACATATCCAACAACTACATATACCTCCTATACAAATTAGAATAAAGTCACATTACATTTCCATTTTTCTGCTTACAAAGAACCTCTTTGCACCGTGTATTTTTCAACATTTTATGTGAATGCATAGATGTATATGTATGTATGTAAGAAATATGGGAGGATTTCAAAAGAAGACAATTCAATTCAATGAATATTTATTCTGGGTAGCTAGGTGGCACAGTAGATGGAGCATTGGGCTTGGAGTAAGGAAGACTGAACTTCTGAGTTCAAATCTGACCTCAGATACTGGCTGTGTAACCTTGGGCCAGTCACTTAACCCTGTTTGCCTCAGTTTCCTCATCTGCTAGAGAAGAAAATGGCAAACCACTCCAGTATCTTTGTTAAGAAAAGGGGTCATGAAGAGTTGTGCATGACTGAAACAACTCATTAACAATATGAAAATATTTAGTATCCTACAACTTTACTGATGTTGTTCATTGTTTTCATTTCTTTCCACTGTGTCTTTGGATAAGTTACTTAGCCTTTCTGAGCCCTAGTTTCCTTCTTGGTAAGATAGGGATGTTAATAATGGTTACCTACTTATTGTGATGATGAAAGTAAGTGGTTTGCAAAGTACTTTATAATTCTTAAGGCACTATGTAAGTGACAGCTTTTATTTTAAAAAATTGAAATTGCTTATTAAAAGATATTGCAGAACTCTCTTTGCCGAAACTTCTTTGATTTTACAATATGTCCTTATCCACCTGGCAAGTTTTAATAGTGTTCCTGACTGAGTAAAGAAGGTAGAATGTCTAGCAATTCTATCTTCTGAATTTCCCTATCTCTCTCAAGGTTATTAACATCCCATAAGTCAGTTGGGTTCCCAACCTCCCAACTATTGACTCCTCACTCTCCTTTATCATATATCTAGTCACTTACCACATCTTCTCGCTTCTGACTACCTCCTCAACAACTCTCTCATTTGTTACCTTCTCACTACTCAAAAGCCACGACCCTAGGTCAAGGCCTCATTTTTCTATTGCAATAGATCCTTACTTCAAATCCCCTCTCCCCACTCTAATCCTTCCTCCAAAGTGCTGTTCAAGTGGGTTTCCTAAAGTGCATGTCACTGTCCTACTAGATAAACTCCAATAATTTGCTGTTGCCTTCAGGATTTAATATCCACTCCCCTGCTTGGTTTTTAAAGTCTTTCACAATCTGGCCCTTAACTACTTTTCCAACATCATTACATATTACTCCCTTTTTAATACTCTGTGGTATAATTATCTTGGCATTCTTGCCTTTCAACTGCCTCTCTCCCATGCCTGGAATGTACTCTTTCCTCACCTCTGCTTAATAGACAAATGCTTAATAAATGCCTGTTAATAAATTATTTCTTGATGTACGCCTAGAAAGAAGATTGACTGGCCGTATATTTGGGTTCCATTATTTTACTAAGAAGTGATGAGGGAAACTTGAAATTAAACAGAATGGATTGGTTATAGGACCTGTTAGAAGTTAAACATAGAAGAGTTATATGTTGTAGTTTAAAGTTTTTCCAGAGGAGCAAGGGGAAGCCTGATGAGGTGGCATTCAGACAATTTTCACAAAAAGTAAAGGAAATTTTAACACAGGGATACCTTTAAAAAGTTACATATATATGTATATACACACATATAGTCCAAGGACAACCTTGAACATTCTTGGGATGGAATTAATTCTAGTACAGTTATGGGGCAGATGTTAAGTGAAATGTGGGGGTACGTGGAGTCTGAGAAGTTGTGATTATTTATTGAACTCAAGGCATATCAGTCATACAAGATCTGCAGATGAACTGAATTTTAAAAATCTCTCAGATTTGAAAGAGAAAGAAGAAAAGGGAAAGAAAGAGGAAAAAGAAAGAGAAAGAACAAAGAAAAGAAAGAGAAAGAATCCTCTGCCGACTCATGGAGGAAGCAGCGTGAGAGAGACAGGCTCCTTGAACTCCACTTGGGAGGACTAGGCCAAAATGTTACTTAGAGAAAGAGATGGAGACGTTGAGCTTCAATGTGAGTGGAACCAACTATAAGTACTTAATGAATTTCCTTAAGACAAAAGAAATAAGATAGATAGATAGAATTCATTGGCATTTACTGCCAACCAGAAATAATCAGCTCCTACATCAGAAAATTGGGAAGAAATGGCAATGGCAAATTCTAACAACCCTTTGCTTGGGCTCATTCCCTTTCTTTGACCTATTCATTATCTAATTTTACTGACCTTTATTTTGTCCTTGGACCAACAATTTCTTTTGCTCCCTCTGTGTAATGTTGCCCTATTAACCACCTCCAGGTAGGGCCAAGGTATCTGCACTCATCACAGATTAGGAATGAATGAGTCTCATGGTGTTCGTTGCCTCCTGTTCAAAGTCATTAAGATAGGGTCAGCTAGCTGGTGCAGTGAATAGAGCACCAACCCTGGAGTCAGGAAGACCTGAGTTCAAATTTGGCGTCAGACACTTGACACTTAACTAGCTGTGTGACCTTGAGCAAGTCACTTAACCCCAATTGCCTTATCTTCCCCCTTCCAAAAGAAACAAAACAAAACAAAACAAAGCCATTAAGATGCCTGGGATGTAAAGGAACAGCTATAAGAGTGATAAAGCCAGGAAGCCTAAGGGAAGAATCTTTGAGGATAGATCAATTCTTTTTGGTTGATGTACTCAAGATGAGATTTTGCCTCATAGTCTTTGGGGTGTATGGAGTATTCAGAGAGGAGCAGTACCTCTGATGGGGGTTTGCCAAACCATTTTTCAGGGCTGTTCATCCACCTCTCATGTCCACATGTTACCCAACTCTCATCTATGGCTCCAAGAAGCTGTAACATGTGTGGTGGTCACACCCCAGTAAAACTCTCTCAGCAAGTGGGCTAAAAACCAGGCTTAGGGTAACCAGAAGCTTCAAAGCCATGAATTAGGGGTATGGCTATCCCAAGCATGTGAAGACTTCACCAGTCAGAGTAAAAAAAATTTGTTCCAATAGCCATGAAGGTGATGGGATGCTTAGAGTTTGGTACGACATAAAAAATGATGTCAAGATCATACACTGTGTCCCAGGCCATAGCCAGTTGTCTTGACTTTTGCCCCTAGATTTTGATGACTCTAGAAGAGAGATTGAGGCTGACAACTTTGCACAACTCTGCCTAAATTCAGTGAACACACAAATCAAGACATTACCCCATCATGTGTCGTTGATCCTCTTCTTAAAAAAAATAATTGAATGAATAAATACAAATAAGCCTCCAGGAAAATGGGAAAGGACATATTTGGGAAATCAGTGGAGGGTGGTCAAAAACCCAGTGGTGGCTTCATTTGGTCCAGATGAGAGATGGCTTTCCTCTGTCAGGGGTTCTGTGATCAAATTCTGAGTGATGCTGAGAACCCTAAACCTCTAGTTCAACCTGACTTGACCATTAGTTTAGGATCCAGCTCAGCAAGAACTGGGCCCAGAGTGAATCTTTAATATTTTAATAAACTTTGTCTTTTCTTCCTCACCCACCTCTGACTCTTCATATTCCCCTCTCCCTTCAGTGTCCAACTTAAGCCCTACCCCCTACATAAGATCTTTCCCGACCCCTGTTCTTCCCTATGCCTTACTCCATTTCTTTGTATACATTTTATTTTTAATTATCTATGTACATGTTTTATCCTTGCAGTAAAATGTAAGCTTTGGGGGGGGGGGGGGGCTGCAATTTTTTTTTTAATCTTTGTGTCCTCCAGTATGTAGCACAATGCCTTGCACATAGTAAGTGGGTAATAAAAGCTTGTAGGATTGGACTTTATTGCTTTTTCCTTTTGTTTGTTGCTTTTTAATTCCTCTTAGGTAACCTCTATAATTCCTCAGTAATTAACAAACATTTAAACCATAAGAAGCCCAAAAGAAAGTATGCATGCTTATTTCAGAGCTAGGATGATAGGAAATAAATTATAAACTTGCATCTCCTTCTGTGGGAGATCTTGCTTCCAGTTATAGTGGAAAATGGGTAGCTGAGCAGGTAGGCATCTGTGGGCTTGTAGAGTGGAAGGAAGTGAAGTACAGATGAGCCTGAGATTAAAAACTAAACAAAACAAAACAAAACCTAAAAAGTGTATCAAAATAAAGCTCCCTCTTATGTGAAAATCCACCACCTAAAGTCATCTCCATAAGTAAGGAATAGATTTATATTTATCTCAGGGTTGGTAATCTCCAATTTTGGGGTCCCTGAAATGTTCCATGAGAAGTCCTTCAGAAGCACTTTTCAGAGCCTCTGGCATCTACATCTAGGGGTACCTTAAATCTCCCTGAAAATATCATTTGCTGTATTTGTATCCTCAGTGCTTAGAACATAGTAAATGCTTAATAAACACTTGTTGATGAATTAAATTTGCCCAGTATTTGTCCCAAAATATTTATTTCATTACTATGCTTATATGGAAAAATGAAAAGAAGGGGGAAAAACATATGAGATCTGCATAATTGGAAAACACTTGTATTGTACAGACAAAAATCTTTTGCAAATGTTTTCTTTGCAAATCCTTAATGTTACCAAGATGTTCTTGTTCCTTCCAGAGAAACAATGCATGAGAGTTAATAAGACTATTCTCCAGAATTCGTGTGGAAGCAAAACTGCTACAGCTGAGAAATGATTGTGTTTCCTTTTAGTTTTCAGCAAGAGTAATTGAATGTTGAATATCTTACTAAACGCTGGACTGTGACAGTGTGTTAACACTCTGACTATCTCCTAACAGCAGGGCAATTATTTGCTGAGTGAGATTTTTATAAATCCCTTGGCACTACTATGTCCTGATAATTATGATGAAGTGCACTGGTCAGTGTTGATTCAGCAGTCCCTTCTTTAGAAAATATTTCATTCACAGCTCTCTGTTATGCCTTTTACTTTTCTAGTTATTAAAGATCTTTTACTTCCATTCTCAGATTTCTTAGTTTTTTCTTTATTCTTAAATGGGTTTCCCTTTTGAATTTAGATTCAAATATTTTAAAACAAAGTTTCCTTTTAGAAACTTTTAGTTTTAATTTACACAGCTTCAGAGAGACTTTCCCTAATTAATCCCACAGAGTTCTAACAATTCTATTGCTTCATGTCCCATTGGCATTTCTGTCCATGGTTGGCTCTATGTTCTTTGCCCCACTTTTTTTAATCTCCTTTTAGAATCTGGAATCATGTCTTTGTGTGACTGCCACTTGTTTTATTTATACTTCCTCAGCATGTATTGTATAGGAAGACTTCCAGTCTCAAATCTCATTCCTTTGCCCTCTACTTCTGCTTCCCTAAGGAACATTTTTCAATTCCTGTCCCCTATCAGGATAGATTTGTCTCTTGCCTAATTCCTCCAAAGCCCTACTTTTGGGGGCTATATACCGATAAACACAAGAGCTAAGGTATTAACCCTGCTCAGGTAACATATTTGCGCTTTTGTTTTTTTTAAAGCACTGGTCATGTTAATGGTGGTAATTACAGGAACTTTGGGAGACCAGTAGTAGAAATATTTTCAGACATGGAGGGTCTTTCAGATTTGTTAAATCATACTATATATTTTGTTACCTTCTCTGCCTCAGAAAGGGACAACCTATGTCTGCCTCTATCCTTATGCTCTTTCTTTTCTTCTCTGTTTCGCAGTCCTCCTTCACCTTCTCTTCCTTTGTTTGCCGCTTCTATTTTCTTCTCCCTCCTCTACCTCATCCTTTCCTTTTCTCCTTCCTTTCCTTTTTCACCTTCTCTTCTCCCTCTCTTTGTTTTTCTTATGAATTTGGAGTAGGAAAACATGAGTTCAAATTTTGCCTAAAACGGTTATAGGTTAGTGACCCTGGACAAGTTGCTTAACCCCTATGACCTATAGTTTCCTCATTTATGAAAAGACAATAATAATGGCCAAAGGAATGTAAATTTTGATCAGTGAAACCTTTTAAGATATTGGGGTTTATGGGGTAGATTTCTTTCTTAAGAACCATGCCTTAAAAAATCCAAATCACTCTAGCTCTCATTGATTGGCTAAGTTACTGGCCCTTGTTTGAGCGTTGATTGTTCTGAGTGAATGTAAATAGCAATTGTTTCAGTTTTGGCCAGAAATCGTGAGCGTCTACCCTTAAACACTGAATGGGTATTGCCTCAGTCAGACTGAGACTTGGGAAAGACATTAGCTTAAAAAGACCATGGTCTTCCAGTTATCCTGATCTGTATCTTGTCACTGGACTCACATGACTCCAGAGGAGAAAGTGAGGCTGGTGACTTTGCACAGCCCTGCCTCACTTAAATCCAATTCATTTGCAAGTTATGGCATCACCTTTGTGAGGTCGCAGTCCTCTTCTAGAAGGAGGGACAAAGAACAACAACAACAGCTACAGAAGTTTTTTAACATAGTTAATTACTTCTGAACTAGGAGAAAGTCACCTAGTTCCTGGTAGACTAAAATTATGAAAGAAATCAAATTTTCATTTCAAGCCTTCTCCTAATCAGTCAGTCTCCTATCTCATGCGACAGTCTTTGTATTTTGAAATATAATTCCCATATAGTGTATGTGTACAGTTTTTCATTCCTAGAATCAAGATGATATCGTGAAAGGATGAGACACCATTGACCATGCTTGGAAATCACAGGAGCATAATTTACAGTTTGAAATTACGTATATGGCATAGAATTTTTTTTAAAGTGAACTTCAGTTATGGAGAGGAAAGAAAAGTAACACTGTGGCTATCTCCATTGGCAACACAAAATATATAAGTAGGAAAAAAGCAGAAAATAACAAGAAGAGCAACACAAAATAACATGAATGATATCAAGTTATTTAATTTCTTTCCATATCAATCATATTTTATTGTTCTTTTATGTACTGCATTTAATTATAGGAGTAAAAAAAGCATGGCTTATGAAAAGTATAAAATGATGCAAAATATTAATATTATCTTAGGGATGATTGGGCAACAAATGATATATTTGGCAATTGCTCAGTTTAGCATAATCAATATTCCAGGACATGCATGAGTTCCTTTGGTAGAGGTTTTGATGAGGGATGATAAAGAAAATATATCTATATCTATATCTATATATCTATATCTATATCTATATGTATGTATATAGGCCCATATATACACATATGTGTGGATACATGCATACATATATACGTATATGTATATTATAAAATTAATTTCTTTTTTCTTCTCCTTTGGATGAGTCAGAATCATAGCCTTTTAAAAAATCAGTACTTCCACACCTCATTTGCCATATTCACCACTGAGCCACCAGTCAGCAATAGGGCCTGTTGCAAGAAGGTCAGTAAGAAGCTATTAGCAGGGCCCTCTCCTGAGATTTCTTTGGTCTTATTGAGTTGGAAGTTAGCATGACAGTACTGCAAATAATTCAGTTGTAGGGTTTTTTTTTTAACAGTTAGCACAGATTTCCCCATAGTGTTGGTCACTCTAGAAAATTATCGCTAAAAATGAAGTCCCCAGAAAGCTAGCATGGCAGTAGCCCTTCTAAGTTGTGAAAAATGTGAAAACTGAAAAATCTGTCATAGTTCCAAAGCGTTAACTATGACTTATGTGATCCATAGTAATATTTAAAAACAACAAGAAACCACTATTTATAAAATATGGAACATGTGCAATGTGGCAACTTAGGTATTATTGCTTTGAAATTATTTTCTACTTTATAATTTCTATAAAGGTTATAGTAAAATAAATAGTGTCTATGATTACAGAAAGAAAACAATGGAAACTATATCTAAAGGGTTTGATGACTGGAATGTTTTCTTTGACCTAAGTTAGTAATTGGTGAAATTAATTATTACAAAAGCTCTGGAAAATTTTGATACATTTAAAATTAAATAAAAATCATATATTCTCGTTTTTGGTTTCACACACACAAAAGCCTCTAATAGAGATTAGAACTGGAGGCCACGTGAAGTCTCCATGCAGACTAAAATAACCATGAGAGGAAGGCGTTGAGTTTATTTATGTGTACATATAAATATGAAAATAGATTAAGGTGTCTATAATATTATATATAACATCTTTTAATTTGTCTAATTTAAAAAAAATAAATTTTGTTGATGACTTTTGTTTTTACATCATGGATATTTCTGTATTCCCACCCTCCTCACCTCTTTCTGCTTTCTGAGAAGCTTTCCATTGTACTAAGGAAAAAAAAAAGATTAGCAAAAACAATTAGCACGTCAACCGTATATGACAGTATGAGCAACATTCTGCACCCACAGTTCTCTGTTTCTCCAGTGAGGGAAAGCACATTTCCTCATCTCTTCTCCAAGGCTAAGATTGTTCATCAGAATTATTAATGAGCAAATCACTAATTGTGACTAATAAATCACTAATTACTACTCATTATCAAAACATGTTCAGGAAGGTAGATTTCTTTTTTAAAGATAAATCATAATCAGGTTAAATTGTATTTAGACCAATATGATAATCTATGATTACTATAGTTTGTAGCTAATATGAAAAAACAGCTAACAATATTCAATTAATTGCTCACATTTATATATCATTTTAAGGTTTAACATGTAGTCTATTCACAACAACCCTGTGAAGTAATAGTAGAAGTATTATCCCCATTTTACAAGCTGTATCTAGTGAGGCTGTCATTAATGAAGATAGATTTGTGCTTTAGTTTTATTATTAGTTTTTGAATTAGATTATTCTTAATGACGTTTTTTAAAAATTAAAAATACTTTGAAGTAAACACTTGTGAAGAAGTTTCAAAATATCAGTTGATTAGATCCTGTTCTTTAATACTCTTCTAGACAGTGTACTTTTACAAAATTAAATTTAAGGGGCGGAGCCAAGATGGCGGCATAGCAGCAGCAACATATCGCAGCTCTCACATAGCCACCCCAAAATACCCATAAAACAGGACTCTAAACCAATCCTAGAACTCCAAAACTCACACAAAGATACTTCCCACTAAAGTCAGCTCGGCTACGAGGAACCATATCAGCACTGCGAACCAAAACCACCCTGCCCTGAAGGCACGGCTGTGCCCCGGGGGCGGCTGGACGGGAGGAGTGGAGGACCCTCTCAGGTGAGCGGATTAGCAGCAGCTGCGAGTGGGGATTACGAAAGGGGGAGATAAGCAGTCCAGTGAAAGTCCTCCAGAGCAGAAAAGCAAAAGGCAGAGGTTTTGCACCCGCCTCCACATTGTAGCTTCCCGCCCGCGGCCTGCAGACAGCAGGGGGACTTAGCTATTGTTCTCAGGCCAGTGCTCTCGCATTGAGCGGCCTGGATCCAGATTGCCGTCTTGGGCCTCCATCTTGGAGTCCTCATTATCCAGTCAGCCAGAAGTAATTAAGAAGAGTCCCAGCATCTTCCTGAGAGCTACGGCAGCCAGGAGGACCCCAGCGATTTGGGACAGAGCTTTCCCTTCTGGAAGCAG
>CM053584.1:98196777-98219277 GCA_028627135.1 Pseudochirops cupreus
AGAGAATAGACTGGGGGAGGGGGGACACACTGGGATGGCTGTTTTGGGGCGGTGAGTGGAGGAAAGACAGGGAGAAAATATGTAACTCAAAATCTTGTGGAAATGAATGATGCAAACTATAATAAAATTTTAAAAAAAACAAACAAAAAAACAAAATTAAATTTAAAAACTCAAAGAAAGCCAAATTTAAGAAATTTTAAAGATGTAAATTTCATTACTTATTTAGGACATTTAATCCTTTGATATGTAACAAAACAAGTAGGAGTTGGAGGTGATTCGATTGTCCTTATGTCCTATATGTCCCTAGGAGGTAATAAAGTGTTTGCAAACCAGTTGTAATTGTTAAAAAAGAGATTTTTTAAAAGGCTATTTAATGAAGTGCTCTGAGAACAATCATTATTTTGAAACGAATCTTAAATATTTTACAGAAACCTAATTTCGAATTCAACTTGAACTCTTGAACAAATGGAAATTTCTGAAGGTTTTTGTTTCTCTAAGTTTCCATGAAAGGTTAACCCCATGACAATTTCAAAGCCTCCAATTTAAGGGTTTTAACAGGACTTAAAAAAAGAAGTGTTCTTTTTAATTAGGGAGTCTTTAGCACTTTGGGTCCTCTGAGTTTAACATGGCAAAAAACAACTAAGTGTTCATCAGCACACTGGTGGCATCAAACAGAAAAATTCCACAAGTATTTTTCAAAACAGGATAAATAGAAACTTTTAATAGAAATAGAGACTTTTAATGTTGGTCTGGATTGTAATATAGAGAATAAAAGACAAGGCAGGCTGTCATTTTCTAACATTCTCATTGTAAGTATATGCTTCACAGTTTTACAGAAAGTTAGAGATGGAAGAGACCTTAGAATCTAGAATCTTAGAATCACCTTAATTAAATGATTTGTTCTGTAAAACTTGAACTCAGTCAAAGGCTTCACCCAAGGACCTAGAAGTCCACATAGGGCCTCAAGGCTGTAGCTTCCCCATCCCTGTCTTAAGTATAAGTCATTTAGTCTAGCTCATCCATTTTAAAGATGTAGAAACTATAAGTGGTTTTCCTACAGACATTCAGGTACTAAAGGGTATAGCTGGGGACTTCTATTGCATATGTGCCTCTATTGAGTTTTATAGTTCAGGTATCTGTTAAAATTAGTCAAGATCTATCTTAAGAAATTGAACAAAAGCACTTACACTCATGCCATTTTATGACAAGTGTACATCAATAAAATTACCATTAAATATGTTATATTGTATATATAGTCAAAATAAGCATTTATTAAGCGTATGTAGTATTCCACTCTATCAAACATTGGGATAAAAACAAACAAACAAACAAAATATTCCCTGTCCTCAAAGAGTTCATAGTCTAATGGAGATGAAAAGCAGGGTCGGGAGGGAGTATGGGGACTTTATATGTATCTTTTATACGTAACTTTATATGTATCATATAAAAAGAAGGAAAGCTCAAAAAGCTCAGAGGAAAAGCGTTGAGACTTGGTGGGCTGATGATGGTGGTCATGATTAGGGAAAGATTACAGCAGGAGATGGGTTGAACTGAGTCTTGAAGGAAGCCAGAAAAGCCAACAGTCAGGAGTGAGAAGGAGACACTTCAGGCATGAGGGAAAGACTTTTCCAAGATATGGAGTCTGGAGACTCCAGGGAGTCTGCCAGGGAGAGCAAAAAGGCCAGTGTCACTAGATGGCAGTGGCATAGAATAAAGTGTAGGAAGCCTGGAAATGTAGAAAGGGGCCAGGTTGTAAAGGATTTGTTTATTTATTTTAACAAAAAATTAATGATATTCTCTGTTTCTTATATTACCATAGTATCTGATGTATTTCTTTACCTAAAACTTCCTGAGAGCCATCCTATATGACTAATAGAATCATTTTAGAGAGAGAGAAAAAAATCTGGTCAGTATACTAAAGAAGTCCAAAAACATGTGCACCATATAACATCTGTGGACCTCCCACTTCCATGAAGAGATAGTTTGGGGATGTCTTTGCCATGTCCCTTCAGTTCAGGTCCCACTTGATCTTTATAATTTTTTTGCATTTACTTCGAATCATTTTTTTGGTATGTCATTGTTCTTTCCACCTGCAATGTTGCATTTACTGTGTAATATTGTTTTCTTAGCTCTACTTACTTCACTGTGCATCAGTTCATAGATATCATCCCATGCTTCTCTGTATTTGTTACATATATCATTTTTAAAATGTATTTTCAATTCCAAATCTCCCCCAACACCTGTGCAGTATCTCTTTCACCTATTGAGAAGGCAAGAAATAAGATTCTCATTATACATATGAAGTCATATAAAACATATTTCCACTTTGGCCATGTTGTGGGGTGTAAAAAGCAAGAAAAAGAAAATGTAAAAATACTTCTTTCTGCACTTATAGCTCATCAGTTTTCACTCTGTAGGTGAATAGCTTTTTTGTGAGTTCTTTGGAATTGTCTTGGATCTTTGTCTTGATCAGAGTAGTTAAGTCTTTCATAGTTGATTGTCATTACAATATTTGTTACTGTATATAGCATTCTTCAATTTTTGCTCATTTTGCTTTGCATCAGATCATATAAATCTTCCCAGGATTTTTCTGAAACCTTCCTCTTCATTATGTCTGAAAACATAACAGTATTCCATCACAATCATATACCACAACTTGTTCAGTCATTCCTAATTGATGGGCATCCCCAGTTTCTAGTCTTTGCCATAAAAGAGCTACTAATAAATATTTTTTATACATATGGGTCCTTTACCTTTTTCTTTTAACTCTTTGAGATATAGACCTACTAGTGGAGTTGCTGGATTCAATGATATGCACAGTTTTATAACCTTCTGGGTATAGTTCCAAATTTTCATCTACAATGGACAGATCAGTTCACAACTCTACCAACAGTGCATTAGTGTCCCAATTTTCCCCCATCCTCTCCAGCATTTGACATTTTCCTCTTCTGTCATCTTCTCCAATCTGATAGGTATGAGGTGGTACATCAGAGTTGTTTTAATTTGCATTTTGATAATTATTAGTGAGTTAAAGCATTAAAAATGACTTTTGATAGCTTTGATATCTTCCAAAAACTGTCAGTTTATATCCTTTGATCATTTATCAATTGGGGAATGATTCTTATTTTAATTTCTTTTTTTTTCACAATTTTAGCTAAGATTCCCTATATATTTGAGAAATGATGTCTTTAGCAAAGAAAGTTGCTGTGCAGTTTCCCCAGAGTTTTCAGTTTTCTTTCTTTTGGCTGAATTGACTTTGTTTGTATAAAACCTTTTTAATTGAATATAATCAAAATTATCAAATTTAATTGAATATAATCAAAATCATTTTTTCTCTTACCTGGTCATGAATTCTTCCTTTATTCATAGATCTGACAGGTAATTTTTCCCCATGCTTCTCTAGTTTGCTTATTATATCACCCTTTATGTACCCACTTCCAACTTATTTTGGCATACTGTGTGAGATGTTGGTCTGTGCCTATTTTTTTTTTCTCACGATTGCTTTTAAGTTTTCCCAAAAGTTGGTGTGTGTTTTTTTTTTTTGTCAAATAGTGAATTCTTGCCCCAATAATTTAGGTCTTTTGGTTTATTAAACACTAGGTTACTGTGGGCATTTACTTTTGCATGTTATGCCTGACCTATTCCACTGATCAGCCACTCATACACATTATTACTTATAGCACAATGTTATTGCATTACATTTGGGTACCACAATTTGTTTAGACATTCCCCAATTGATGGATATCTATTTTGTTTTGAATTCTTGATTATCACAAAAAAATGCTGCTATAAATATTTTTATATGGGGACATTTTTCTTATCAGTGACTTCCTTGGCATATAAACCTAGTGACTGAGCTATGGTTCAAATGGCATGGGCATTTTAGTAACTTTATTTGTGTGATTCTAAATTGCTTTTCAAAATCATTGAATCATTTCACAGCTCCATCAACAATACACAAGTTTGCCTGTCTTCCCACAATCTGTCCAACATTGTTACGTTTTTTTTGTCATTTTTGCCAATTTGCAGGGTGTTGTATAAAACCTCATGGTTGCTTTGATTCGCATTTCTCTTATTATTTGTGATTTGGAGCATTTTTCATGTGCTTGTGAATACTTTGCAGTTCTTCTTTTAAGAACTATTTGTTCGTATCCTTTGACCATTTATCTATAAGGAAATGACTATTAGTTAATCACACATATAAAAGACACAAAATTATAATACCACTAAAATTAATTTACACTTTTAATGCTATAACAATCAAATTATGAATGGGATATGTTCCAGAGCTTGAAAAAATTACAGCACAATTCATTTGGAAAAAATAAAGATCTAGGAAATGAAAAAAAGAATTAAAGATGAAGGAAGGGGGAATAGCCTTTCCAAAGTTCAATCTATTATAAAGCAGCAGTTATCAAAACTATCTGCTATTGATTAAAGAATAGAGATAGGTGAATGGAACAGACGAGAGAGGAGATTCAGTAGCAATGGAATTCAGTAACTGAGTCTTTGATGAAGTGCAAAGCTTAAGTTATATAGGGGAAAGCTGTCTATATGATACAAATTTCTGGGAAAGAAAGCAATCTGGCAGACAATAGGCTTAGACTAACACCTTACACCACATTCCACAATGCATTCTAAACGGATACATGAACTTAGTATTAAAAATCATACTATTAAAACTGAAGAGAAACAAATTGCATACCTCTCACAATTAGGGGCAAAAGATGTACACTTAATCAAACAAGAGATAAAAGCAATTACAAAAAATAAAATACGTAACTTTGATTTCTTGAAACTGAAAAGATTCTGTACAGATAACAAGAAAACATCTAGAAATCAAAGGGAAGTAGTCTGAATCAAATTACTCTGATAAGGGTCTGATATCCATGATATACAAATACTCATATACATATACACACACCACATATATATATACAAATAGACCAGATTTTTTAATAACTGCTGCTTTATAATATAATTATTATATAGTTTGAGGTTTAGAAGTGCTATTCCCCCTTCATCCTTAATTCTTTTCATCATTTCCCTTGATATTCTAGATCTTTTGCTTATTCAAATGAATTTCATTTTTATTTTATCAAACTATGTAAATTATCACCTTGACACTATGATGGGTATAGCATTAAAAGTGCATGTTAATTTTGATAATGTTGTCATTTTTATTATATTTAAAATAGCTTTTCCTTGTCCCAAGCATTAAATAGTCCTCTAGTTTTTTAGGTTGTTGTATATTTCTATAAGGAACCCTTTGTAATTAAATTTATGCAAGTCTTTTGTGTGCTTTAGGAGGTTGATCCTCTATTATATGATGAATTTTGTAGTTATTTGAAATGGGATTTCCTTTTTTATGGTTGCTTCATGTGCTGTGTTGTTATTATGTAGATAGGCTATTGAATTTTGAGGATTAATTTTGTGGCCTGAAACTTTGTTGAAACTAGTATTTGTTTTCATGAATATCTCTGTTGATTTTCTAAGTCTTTCAAAGAAAGCCATCATATTATCAGCAAAAAAGATAGTTTTATCTCCTCTTTACCTAACATAGTTTTTAATTCCTTTGTCTTGTTGCTGTTGCTAGCATCTCCAGATCTACTTTCTAGATGCTTTCTGTTGCTGCCTTGTGGGATTTACCATATGGATCCTCCTGTCCCATTATGCCTCACACACAAAACAATGACAGTTATTGTAGGTGTCCGAGAATAGTACGCTGTCCATCGTAGGGCCCCTCCTCCCAACATCATTGGCCTGTATCCTTTCTTATTGACCTTTCTGTTTTGTCTACTTTTGCCTACAAATCTCCTTGTGTCCATGTTCTTCCATTTCTCCAGGTACCAGTTACCCCCAGGGGTTCCAACTTCCCTATACCCAGGACAATTAGATTTTTCAGACAGGAGCATTAGGAAAATGACTTTGGAAATTGAGTGGAGGATAGACTGGAATTGGGGATAACCTTGAAATAAGCAGACAAACTTGCAGGCTATTACAACAGATCAGACATGAGGTAAGTAGCGTAGTGATGAGCCTATCTTAATCCATGAGTATTGTTGACTGATTGCTCATTGCATATTATTAAGCCTGCTATTTTTTTTTAACTGAAAGTTGTACTTAACTCTAATTCTCTGCAATCTGACTTCCAACGTCATCTATAAACTTAAATTGCTCTCTCCAGGGTGGTCACTGTGTGAGTGAAGAGAGGATTCCAAGAGAGATTCTGTCACATTCATGTAGTTCCTGTTGCTGTGTGTAGAGGCTGAGACTAGTGAATTGCTTGACTTTGGGAATTCTTAGCTCAGTAGACTAAGCTGATTGGATGTTTGCAATAAATTTGTCATCAGTACAGTGAGCCCCCAGGATTGGGGACCATTGGGTTGCCTAAGGAGGGAAAGGTCCAAAATGGAGCAGTTCAAAATTCCTAGACCAGTGTATCAGCGAGCACCCCGGCACACCCAGGGCGGCTGCTAGCACAGGTTCTTAGATCTGCTTTTCTAAAGTAAAGCAACTCAAAGTGGGTTAACAGTCTTACTTTAATTAATCAAACATATATCATTTACCTAGTTCAGGGGGAAAAGTCAGCACCCTGAACTTCAGAGAATGCAAACAGAATACAAACACAAGTTAACAAGCAGATAGAGAAACAGATCAGCAGACAGGCTTCCAAATCACCTGACCATTACATCAGTTACCTATTCAGTTACCAGAAAAGGAAGCACCAATGTCTGGATTTTTCAAAGCTGGGGGGAGGGGGGGAAGGCTCAACGGCTGCCCAGAGTCTTGTCTGGCCAAATCACACAACTCTTCTCAAAGTGAGCCCCAAACCAAAACTTCATATCAGAGCGTACATATAGCCTTCTCTTGGCTCAGAGAATGTCACAGCCCTCTAGACCCACTGCCCAATCACAAAGCTACAAGGCACGGGCATTCCTGAAAAAGAAGCCTCCCCCCATAGATTCCACGTGATCACATTCAGCCTGTTAAGGGGGCAGAGTATACTTTCATATCTGGGAAGGTTCTCAGAGTCACGTAGCCACTTTAGCAAAGCGCCTAGGTGCAGGGAAGATCTTCAGATTCCCATAACAACCAGTAAGTACTAGAACTGGCCAATGAGTAGCTACTGCCTTTTGACATAGGGAGATTTGGTCCTAAAAAAAAAAAACCAAAATAAAACAAACATAGTGAAGGTAGAAATGGCAGTGCTTGGCAGCAGATTGAATATATCAGGTTAGTGCCAGAAAAAAATTGATGATGCTACTGAGATTTGATTACAGGGTGGATGGTAGAGCTCTCAACAGTAATAAGAAAGTTGGGAAGAGAACAATGTGTTGGGCAAGGAAGATAATGTATTTTATCTTGGACATTTATTGAGTTTGAGATGTCTATAGAAATCCAGTTTGAGATGCCTGATAGACGGTGATATCAGCAAGGTTAGATCTGGTTAGATCTGAGAATCATTTTCATAGAGAAGATAATTGAACCCATTGGAAATGGTGAGATCACTATACAGGAGAATACATAGAGATAGGAAAAGAAGGCCAGCACAGAGATTTGGGGTAGAGGTGTCCTGGAGCTAGTTCAAACTGGCTTCCAGAGCCTGTTGTTAAATTTTCAGAATAAACATTTATACATCAGAAATCTGCTAACACTAAAAAACATGACTTGATTTGTTATTCTTTGATTGTGTTGCCTTAAGAAATAATGTAGATTAGACAGACATAAAAAATCATGTCATGGTGTGGTTTTTTTTTTCCTGGGAGTTGGGTGTTAAACATTTATCAGCACATGCCTGCTTGAATTATTCTTATTTTCTTTTTTAGTTTTTCCTCTGTCTCTGTCATTTCATGTTTAAAGTCTTTTTTTAAGATCTTCTACTGTGTCCAACACAGTTGTATGGCCTAGCAACCAGCTGAGTAAAGAGAGACGGGAATGTATTCGATAGTCTGTTTATTACAGAACTGTTTCATACAGAGCCAAGATACAAGAAAAATTACAGGGTTTATATACCCTATAGTAGAAACTCTTATGTAATTGAAATGCAAGGACCCTCCTTTGGTCATGACCACTCCCTAACCCAGCCCAAGGCTATTTATTAAGACGCCATCCTAGGACCATGTCCAGAGGCACAAACAAACTGGGAGTCACAAACAAGACTTGCTAATTAACTACTCTGAATTTTCCTTAGTTATTGATTAGGACTAATGGAGGCATCAACAAACAAGATTATACTCCTCTCGCACATCTGCCTAGTGACCTCATAGAAGAAGAGAGCATTTCCTTAATGGGGCCAGGGGACCCGTGAAGGTCTAGTCTACTACAATCTTCTATGAATTCTTTTGAGACAGGTGACCATTTGACGTTACTCTTTCGAGGGTTTCTTTACTTCAGTATCCTCCTCTGAAAATGAACCCTATTCATCTCTATTACCATAATAGTTTTCTATGGTTAGATTCTTTCTCTTTTGCCTGTACATTTTTTTTTGGTAATAACTTAATTATTTGTAAACACCTCTAGCCATGGGGTGTGGGAAATGGTGCCTCTTGCCCCAGATATTCAGTTCTCTCTAGCCTGAAACCAAAGCCAAACCTCCAGCCCTGTATGTGCCCACAGCCAGGGACATTCTGCCCCACTGCTTCTGCACTCACCAGCTCTGTGTTTGCTGGTTTCTTAGAAGCCCCACTCCCCTCAGTATCCTGGGGTAAAAGTTCTGGTGGCTGGGCAGAGGCAGCCTCTCAAACCAATTAACCCCAGGGCTTGCCACTTGTTCAAGAGGCTTGCTGCTTTCTGTTAAAAGGGAACCTAGCCCAGAGGTGATTACTCTTCACAGACCAAACCTTGTCCTGGAATTTTTCTTCTAGTATTCTCAAATTGTCCCAGAAGGACCCCATTATGTCCCTGTTCTTATATATCTTTACCCACACTTTGTTCACCTTAAGGTGCTTTTTTAACTCTCTTGTGGGGGAAAATCTTGAGAGTTTAGAATTTTCTGACCTATTCTGCCATCTTCCCAGAATCTTCTCCAATCCACACCCCTGCTTGGAGGACACCAGGAGAAAGTAGTATGAAATTCTAAAGAAAAAAGAATATCTAGAAGATAATCAATGAGTCAACAGATCAAAAAGGATGAGGAGTAAGAAAAGGCCATGGATTTGGCAATTAAGAAATCATTGGTAACTTTGGAGAAAGCAATTTCAGTTTATAGATGAGGTTGGAAACCAGATTGCAGAGGGTTAGAGTTAATTACTATTTTCATTTTTTAAAAAATAGTTGGCATAATGTATGCAATGAACTAATTAATTAACAAGCATTCATTGACTATTATGTGCTCAGCACTACGCTCATCCCTATAGGTTATACATAATAATAGACTATATGACTGACTAGTATCTTATGATTTGTTTATTATGACTTGACAGCTTCAATATGTGATTGGGACTACCTAATGATCAGTTTAGAGGCTTTTCCCGTCCATTGTTTTGCAAATATCAACACTTAATCAACAAATATGCATTTATTGAGTAGCTATAGCACCATGGTCAAGAAGAGAGATAGAAGTATAAAATACAAAATAATCTCTACTCTCAAGAAGTTTATATTAAGTCAGGGGAGGCAGATGTTAAAAGGAAGAGAATTCCAGACAAGCTTGTGCTAGACGCATGTCCTGTTGGTTTGTGAAAGCCTATTCAATTTTCTGTGTTAGCATCTACACCTCAGAAATTGTCAAACAGTATAAACCAGGCCTTGATTTATTGTTTTGATTGTCTAGACTTTTAAAAAGTAATGGAAAAAATGTCATTAATGTGAGTTAAGCTTAAAAGTATGTCTTGTGTACAATTTTTTTCCTTTAGAAAGTCAGATGTTAAAAAGTTACCAGCATATCACTGATTCTAGACTGTAATAATTTGTATAACAAAAGTCATAAGTGGCAGATAAACACTATAGATAAAGTAGTTTTAAAACATAGCTCTATAGTTTTACATGGCTCTTATAGTTATCCTTTGATCAAATATTTAACAATATTAAATTATATTCTCCATCTTAGATTCCAGGTATATACAACTCACCATTTAGAGATCCAGATCCAATGGAATTTGAATTACGGAAGGTGAAGGCATGTCATATAATACCTCCAGTCCCTCAATTTCAGCAGACAGAATATGAAGACCTTTCCTCCTGGCTTGCTTGCACAAGTAAGCATGCTTTTCCACGATCAGTCATTTTACCACCCATTAACAGAAAGCAATGCCAGGTACTTTATACATCTTTTTTGTAACAATTCTGTTAATTTGCATTATCACCAATATTCATTGCCTTTGCTAGGTGAATTGGCTAATTTTGAATAATCTAATTTTAATTTTAAACTGAATATGTCAAATCATTTTATAAGTAACATTTTTAAGGGACTTTCCAAGTTATTTTGTTGTAGTGGAATTTTGTTTTATCAAAAACTGCATAAATGTACTATTTCAGGTTCTAGATTCTAGAAATTTATTAGAATGGTATTTTTTCCTATTTTAATTTATTTTCAAAAACTTTATGTTTTCTGTCAAATTGCACTGAATTTAAATTTTCATTTTGTAAGCCATCCTTCATGTACATATTGCTTAGTTTGGATCTGAGTAAAGGAAAAAGTGAAAATCTGATAATATCAGGATTGGTCCAAAATAAGGAATAATCCACAACCAAAATATAAAAAGGTCATCAGATTATTTCATTTGTTGCTTGTAGGGTGATTCCCAGTTCTTTATAACTGAACTTTTCATTCCCTGTTTATTCTTTCAGCTCTGCTGTTGTCTGGTAAGTTTGTAAGAAAGGATATTTGCAAAATAGTGTTAGTTTTGTCGCTAGAACTTCTTCCAACCCTAAGAGAATAAATATTTTTTTTAATTATTAATTTGTTTGTTTACTTTTAATTTATGAGATTCAGTTCCACAATCCCTTAAGTTTCAAATTTTCTCCCCCTTCCTCTTCTCTCCCCTCCACTCCCCATGGTGGCATGCAATCAAATATAGAATCTGCAAATACCTTCACTTTAAACATTAGTCAGGTTTTAAAGAAGGATTATAACCTAATGGAATGAACAATAGGAAAGAGGAAACAAAACAAAACAAGACTAAGAAAGAGAACAGGTAGTGAGAATAAATATTTTAAAAATCCAAAATACTTAATTACTTCTTCCTAACCAAGTAAATTATGAGAACAGAGTTATGCCTCTGGCTCAACCTGATATTCTAAAAGCTCAGAATGGAGAAGAGAAAAGATTTGAAAAAGTCATCAAAAGAAGAGAACCTGGTGAGATTTCAAATTTCGAATTTCTTCTTTGCTAGATCTTCACAATATAACTTCCATTATTTTCTTAAGGAAATTGTGAATATATAGGAAATTCCTATATCTTAGTGTCAATATGAAAATTAATTCTAAAGGCACATATGAATTACTTTTGTATTCTTTGCTATTTGGAATTATCCATACCACTATTCCTTTCCAGTGGTATAGATAATGGAAAGTTGACTCTGCGTTTTTATATTTCCTTATCAGTTTATCACAATTGGATTCATATTTCAAGGAAAATAAGTAACTGGGTTAATCCAATTGCAACCTATGTATCAAGCACAATATTTTAAAATGAGGATTTAGCAGCCCACATGCCATGCCGTACTCATTGGTATGGTAGTTAATGTTACACATCCTTCATAGTAATTGCTTGACCATGTACATGATGTCCTCAATAGTGTGATTGGGTGAAATTGATGTATTTACTCAATTGTTTTTGCTTTGTTTTTTTTTTTGCACTATACAGTAATAAAAAGAATTTACCAAATTGTTGGAACATTAAACAATTCTAACCATAGTTAGAGTCATAGATAAATCTTCCACAATATCAGCAATATTTAGCAATGTCTAGGCTATAGACTAATTACAGTATAACCGTCTTGTTTGTCTGATGTCCTATCCAAGCATGGTACAACGTGGACATTGTGTTACAACATATTACTATACAAAAGCACTTTGGACTATCTTATTGATATTTTTGTTAACTTCATTATATTAAGAGTTGATTTAAGTTTTTAAAAAGTGATATTCTAAAAACAAACTTGATATTCTAAAGAATAATAAAGGTTGTCTATAGTGCCTAAAAAATAATATGACATTTGATTTTAAACTACATACCAGAATATATACACTTCAATATCATAACCAAGAATTGACCAGGGTAGGTCAGAGCAAGGAAAGCCAGGATCAAAAGTTGAAGTAGATCTCTAGGGTTAGATTGAATAAGGATGAATCAACAAGGCTGTTACTTTAGAGAGAAATAAGAAGGGGGTATGACTCTAGTAGACATATTCCAGACTTGGAGATCCATCAAAGGGAAAAGGATAAGGATAAGTGAAACAAAAGTAAAATAAACTGAAGACAAAGCAAAGTTTAAGATTGAGTATCAATACAGATGATCAGGTCAAAGTCAAATCTGACAGTAGATGTCAGGGGCTGAAACTCAGAACGCTGAGAATACCAGTGTTAAGACTAGATATCTAGGATACTAGAATCTATCTAGGATACTAGAATAGTAACGAAGAAAGTGAATAAGATTCAAGGGAAGAACTCTAGTCTCTGGGGAATGGGGTTAGTCAAGTGGCAAAAGGGCCAGCCACAAGAATGATTTGTGAATGAATTAATCCTCCTGATGCATGAGATTTTTTTTTCCAATATCTCATTCATGGGATAAGATTTGATCTCATGCCTATACTTGATTGTATGCAGCCATGGGCGAGGGAGGAAAAGGGAGGGGAGAAAATTTGAAACTGAAGGGATTGTGGAACCGAATCTTGTAAACTAAAAGTAAATAAACAAATCAATTAATAAAAAAAAGATTTGATCTCATGGCATGAATTAGTGGGCACACATTGCAAGATAAGAGAGATGCAGGAGGTAGAGATCCAAAAAGACCATTAAATTGCATCCCTTTCATAATAACATTAGGAAGCTATATACATATTATGCCTTGGATAAAGATATATTTAGAATTTCTTTTTGAAATTGTCATTGGGACTTCTGGCACATTTATTTTAAGTATCTTTATAGTGACAAATATTGATCCTTGACCCTTTTGAAGGCAGTGATTTTTTAAAAAGAAATTAAAGCCATTTAGAGTCACAATTAGTAAGTAAAGTAGATGATCAAGCTGATGGCTAATATCCAGTTAATAAGCTAATGAATGATGGTTAATCTAATTTTTATTTAAAAGTGACATATAAGTACCAATGAAACTTATTTTCTTATATTACTCTGAAGTTAGTATGTATGTATTTAGTAATATAGAATGGTTAGAATAAATGTCTATTATTGAAAGACCCTAACCCTACTGAGATATATAAATGTGATATTTGTACTTTCACTTATCCATCTGCCAAATATGTATTGAAAAGATACTAAATGCAAAACATGATTATAAAATATTATGTTATAGTCATGCTTTATAGAAAACTTTTTTTGTCCAGGCCTATGATTTCATAGGCATGGGGGAACTCCTGCTGTGAAAAGCCATCTATCAATACAGACTGGCAAGTCAGATGAACTGAGAAATTAAGTGACTTCCACTTGGTCAACCAGACTGTGTCATAGATGGGACTTGGATCCAGGTTTTTCTGACTCAGAAGCCAGCTCTATATACACTAGCTCATGCTACTTCTCAAAAACAAAAACAAAGCAGCAGAGTTCATTTGAAAAACTACAACAATAACACTGTATTGCATTTAAAACATTGAGATTATAATGTTGTAAGGTCCTTGAAGGCTGCAACTTTATATGCCCAGAATTCAGCACATTGCCAGGCACATAGAAAGTATTTAATAATACATGTTGAATGAGTTCAATTCATGTCTTTAAATCAATAAATTATTTTTATCAGTCATTTTATTGCTTTTTGAAAAATCAGCTTGAATAGAATTTCTGCTCTTGAATTAGTTATCTTTCTCACATGTGGATTTGCCAGGCAGACGGCATTTGTACTGTAATGTATATTCTAAAGATGTTATTGAGGGAAATTAGAAGTGAAAACTCATAAGAATTCAGAATCTGGGCTGTTAGCTAGAAGGTGGTAGTAATGCATATACTTTCTCCATAATTCACTTCTTTATAATAACAATGCCTATGTAATATACTTTGACTTTTCTCTATGTCATACGCTATAGTAATTATTCTTGTTACTAAAACACCTTTTTAAATAACCAAAATGTTCTTAGTTCTTAAAGGGAGTGTTAAATGATGAGATTTATAGCTCTTTAAAAGTAGAAAAATTAACTATCTGTAAGTTTTCTCCTAAGAACATTGGTATTTCACATTTTATAGGTAAGAACTATACATATAAGATAATGTATATAAAAGAAAAAGTTTTAATGCACCTGATATAGCTGATTTATCATTTTTATTGCTGTATTAAGTAGAGTTACAGTCTAACAAAAGTATAGACAATAGTGAAATTAGTCATCTTTTCATTAAAGAACATTAAGAGCATACATACTGCTTCCACCTAAACCTTTAAGATATTAAAATAGCCATAATTTAATAGAAGAGATAGAACAATTATTTGCAAGAAATATAGATAACAGGTGGACCAAAACTTGACTTTAGTTCTCTATTAGAATTAAGAATGCTAAAAAGGAAGTCCCGTCTATTTGAGTGCTCCAGATTTAGTTGCATACCAACCTACCCCTTTAAAAAAAAAAGGCTATGAAAACTCCTTTTTGACATTTGTTGAAGCTAAGGAAGTGGTCCATTTCTGTGGAAGAAAAATATACTGCAAAATGTATGATGAGTGAGACATTTTAAAAATCTATGCTGATATTTTAATTTGCCTTGAAAGGACATCAATGATCCTTTGATAACACATTATATATCGCTTGAGAATCATTTTTTTTCCCTCTACTATATTGTCATTTTTCTTAGATTGAAGTGATTTAAATAATTATTTTAAAGAAAATTTCATTTTACATCTCATTCCAAACAGTATGGCAACCATTGAATTAAATAACATTGATATTCTTAACAAGTGGTTTGTTAATATTGTCATACCTACTTCTTGGGAAAATTTGCTTCCCTCTATTTTCAAAGTCTGGTCGATGGTGTCCCCAAAATATTTCAATCTTCCCATTTATTTTCTAGAACTAAGAAAAGTAAGAACTTGTAAAAGCACAAAACTATGGATATTTGATTCCTGAATTCTTCTGAAAGGAGACATGGAATTATGTCCCTGTATCTTTAAAAAGTAAAGTTCCAATACAAATCCATTAACTACTTTCAAATATAGCAATCCTCCTGTCCAGCTGTGAAAAGTACTAGATGATACTTATTTGCCATTTGTGTTATTTACGGTCCATGACTTTTATGGTAACTGGTTCCTATTATTGGTTTCTATTAATGTAAAACATAAGTGAACATAAATGAGGCGTGAATCATTTCTTTTTATTAGCCCCACAGTCTTCACTCAGTGCTTGCAGTAACTCCAGCTGTGACTTATTAGTGATAACCTATTTAAAGAGGAGATCTTTAAGAGTAAGGAATATGATTAGAATCCTTTGTCCATTCATATATTCAGGATGTTTTACTACTTCTCTCACAGAACAACAATAATGTTGGGGGGGGGGGAGAGAAGGGGAAGAGGAAGAAAGGGGAGAGAAAACAAGATGTAATTAGTGACACTGCAAAACCTTGAGTTGCCTGATTTGTATTGAGCTTAATGTAGTACTAATTACACTACAAGTGAATTTGTACCAATTGCTACTTTTATTACATTATTATAATAATTATTATTACTACTACTACTTAAAATAAGATATGGTATAAATCATCTTTAAATGACCTACAAGCTTTTCATGTGTGTGTACATATGTGTATACATATTTGTGTATAATGAAATGGTTAATATCAGTATCTAAGTTATTAAACAATATAGCTATAGATTTTTCCATTAGGAATTTGTAAAATTATTGAGAAATTATGATCCTGAGAGATTTTGTATATTATCAGTTAAATGTAAGATTTGAGTTTCCTTGTAAAGCTTTCAGCTAATGGGAAAATCCACATATTTCTACCTTTTTGTCATTTATGGGAGGGATTTTTGAAAGTCATGCTCAAAATTTTTTTTACTGATTAAAAATAAGAGAAATATTTATATAATTAAATAACACCTCTTTAAATTAGAAGATAAAGCCTTGTAAAGCCACAAGTTGAACCACTCAACAATTAAAAGACCTTTTGTTACTATGGGATTAAGTGAAATCAACAATCCCATCTTATTTCAGACTTTTTTTTGTCTTGGAAATGTCCACTTCCATATTGAAGTCATGAGAACATTCCTCATTGCTTGTAAGAAAAGTATATCAGCCTTCACCTTTTTCCTTATTTGTATAAAAAGCTATTGATTTTATTAATTATTTAGCTAAGAAAAATTTGTTATATTTCCCAGACACTCTCCATCCTTGGTCATCAATAATATGTCAAAAGAAACCCACCCCAATAAAACACTGACCTTATCCTGTACCTGTCAGGGGCCCTTCCGAGATATCGCTGAAGTATTGCAGCAGCGCTACAAGCCTTTGCAGCCAACCTTGCGGGTGGCCACATCAATCAATTCGTTAAAAGAGGCCCGAGAGGAACTCAAAAGGGAGGAATGGAAACACCGTGTCAATGACAACGTGTGAGTTTTCAATATTTTGTAGCACAGTTTGGTGCCTTGTGTTTTCTACTAAGTTTAGAAACCTCTTATTGTGGAGACAGAAACCTACTGTCATATCTGATATTTCTAGCAGAAAACATTCTTCAAGATGCAAGTGTCATTGATGAGATGAATGAGGATATCAAAGTTAAATCACTAACTCCCAATTCAGAAAGGAAGTTCAGAGTGCATTGTCTTTTAAATGGCAAAAAAGAAATCTCTAGTCTATGTTTTTAAACTGATCTAATCTACCTTTAATTGAGGTAATCTCAATTCATGTTCTTAGAGCTCTAAGGTGCTTCTCTTGAGGATGCTGGAGATAGTTGCGGCTCATAAAAAACTTGTAAAATTTGTGGTGAATTTATTATTACTGTTGTCATTTTTTCTAGATGACAATGGATTACAAAACGTGTTTTGTTGCCTTTGGAAAAAAGGAAAAAAAAAACCTGTTTCCTCCACTTTCTGCCAGCTGTAATAGTTTTTTCTATATGGTACAGTTGCATTTGAGAGCGTTTTATCAGTCAGCAAGTGTTTAGAATATATTTTATTCTGTTAGTATCTAGTATGTAGAAAATCAGATTTTATTAAGTATCTTTTGAAGAAGCCATTGATCAATACAATTTTCCTAAAATAATATTTTAGATATATTTTTAGATATATATCTATAGATATCTATATTTAGATATATATTTAGATATATATATAACTAAAGTAATTTTCAATAAAGCTTTTCATTTTATAACAGTTATTTGAAGTGTACCAATTAGTTATAGTTTTCAGCAAATGATTTTGGAAATAACTGAGTTCACTTATTGAGTGAAAGAAAAATTTTTACAAAAATTCCTATTAGGTGGACATTTTATACAGCTGGGTTTGATTTACTAAAAAAAAAAAAAAATTATACCAGATTAATTCTGTTAAGGTTGAGTGAATGAAGCAAAATGTCTGATTCAGTAATGAATGTCTGAGGTGATAGGTTATTAATATATTTCTCATTTTGTGATATTTTAAAGGCTTATAAAGCATCAAAATAAATAAAATGATATTGCTAGAAATGGCTGTTACCTTTTACAACAGCAATATTGACATTTCCACAGAAACAATTATAAAATGCAAATTTATCAAAATTTCCTTGAGTATGTTCATGGATAAGCACAAGGTCGGCTATCACTGCTATCCCCAAATCAGGGTGAGCTGCTTTTTACTTTCTGGGGAATACTTGTAAATGCTTTCACTTTCCAAAGTGTGGTTAATAAACTCATGGCCTGAAGATTCAAAAGATGACTATTGCTTATAGGGTTTCCAGCCAATCACTTATGTTTTATATCAGAACTATTTCAGAACTATTTTGTACTTAGCTTTTGAAGCACAGCAACACATACTTCTATCCCCTGGGACAAAATAAAATAAGACATGAAGTATTTTCTATTCGCGTTGTCACCTCCCTAGTTCAAGACCTTATCACATATTACTTTGACTTTTAGAATCTGTCACCATTTGACTCTTTCCTGTCTTTACAATTTTCTTATACTTTACTCCCTTCTAGGAACTCCACAGCCCTTCTTTTTTTGCTCTTCCTGTCACACAGTTGTTTTTCTCTCAATTCTGTGCCTTTTCACTGTCTGTACTCTATGACTGGAATATTGTTCTTCTTAACCTTCACCTCCTACCTTCCTTTATGACTTAGCTCAAATCTTACCTGTTGCAAGAGACTTTTCCTAGAAATTTAATACCAAAGAGATCAAGGGACTTGCCCAGGATCACATTAATCAAATGTAGCACAACAGATATTTATTGAGTACACCTTGCTTGCAAAAGATGCTATCTCTGATGATGTGGGAAATGCAGAGAAGTATATGACACAACCATAGACTGCCTTCAAAGAGATTTCAGTCTTTTCAACCCAACACACCCTTGAGCTAGAATCCTATGTACAACTTCCTACAAAGTCATCATTCAACTTTCCCTTATAAATATATAGTGAGGAAACTAATACTTCCTTTGAAATCCCATTTCACTTTTGGATAGCATTAAACTTTTGCCTTCCATCTCCTTAAAATCTCCCTGCCTTTAGTTTCTACCTACTGCTTTTAGTTCTGCCCTCTTGGGACAAGCAGACTAAGTATAATTACTCTTCTGCTTGACAACCTTTCAGATACTTGAAGAAAGCTATCATGCTCTCCCTAAATATCCTTTTCTCAAAGCTGAACATCCCCATTTTCTTCAGCTGATACTATTATGGCATGGTCTTGAAATAATACACCATCATGGTAACTCTTCTATGAATGATCAATGTCTTTCTTAACATCTGACATTCAGAATTTAACATGACTAAGGGGTAGTCTCCTGGGTCATAGAACAACAAGACCATTGCTTTCAGTGTTCTGTTCTTGATTTGATTCTCTCACTACAACTTATTGTGTGGTTTGTTTTTTTTTTTGGCTGCCATATTGACTTTTGATATTAAATTTGTAGTCTGCTAAAATCCTATTTTTTAAAAACAAATTGTTGTAATACCTCTTCTATTTTGTATTAGTAAAATGTATTTTTAAAAAAGTCTAAGAAGTTACATTTACCTCTATTAAATTTCATCTTAGAATCCACATATTGTTTTAACCTGTCAAGATATTTATGGATGCTGACTCTGTTATTAATAAGTGTTCACTATCTTTACAGTTTTATGTCATCTGAATTATCAAAATGCCACCTATATCTTCATCCAAATCATTAATTTTCTTTTTAAATGTATTTTATTATTGATATTTACTGTTTCTTACATCACCATAGTATGGTTGTATCCTTCCTCTACTCCTGCCCAGAAAGCCATCCCATAATAACAAATAATATTTTTTAGAGAGAAAAAAAGTCAGCACAACAAAAAAAGTCTGAAAACATGAGTGATGTGTAATAACAATGGATCTCCCACCTCATGAAAGGGTACATTGATGGTATCTTCTTAGTCTCTTCCAAGTCATTAATTTTCCTCAAAAAAATACATCAATAATCATAATATTAATAATTGAGGGGTAATCTCTTATTTGAGACAAAGGAAATTAAGGTCTATGTTTGTATCTTGAGTTTAAGGATCATTTTTCAAGTGATTTTATACATTGCTTTTGATATATTTTCTTCTTAAAAGTAATTATGTCCTTTATCCATATTATTTTTTGTTTTCACTTTTGACACTACTATACATCACCTCATGCCTGTAGTATTGATCTAGCCTACTGCCTCAAGTCTTCTGTCTTCTAGAGTCAGTCTTCCTAAAATGCAGGTCTGACCATGTCACATACACACACACACACACACACACACACACACACACCCCTTATCTCCAATATTTCCTTATCACCTCTAGAATCAAACATAATCATATAAAAACTCTATTTGATGTCCTTCACAATCCATCCTTCTCTAACTTTCCAGTTTTCATATTCTTTATTTTTCTTTCCACCCCAAATCATGAGATCCAATGACACTGGCCTCTGTTCTGTTCTGTTCCTTGTGCAAAATATTCCATCACTGAACATGATCACTAGCTGTCCTTTGTGCCAAGGATTCTCTTCTTCCTCTTCTCCACGTCCTAGCTTCCCTGGCTTCCTTCAAACCCTACCTAGAAAAATTGCACCTTTTACAAGAAGCATTTCTTGTTCTCTCTTAAGGATGCTGTTATCTTCCTTCTACTTCTTATCTCTAAATTTTCCTGAATATATTTCCTGTTTGTATGTAGTTGTTTGAATGATGGCTCTCCCATTAAATTATGAGCTCTTTGAGAGTTGGAACTATCCTATGTCTTTGCATTTCCAGTTCATGGGACATAGTAGGTTCTTAATAAATGTTTATTCACTGACTGTTAGTACAAAATCAAATACATATCCCTGGGGGACTCCATAAGAAAGAATGAGGCCCTGAACTAGGGAAATACTTGTAAAATAGAAAGGAAGAGGTGGATTCAAGAGATGTAGAAAAGAAAACACTAAGTTTAAGGTGCTGACCTGTATTGGTAGAGGGATTTTCCATACCCATTAGTTTCTTCTACCAATGAAAGTACATCAATTTTAGTCCCTATGTCCGCATGGGGGTGGAAATGAGATTATCAGAATTGTTTGTCTTAAACCCCTGAGGAACATTGAGTTTTTTAGTTACTTATCAGTTTGTGGTTCTAAGTCAAGTTGCAGGAAATTTTAGAAAATGCATTAGTTCCTCTATGAAATTCATTGTCAAACCATATTTTCTGTCTACTGTATTTTAAATGCAAATATCTCTTATTTAAGAATTTCTAAACACTCAAACACAAACAAATGTTACTTGTATTAATCCTTTTGAAAATGCATTGTTCCATGGTCTGAGAGCCTTGGACTTAGAAGCTGGTTTAACTTATTACTAGATGTATGGCCTTGGATTTGTCATTTAACTTCTGTTTTCTCTTGTGTAAAATGAAGATAATAGTAGTTTCATTACCTACTGTATGGTGATGTGACACAAGAATGCACTTTTGACCATATACATGTGTATATATGTACATGGAGATACATATAAATATGTATAAAGTATGCTATTATAATGTTTTAATGATGCTATAGAAATAGTCACAGTTTAGGTAGGAAATTCTTTTAAATGATCAATAGCAAAATAGAAACAAAAGCTTGCTGTTTCTGTGTACCCGCTGGCTGTTACTTTAGTGAAAGCATTTCCAGAGCCAGGACAACTAAGAATTTTCCACCTTAAGCAGAGCAAAGTTTGCTTTCCACTGCCATTATCTCTAGATTATCAGTGTAGCATATAGTGGACACTTAGTAAAATGTGTTTGGGTGAGTGATTTTATGCCTATTTAATCCTGTCTTATTCAAATAGGTCAGTCAGTATTTAAATACAGCATTTGATTCATTGCATTACCATTGTGGAAAAGATTTAGAAGTTGTATTATTCAGCGGAGTTAAATGATAATCAGAAGTATTATTTTTAAAAATATGTTATATCTATGAATATAAATATGTATGTGTGTGTGTGTATATACACATACACACACACACACACACACATACACAGAAGAGGGAGAGAGAATATTTGAGCCTGAGAAATCCTATAAATCTAACACATCTCAAAAGTTTTTTGAGAGGTCTAGTTTTTTAAACACTTTGCAACTTTACCAATTTGCATATTTTCTGGACTGTTACTGTATTATGATAAACAGGGATTATCATATATTTTCAGATAATGTTTTCTTAACAATTCAACTTCTATTTGTAACTCTTCCATTTATTTTAATTACTAGCACAGTGTGCAACATTTATTAATCAGCAGAGCCTTTTTAAGTTAAAATACTAAATTAGCTAACCCCATTAACACAGAATACTCCAAACAAGCGGTAATAGGAGAGGTAGTTACTGAGCAAATCGTATTATACATGCGGGTGCTCTAGGGCACAGTTAAGCATGATTACCCTCTTTTGATCCAGTATTCCTCTGCCTCTCCCAGCTAATTTCCAGTGGAAATTTACAAAGTGATGCCTTCATTTTTCCAGCTTAATTTTTCTAATGAAGTTCTGGTACTTTATAACACTGGGGATGCAGATAATAAGCCTGTATATAATTAAGAACTTCTAGAATTTGTCTGCAAAAGAGTCCTTTATCATTTTTGCTTTGCAATAAGAACTAGCTCTCCTTTTGTCCGCTACTTTTTTTAAGCAGCCCTAGTTTTAAAACGTGAACATGGACTTCTCTATTTCCTGACATCAGAACATAAAAAAGTTTATAGTATAAGTATGTGATTAACAT
>CM053584.1:98224507-98243557 GCA_028627135.1 Pseudochirops cupreus
ATATATACACATATCACATACCCATCCTAACATTTGAAATTTTTTTTAACCTTAAATTAAGGTTTCTGGTAACAGGGTAACCTGTTTTCATTTACCTTATTGTGACCATGTCCTTGAACCACACAGAATCATTTAGACCAGTGGTACTCAACTTTCCTAATGCCGCGACCCTTTAATACTCATATGTGGGCATATCTGCATGTGGGCGGACCCGCCTGGAGATGGATAGAGGAGTGGTGTCTTGATTCCTGAGACCATCGGAAATATGTATTTTCCGATGGTCTTAAGCGATCTCTGTGACCCTTGTGAAAGGGTCATTCGACCCCCAAAGGAGTCACAACCCACTGAGAACCACTGATTTAGACCTCTAGACCACCAAATAACTTTGCACCATTCAGTTCCTTACATGAACAAGTTTGCTTTTCAACTCCAGGCCAAAGTGAATATCTGGGAAAAGCAATGAAGTGAGGAATATGTCTGACACATCATTTGGGTATTAGTGAGTATTCCATTAATGACCTATATACTATTTAATAAACTTTGTGGTTGATTCAAGTATGGCTATATCTGAATATTAGTTACCTGAACCTGACAAACTTAATCTTATCTAGTTCTGTCCTCAAGATCATTTGTTTTGTTTTGAAGAAACTTGAAGAATTCTAGTTTTATTATCTTTTAATGTTATTCTGATATCTTTTGTATCTCCATATTTTGTTGGGTTCTGAATTTTCTATTCTGTTTTTCCATAGTTTCTACTTCTTTAGATTTTCACTTCTTCTAAATAGTTGATTCCCTCATTTATCTCCTTTAAATGTTATTTAAGAGCTTTAATATCTATTTTTATATCTTCCTTTTATTGTTTTTTGAATTTCTGAACCGCTCTGAAAATTTGTGTAAATTGTGAAAGTCTCATTTCTTAGAAACTGGTTGGCATAATGATAGCACTATTTTTATTATTTTTGGAGATTTTTTATTTATTTTAATTGTCACAGATTTTTCTATTCTTAGCACTGAGGAATCTTTTTTTTGTCTGCTAATTTCTTTAGTCTCTCTACTGTTGTTTTCTGTGAAGTTTTCATTGTGCAGAATACTTTCTTCACCTTTTGCTGTTGTTCTTTTCCTTTATTTGGTATATTTTCTATAGTTTTGTAGTAATGGAAGAAAGCTGGGCTTAGATGTGACCATCCAATTAACTGTCCTTTAAGAAGTACTCTACGTTTCAAAATTTCACGCAGCACCATGGTAGCTTATAATCATATAATCAGATGTCCCTAGCCAAAGCGTAAGTGATGATTAAGAACATAATTCTTGAAATCTTGACCAAAATATACTTTCTCCTAAATGTGTCTGAATTATTTGAATAAGTATATTATGTCCCTTCTTCATTTTGGCCCCAAATTTATGACATAAGTGACAAAAAGCTGCTCTTATTGAAAGAGATTTGGAGTTTTGTTTACATGAAATAGTATGTAACATTTTTAGAAATGAGGAGGTTGTGGATGAAATATTTTAAACTTTTCTGTTAACATTTTCATGATGCCTATACTTCTGTTGATACATTATTTACCTTTCCCCCATTCTCTACATTGGGCATGGTATTAGTTATTATTTAAAGGAGTGATCTTAATGAGAAAAAAAAGATTTATCTTTTTCTGGAACTACCAGTTTTAGCAAGAATGTATAATGAGATAAATCCTGTTTTTCCTTTAAGACTTATATGACTGCTACTTGCTTAGGACCTTTAAATGTAAAATCAGTTCTACTATAATGTGACATGTCTTCCCAAAAAGCACGTTGTTGCAAAATGGCACAATACAATTATGGGTACCATGGGATTAGGGGTACCACATGAAACTTTAACCATGAAACATTAAAAAAAAAGATAAGAACATAACAGAAAGTCATAGTACAGTTTTATACATATTACACTGAAGCCTTTAATGATACCACCTCCCTCAGCTTCGTATCCCTTCTGATCAAAAAGCTTTAGTGGGGAAGTACCAAACTTCTTCCAATACCTTCTTTTGCAGAGGACAGAAACTGGGCTCAGTTCACTCTAATTTGTGTCTGCTGTCCTCCCTGGTTTAACTCCCTGGATCAAGATGCCTCCTGATATCCTATCTCTTTCTTACCCTTCCCTGCCTGCTTTTGTGTGTTATCTCCCCCTTTTGATTTCAAGCTCCTTGAGGGCAGGGATGGTCTTTCTTTTTATTGTGTGATTGGCACATAGTAAGCCCTTAATACATTTTTATTGAATTGGATTGAATTATATGGTAAACAAATACAGAAATACAGTAGTGATCATACTGTTTTTTGGCCAGTAGGAATGAGTTGTGTAAATCAAAACTCAGAACTTCCAGGAGGCCATGGAGGAAAGGGGTAGATATGGGGGTTGGTGCAAATCAGCTATTCTCTGCTTACAACCTCTATTGTAATGGAAGATATACAATAAATATGGCACTTTTCCTTGAGAAGAACTTGAAGATTATTTGTGGAAGTGGACCTCCAGAAGGTTTGTAGCTTATGAACTACTATGAAGTGGTGTGGTTTTTCTGCATTCTTGTTTCTCCTCTAAGAAATCACTCAGAAACAAATTCTAAATTCAAGTTTGCTCAAAACATTTCCTAAACATATCAATCACATTAGAATAAATTCATGTTATCAAAACATGAATAATAGTGAAGAGGTTACCCACAAAGAGGGTTAGAGTTGCCTGAGACCCCAAAATACCAACATGCCAGGTCCTGCGGAAAGAATTCTACTCGAGTCTTCTCAGCCAAAGAAAAGCAAAGTTTATTGAAAGTTTGCCATATTGGGTAGACTCTTAAGGAGCCTCAGTATCTGTGATGCTTGCATTGGACAAGCAGTCCGGAATAAGTGTGTGTAGGTCATTCTATGGTGCTCTCACACCACATGGAGGGAAGATGGGATCCTATATACAGAAAGGTTGTGGGAGGAATCTAAGGGTGCTCTAGAGGAGAATTTTGGGGAAGGTCTTAAGGAGGAGTCAGATGAGGTCAGACTCCAGTAATGAGTGATTAAGGGTGAGAAGTTGTTGGAGGCTACCTGGAGACCACAGACAATGATGGGCCAGGCCATTTTAAGGGTGGGAACAGGAACACCAAGGGTGGGAAACTGTTGGAACAAAGGAGGACTAAAGACTTGGGCAGAGCCACAACTTAAGCCCATGACCTCAGGCAAATGCCTTCAGTGGGAAGATTCAAGGAGAGCTCAAGGGGGGTCCCAGAGCTACACCCCATCAATAGCAGAATTTCCTGTATCTAGCATAAACTACTTCAGGCTTGAGCAAAATAAAACTGAATCTCTGTGCCCAGTCTTTATGTGGAGAATGAAATTCTACAAGTCACCATGAAATAGGAGGCACCATGACATTATCAAATGATAGCACTATTGTGTGTAACAGAGATACTTCTGTTGACTTGGGAACTCTTCAGCTTTGGAAAACATAAGGAGGAAGAGAGGTTTCCTTCAGTATCGTTAATTGTGAAGCTGCATAGCTAGTGTAGTTAGTATAATCAAGGACAAACAGTCTTGACCCGGAGTCATGTGATTTTCAACCACACAGCATTCTCCTCACCATCGCTAAATCAGTGTTTTTGTTGAGATTCAAGGAACCATAAAATGTTGAGGTTTAGAGTTTAGGGGTGCTCAGGACCCCAAAATATCAACATACTGGGTCCTGCTGATGAATTTGATTCAAGTCTTCTCTCAGCCAAAGTAAAACAAAGTTTATTAAAGATTTGCCATAATGGGTAGACTCTTAAGGAGCCTGAGTATATGTGAAGCTTGTATTCACAAGCGGGCCAGAATAACCTGACACAGAGAGAATCTGCGCTACATTGAATTCTCGGCTACTTCATGGAGGCAAGATGGATCTTATATACAGAAAGATTGTGGGAGGATTTAAGGGTGGTCTAGAGGAGAGGTATGAGGAAGGTCTTGAGGAGTTTAAGGAGTATCTTGGGGACTAAGGTCAGACTCCAGTAATGAGATTAAGGGTGGGAAATAACTGCAGGCTACCTGGAGATGACAGACAATGGAGGGCTAGTCTAGTTTAAGGGTAACAGGTTTAGGTATGATAATTTTGTTAGGATCAAGGGTGGGAAGTAGCTGGACAATGGAGATCTAGGCTAGGTTAAGTGTAACAGAGATTTGGGTTTAGCTATAAAGAAAGGCTTATGGCCTCAGGCAAATGCCTCATCAAGTGGGAAAACTCAGAGTTCAAGGGGTTTCCCAGAGTCTGTACCCCATCATTTTGATCTGGATTCTTCCATAGGAACATGACTATTTTGTTCTCTGTCTCAGACCCCACTTACTTGGCCATAGGCTCTCTCTTTGCCTTCCCTTCATATTGCTTCACTTGAAGTTAGAATTTAAACACATGGTTTAATCATATTAGTAAAATGCATAATAAAAACAGACGCATTAATCACATATAACACAGACTGTATGCTTGATTTGCTTCTAGAATTCAGTCCTTCCTCAAGGCTGAAACCCTTTTTAGGCCACAGATTTCATTCTCTTTAGTTTCCTATAGCTACAGTGTAAAATGGGAAGAGAGCTATGTAGAAATTCAGAGTTTGATAAACGTGACTTTGCCTACTGAAATGGGAGTCAAACAGAGACAGTTAAGTCTTGATTAGAGAATGATGTAAAAATTTCATTGATTTTAATGGTCAAAGCATCAGGGTAAATCAAAGCAAAAAGCACAAAAAAGTTGTCTAATTCAGCCTCCTCTTTTTGTGGAGAAATTAAAGCCCAGAAAAAGGATTGAATGAACTTTCCCAGGTCACTCAGCAAGTGAAAGGACTAGGATCTGAACCTAGATTTTCTACTTCTGAATTCAGGACTCTTTCTACTGTACCAGTAAGTAAGCATTTCTTAGGTGTTTATTATATGCCAAACATTATGCTAAGCCCTGGGAATACAAACACAAGCAGAAAAAACTTGCAGTCCCTTTCCTCAAGGGGTGGTGGTGAAGGTGCCTGGTAGGAGGGCAAGATGTAGGCAGATCTTGCTCAGATAAACCAGCAGTGCAGTCTGAAAGAAATGAAAGGCCTCCCCCTAAACTGGAGATTCTGGGAGAAACTTGCTCATCAGAGGGAGGAGTAGTGAAGAGGTTTCCCAAAGAGGGCTAGGGTTGCCTGAGACCCCAAAATACCAACATGCCGGGTCCTGCTGGAAGAATTCAACTTAAGTCTTCTCAGCCAAAGGAAAACAAAGTTTATTAATAGTTCGCCATATTGGACACAGAGCAAGTCTGTGCTAGAAAACTCTATGGCACTCTCACAGAGCAAGTCTGTGCTAGGGCCTTCTATGGTGCTCTCACACCGCATGGAGGGAAGATGGGGTCTTATATACAGAGGAATCTAGGGGTGGTCTAGAGGAGGAGTTTGAGGAGGGTCTTCAGGAGGAGTTAATGAGGTCAATGCAAGAGTGGATTGGTATTTTGATAGGCTCAAGGGTGGGAAGCAGATGGACAATGGAGGGCCAGGGTAGTAACAGAGGTTTGGGCCCAGCCACAATGAAATACTTATGGCCTCTGCAAATGTCTCATCAAGTGGGAAGATTCAATCAGACTTCAAGGCGTTTCCCAGAGCCTGTACCTCAAAGATTCAAGGAGAACTCAAGGGGAGTCCCAGAGCCTACATCTCATCAGTAGGATGTATGTCCAATGTGAGGAGTCATCCATGTGTAGAGTGAGCTTCCAGGATGAAGAGTTTTTTATGGCACAGTAGAAAAAAATCCTCCCAAGATAAGTCACATGTATAGCCTGGAGAAGAATGAATGATGAAGAAAGAATCATAATTCTGAAATGCATGCATCGAGTTAGAGTTCAAGTTGGCATTTGTATATAATCCTACAATCATAGGCATTATCTAGAAATATCATACTTTAATCCATTTTCCTAATCATAATGTGTAATAATCTTTTTCTGTAGTTGTGTTATTCTACAATATCTATACTTTCAAATCATCCACAATCCCATATGAAGGGCTCTTCGGTCCTGAAATAAAAATCAAGTATCAGTTTATTATTTGCAGTTAGTGCTCAGTCTATGAAAGATACCTTAAAAAATTGACATTCATTTCAAATGACTTTAGAGACAATTAAATATTTTTTTCTTGGTAGATGTATTTATGATATCTATAGGATTCTATGATCATATATTTAGAGCTGGAAGGGACCGTGGATATCATTGAATGCACCCTTCCTTTTTTATTTTACAGATGAAGAAACTGAGGCCCAGGGAAGTAAAGTGACTTTCCCAAGGTCACACAGTAAGCACTAGAAGAAGGGTTTGAATCTAAGTCCTCCAATTCCAAAGCCTTTGTTTTTTCATATTGTCACACAGCATTTTTATATATTTCTACTTACTATATCCCTAAGTTAAAAAAAAAGCTGTTAGCATATGAAATGGAAATTTTTTCTCTATATCATATTGAAGTAAGTGCAAAATATATTGAAACCATTTCACCAGTCATTTCATTTCAAAATGAAACCATTCATATTACAAATGAAAAATATTTGACAGCATTTTGTAATCCATTAATATGAATTAAATAGTTAGAAGTATTAAGATTTTTATAAATGCTAGAAATAAATTCATCAGCGATTTATTAATTGCACACATTATAAAACTAGTAACAGGTCTTTGTCATACAAGGTTAAAAAATTTCACATGCAGATTTTTCAAAAATGACTTGACACATATAATTTATACATTCACAGTTAAGTATCCCTATCAAATATCTTTGGATGAATAAGACTGATTCATTGATAAGGAGCCTATCTGATTGTCAGATCATATTTGCACTGTTTAGAATGCATTAGTCAAAATATTGAAGTAATTATTTTTTAGGTTTTAGAAATGATTAAGAGTACTACAATTAAAAAATGTATTTTGACTAAATTTATGAAAATATTTCATCACATGAATTGCTTGGTAGATTAAATGCTCCTTTGTTTGACCAGTTTGGATTTAATAGGTATATTTACTCTTTTAAGGTTTAACCCCATGATCAGTCAGACAGACAAAAAGACTAATAGAGTAACTGACTGCCTGAATAGTTCTCAAATTTCTACCTCCAGGTGCCATATTTGTATGAAATTAAGTTGTACAGATTTTTATTTCACATAAAATTCCCTAAAGTCCTTCTCCTTTCATTATCCCAAAGAAAATACTCTTTTTACTTTCCAATTTTTCCTTCTTCCTCCTCCTCCTCAACAAATGATTCCCAAATTTTCCTTTGCAATTTAGAAATATACCCCCTTTCTTCTGCTGTTTATTTCTCCCTTCACTGAGGGAACTTATACTTCCTCTGTCTTTCCTTACCACCTTGGCAATATCGTCTTACCTTGAAGTTCCTTACATGAATACCAGCAGTAGTTTCTACCTCAGATGATTTACCGGCCTATATGAAAAAGAAGTTAATTTATACTATAAATATACAAAGGATGGTATTGATGATTGCAGTGAGGGGGAGTTGTTAAAATAAGCTGTGTTATTAATAAAGTTTGTGGTCTTACTGGAGTTTCTTTTTTTTTTCCCAAGAGGATACTAATTTGGCATGATTCCTATTCCATGTGGCATATAAAGTAAAACTAATAATGGATTTTCCAAAGTACTTATTTTTCATTTTATTGCCACAATAATGCATACAAAAGGATGTTTACAGGATCTCACAGCTTTATATTATATTGCTTTCAAAGAACCCAGACCAGCCTGTAGCAACTTCAAAACTATATGCACAAATATGCTGAGTACCTCCTAATGTCTTCAAATGCATGCCCTGGAATTTTCATCATTTATTCTCCTCTGTAGCTGGCCCTGAAATAACTATGGGATGGGGAAGATATTTTTGTGCAAGTATAAATCCTGCAGCATCTCAAGGTCCTGACAGAAGACTTAACTCAAGAGCTGTTTCTTCCTTGATGCCTTTTCTGATCTCATCCGAAAATATTCACTCCCTCCTCAAATTTTCTTAGAGTATTTTGGAATTCTTCTTTGTACATATTAGGCACTAATGCATATTATGCTTTTATGAGTGTGTGTATTCATGTTCAGTTTACCCAAAGTAAGTAAGAAATTCCTGAGAACATGGACTGTGTAATTTTCCATCTCTATATTTCTAGTTCCTAAAACCACAGTTTCTAAGTACAAGTATTTAATAAATGTTTGTTGAACTGAAGTGAATAAAAGAAGATAGAACCATAATGTCTCAGTTTGTGTTTTGGGATGGCTCTCTTCCATAGTGACACTACTTGATTTGAAAAGAGGGAAAGCAAACCAGTCTTGGAAATTCTGGAGGTCTAGTGTTCTTCCTGACTTTATGTTGTCATGCATTTTAGGGTCATAAGTCTTGTGCATTATAGTATTTTTCATTGTATCAGGGTCTTGGAAAGAAAACACCTTAGAATTGGGTGATGATGAATGTTTTAAAAGGTCAATAAGAGGTAAAGGACAATTTCTAAGTCTTCTCTATCCTCTCAAAGGTCGTGGCACCCTTATTCATATTGAGCAGTGTGTGTGTGTGTGTGTGTGTGTGTGTGCATGTGTTGATAGGGATGAGTGGCATTAGAGTGGGTAGTAATAAGGGAAGAAAGAATGCTCTAGAAGGATTATGTTGGAAGACATATGAGATAAGGTTGAATAAAGTGTGGTTATATTTATTAAGAGCCTTAAATGGTGGAGTTATGAGTTTCACCTTGATACAATATGCAATAAAGAGACAATGTAGATTTTTCACGGGATGAAAGCAGTGTTTTAAGACTATCAGTTTGTAAGTAAGAAGGGTAATATGAGGGTTAAATTGGAATGATAATGATTAATTCAGCTCCATTTAATTGGGCAGTTATTTATTAAGCACCTACTATGTGAAAAGCCCTAATTTTCGTGGTAGAGCATATGAGGACAAAACCAAAACCTTCTTTTCCTTCAAGTTAAGCACTAGAAAAATACAATGTGCACACAAATAAATATAATAGAATGAAAAGTGAGGATGGAGAGAGTCACTCAAAACTGAAATAATAAGGGAGGTTTTCCAAAGATGATGGTATCTGAGCTCCTCCAGAAGCTGAAGATTCTGGGAAGAGATGAGGAAGGAACTATCATTTGCACAGAGGTGGTACTTGCGTCAATAAGAGCAGATAAAGATCCCATGAGAGCAGAGAGTGAGAACATGGGACACCCATGCTCATGATCTTACAAAGAAAAGAGATAGTGTACCAGATAAGTAGGAGAGAAACTATGAAAGAGCAGTTTTAGAGAAACCCAGGGGGAAGAGGTTATCCATGATGTTAACAATATAAAAAGCTTCCATAGTAAAAGTTAATAACCTTTTGTCTTAAGGGATATGAGGATAGATTGCTGTCTGGAAAGACTGTCAATCCTCTGTTAAGAAGCAGGAATATAGGGGGCGGCTAGGTGGCACAGTGAATAGAGCACTGGCCCTGGAGCCAGGAGGACCTGAGTTCAAATGTGGCCTCAAACATTTAATACATAATTAGCCATGTGACCTTGGGCAAGTCACTTAATCCCAATTGCCCTCCAAAAAAAAGCAAAAAAAAATAGGGAATACAATGAGATTTAAAAGGATAACTGAAGAAGGAAAGGGGAGGAACTTAAGGTAGTACTAATGGGTACTTTTGTTATAAATTCATAGAATTATGTGTCAGTAACTCAATTTAATGTGTGTTTTTTTGTTTCAGTTTCATTTTTCATTTTGTTTTAGATATGCCTGAACTTAGACCCTAAAGCATTCTGATATACCTCCCCACCCCCTGCCCCCAAACAAAAAGAAAAATCACTTTATTCATGGAGACAGAAATAAAAGAGAAGAGTCTGGATAAAAAAGTAAAGGCATTTTGAAATATGATGTAGGAGAAATGAAGAGGATTTCATGAGACATGACCTTTGTTTTCTTAATAAAATAGGAGGCTAGGACATCTGCTGATATAGAGGATAATAGGGGCAATATTGGGGAGTTTGGGGAGAGAAGAAAAGGGAAAAGAAAAGACATTTATTTGATGTACTTTAAACAATGTTTGCTTGTTTTTTTAATATCAACATTTATATAATGCCTACTATGTGCTAGGAATTATGCTGTTTTATAAATATTATCTCATTTGATCTATATAACAACACTGAGAGCTAGGGGCTCTTATTAATCTCCATTTTATGGATAAGGAAACTGAAGGGAACAGAGGTTAAGGGCCTTGCCTAGGGTCACATAGCTATTAAGTATCTAAGACAAGATCTGAACTCAGGTTTTTTTGATTCCAGGACCAATGCTCTATCTACTGCACAACCTAGCTGCCCATATGCCCTAATATGCTTCTCCTCTACATGAAAATCTACTCATCTTTACCCATGATTTTTTGTTATCTCGATTAATAGAAGATAATTTTTAAAAATCTTTATTGGATAAACTTTCAAAAGATTACCATAATACTTGTATGTACTAGGGATAAATTCAATATGAATACACACCTAAAGATTTTTTTTTTCCTTTTATATATTTTTGCGTATTTGTTCCTATAGTGTCTTTGGATTAAACTCCAAACTCTTAGAGTGGAAGGATCATATTTTATATCATTTCAATTTTTTTTCTTTATCTAATAAAGTTCTGTACACCTTGATACTCAATAAATGTTGACTGAGTGGATGACTCAAAGAAAGCTTATGAAAATGCTTAAGAAACTGTAACTAAATATGTATTTTAATACTGGTAAATGCTCTAAGATTATGTAACAACAAAAAAAAGATTGAAATTTTTGCTAAAATGTTATTATGAAGTACATTTTCAGGTTCTTAAGAAATTTTGTACTGTTGTTAAGTAGGCCACTCTAAATTCAAGTTAAGTGGATAAGTCAATAAGTATTAAGCTTCTGTTTTGTGCCAGGCACTGTGCTAATAGCTGGAGATATAAAAATTGCAGGAAACAGTCCCTGCCCTCAAGGAAATCACAATCTAATGAAATTACTGCATACAAATAAGGTGGAGGTGAGATTTGTATCTAATAGATTAAAAATGAGTGAAATTCACTAGATGGCCACTGAGCTCCTTTACAGAGCTACCTACATCTTTGTTCCTTTCTTGGATGATAGAATTAGAAAGACCTCAAAATAATTTTTGTCCTGGAATATTAGATTAAATCTAATTTAAAAATTATAAAGTGATAAATTTAAAAAGATTTGCTTTGGATTTAAAGAATAAAATGCAAAAGTACAGGATGGGAAAACTTGGTAGAGAGTGACCTATGTGAAAAAAAAAACCCTGGGGGTTTTAGTATAATTCAAGATCATTATGAATAAATAAAATAGTGTGGCAACGGAAAAACTAATTCAATCATAGGTCACATTAATGGAGGCATGTAACATCTATAACAAGGAAGAAGAGACTTACATTGCATTTTGCCCTGGTAAAACAATGTCTGGAATGTTGTGTCTGGTCTAATGATACATCTTAGAAAGGCCGTTGCTAAGAAGCATCATATCCAGAGGAAAGTGACTAGGTTAGTGGAAGGCCTATGAGGATATTTGTTTAGGGGGTAAGGATATATTCTATATTATACTTAAAAGTGGTAAAATTTAATAATTCTTCAAAGAGACTTTTTCTATCATTAAAGTTTATTTGAAAACACATTTTTAAGTATTGAAAATGATTAATATACACTTCAGAAATCTGAATTAGTATTCAGTTATAAAATGTTGGGACAAAATCAAACTAACTTTCCTTCACAGGTGGGAAAATCCCCAAACTGCTAGCCTTATCTTTTAAGCCATCTACTCAAGCGATAAAAATTTCTTTTGTGTCCAAATAAAAGAAAAATGCACTATTAAAATTCAATTCAGAAGTGATAAAAACTGAACATGGAGCAGCTGGTTCACAGCACCTTCTCTGTATACTCTGGGACATTGGGGCCCCATTAATTTTGTGTGTGCATGTGTGTATGTGTGTGATGTCTATCCCATGTGCAAATTAGCATTTCAAGTACCATAATCTATCATATATGAGTCAGCTGACCCAAGAGAACATACTTTCCATAGCTTTGCTTAATTTGAATATCTCTTTTCTGTATGTGTGGATTTGTGTTATTTTAAGTAGTGATAAATATGTAGACATTTTCTAAAGTATCATTTACAAATACAGGTTGCTCTTAAAATAGATTCAGAGAATAGAGAAAACTGGCAGAAAAGATTTGAAGGAAACATTATTTTTTCTGAAATTTGTTTTCTAAATCCATTTCATATTATATAAACAAATATAACTTGATGCTTGATTTTATCTTGATAGAAATTTTCATGTTGCTCAATCAGTTTCATCACAGGCTTTAAATTGGGAAGAAAATCCTAACATTTTTAAAAAAAATTCTCTTATAAATACAGATTCTTTAAAGGAACCACTTCAGAGCTTGCATGAAAAGTTTTTCTACTAGAAAATGAACTACAAAGAGCTTTCCAATGAGTTTTATCTCATTTTCACAACAATAAATCATCTAGAACATGATGTAGGCAAAAAAAGGACAATGTAATTTCAGAATTTATGTGATTTATTTCATGAAATATAAATATCTCCAAATATTAAATAATATTGCCTAAGGTATAGTTCTGTAAGTTCATTCTTGGCCTAAGATTATTTTTACTTTAGTATGCAGAGATGATCTTCCATGGAATACTATTTCAGTACCTCCTTGGTTTGTGGACATTGATGCTTGATTCTCAAGGCTGCACCAAAGAGCATAAGCTGTGCCACTTTATACCATGCTAAAAAGACTTTGAAATCAGTCTCATCAATGAACTCAATCTGCTATCCAAAACCAAACCTAACCATGTGCATCAAAGCTTATCACCAGGAGGAAGCCATTAGCTGATGAATCCTTTGGCCGTGTTAATCCATGAAAGAAAAAAAAAATTGGAAAATGATCCTCAATCTCATGCAGCCCCTTCTCCTCCTACAATGACATTGGTGGAATAACAGAAAAAGGAGAAAAAATATTTTAGAATCCCACAGTTTTATGAATATTAACTTAAGTTATTCAAAATGTGAAGTCTTTGTCAATAACCCAATAAACTGACACATTCTCAGAGAACCAGCCATATCAATACTGATATTCTCAGGATAAATGAAACTAAAAGAAAAAAGAAGTGATTATTTAGTTAATCTTCAAACTTATTGTCATCATAATCAATGATTAAGTGCAACTCTTTGTCTTTACCACTATATTGGATAAGTTTAGGACTATAATCAATATACATACAAAACCAGTGGTCTATCCTGAATAATATGTATGATCTCTTCTTCATGTTCATTATAATCTTAGGTAAATGATTTAAATAATTGAAGCAGCAGAGCATCTTTGTTAGCTAAATTGTCCATACCATGCGTATCCATTTTCCTTTGGAGTGCCATTTGAAAGAAGAAAAGTTTTACTTCCACTAAGAATATTTGATCTATGATTTCATTAGTGTTGGAACTGCTAGTATGCATACTTTTTTTTTTACCAGTGAAGATCACAGCATATCTGTGACTTTGAATCGTGGATTTAGTGCCAGAAAGGAGGGTAGAAACACTTTAGCCTAACCTCATCCTTATAGAGATGAGTAATTCAGACTCGGAGTGGTGAAAATATTTGCCTCAGGGGATGAGAGGGGCGATGATGGAGGGGAGGGCAAAGTGGGGAGGAGGGTTGCTGGAAGCACACACTTCTGTAAAGGGACAGGGACAGGGTAGAGAATAGAACAAGGGGAGAGCGGGATAGGAAGGAGAGACATATAATCAATCTCTCACATATGTCCATTGTGGAGATGTTCTATGTAACTACACATGTACAGCCTGTATTGAATTGCTTGTCTTTCCACTGGGGGTGGGTAATGAGGGAGGAAGGGAAAGAATCTAGAATTTAAAGTTCTATAATCCAATTTAAAAATATATATGTATATATAATAATAATAATAATAACTATTATTATTATTATTAACTGCATACAACTGAGAATTAAGATATACAGGCACTGAGGTAGGGAGATCCATCCTGCCCTACCAGAAAGTCAGAGAGGCAATGGGGGAGGACATAGGAGAGAGCAAATTGGGAGAGGGGTTATACAGTGTGATGGGTGTTTTGGGGTGGTGGGTGGGGGAAACATGGGGAGAAAATTTGTAACTCAAAATCTCGTGGAAATGAATGATGTAAACAAGAAAATAAATAAATTTTTAAAAATCTTTTAAAAAAAAAGCAGGAATGATAATATTTGCCTCAGATCAGACAGAGTTCTGATTAGTTGCTTGAAGCATGTAAAGCTTATTAGACTTTAGGCAGATAATGACAGAGGCAGCATTCAAATGCAGGCCTTCCTGACTCCAAGCCCAATAAACTTTCCATTATACTATGCTGCCCCCTCAATGATTCCTTATGTGTTTAATAACAAAATTAACTATTTTATCTTTTAGATTTTTGCCGTTTTCTCATTACAATAAGAATGAAAAGTACATTCCAATGGTTAACTCTTCAACCAAGTATGATGATATTTCTTATGGACAAAAACAATTCCAATATGAAGAACCTGAGAAATGGATAACTAACAAAGTAAGTTAATGTGGGAATACAGAAGAGTGATGTTCATGTGAGAATACAGGCTAGAAGATAACTGAAAAATAATGTATTCACACTTCCTGCTTTCATAATACACAATGATGAGGTCCCTCATCCACATTCCTAGGTCATGTGAATGAAATTGTTTTTCCTAATATTGTGGTATTGACCTTAATTTGACACATAGTCCCTTGTAATTAGTGGCATTGGCATTGTGTGAGAGTTAAAGATGAGCTCTGTGAACAAAGAAAAGAGAAAGAACAATTTCCCCACATATGGCTATCATGCTGGTATCTTCAGCATTTTAGATTGTGAACATATAAGCTCTAAAATTGTACTAGACCACAAAGATCATCTAATCCATTCTACAGATAAAAAAAATGAGACCCAAAGAAGTTAAGTGACTTGTCCAGTACAAATAATAAACAGAAGATCCTAACCCCAGTCTTCTGATTCCAAATCCTTTGTAATTTGTACTATACCACATTATTATTTGCATCATGTTCTTATCAACTGACCTGACCTCATTACTACATACACACATAATTCTTATCTATATACTCACATAAATGTATGTGGGTGTATATATGTACGTACTTTTTTAATCTATCATTCATTGAACAGATCAAAGGGGAAAAAACAGTAGTTATAAAATTCATAGACGAAGTTGCTGTTTTCCAAAGGCACTTAATGATTGCATAGTTTTCTAAAAATTCTTATTACCAGCATTGTAATATTTTAGCACTATATATCTAACAAAAGAAATTCAATGCTATAGAATATTATATCAAAGATTTCAAGGCTTCACAATTTTAGAATATTTGTCGTGAATCATGAAACAAAAAAGAAAACAATTAAATAATTACTTCTTGACTATTCTGTATGTTTTTGTTGGCTTTTTAAATGAAAACATTTTCAATTACTATAGACACAGAGACACTTTAAAGAAGATGGGGGGAGATGTTAACATTTTTCATTCCATGTTTTTAACCTGTTAACTAAATTTATAAGAAGTTGCAGTTCATTGAATAATTATTTTATAAATTCAAAACAAATATTTACTAGAGTAGTAGAAATGTCATTTTCTTATAAGAAATGCACCCACTTCTACATATTATTTACATGGTTATATATTTTAAATTATACATTCAGTAAAATTAATAAATATTTAATAACCACCTGTTATGTGCCAGGCACTGTGTTAAGTTCTTGGGTACAAAAAGAGGCAAAAGGCTATCTCTGCCCTCAAAGAACTTATAATCTAATGGGGGAGAAAACATGCAAAGCAAACATTTTCTCTAAGCAAAGATAAATAGGAAATGATTGAGAGGGAAAGCACTGGAATTAAAAGGTGTTAGGGAAGGCTTCCTATTGAAGGTAAGATTTTAGTTGATACTTAAAGGAAGTCAGGGGGGTTATTAGTGAGAGAGGAGGAGGGACAACATTCCAGAGGGACACAGCTAGGGAGAATGCCTGGAGTTAATAGATGGAATATCTTGTTTGTGGAATAGCTAGGAATCCAGCTGTCAGTGGATGGAAGAATACATGTTAGGAAGTAAGATAAAAGAAGACTGAAAAGGTAGGAGGGGGGTAGATTATGAAGAGTTTTAAGTGCCAAACAGAACATTTTGTATTTGCTCCTAAAGGCAATAGGAAGTCATTTGAGTGTGTGTGTGTGTGTGTGTGTGTGTGTGTGTGTGTGTGGGTATGTGTGTGTGTGTGTGTGTGTGTGTGCAAGTGTGTTTGAGAGAGAGAGAGAGAGAGAGAGAGAGGTCTACATTTTAGAAAAATCCCTTTAGCAACCAAATGGCGAATGGATTAGAGTGGTGAGATCACTGTATACAGTGGTCTAGGTGTGAGATGATCAGGGCAGAATCTAGAGGGGCAGTGGTGTCAGAGGAAAGAAAGGAGCATATTTGAGACATGTTGCAGAAGTGAAATTTGCAGGCTTTGGCAACTACTTGGATGTACTTTGGCAACTACAATGAGAGATAGTGAGGATTTCAGGATGACTCCTAGATTGTGAGCTTGAGTAACTGGGGAGAGAGTGTTGCCCTCTACAGTAATAGGGTAGGGATAGGGGTTGGGAGTGGGGAAGAGCTTAAGAAACAAAAAGAATTCTGTTTGGACATATTGAGTTTAAGATGTCTACTGGACATCCAGTTCAAGATGTCTAAAAGGCAGTTAGAGATGAGAGACTGGAGGTTAGTAGAGCTTGGGGCAGGATGGGTAGATTTAAGAATCATGAACATGGAGATGGGCATTAAATCTGTGGGAGCTGATGAGATCACTAAATAAAATAGTATAGAGGGAGAAGAGGAGAGGACCCAAAACAAAACCGAGAGACACAGCTATATTTAGAGGGCATGATCTGGAGGAGGATCAAGCAAAGGAGACAGAGAAGAAACAGTCAGATAGGTAGTTGGAAAACTGGGAGGTGGCATAAACCTAAGAGAGCCTTAAGAAGGTATCAAGGAGGAGAGAGTGATTAACAGTATCAAAGAAAGCAGAGAACTCAAGGAGAATGTAGATTGAGAAAAGACCATTAGATTTGATAACTAAAATTATTAGCAACTTTGGAGATAGCAGTTTTGGTGGAATGATAAGGTTGGAAGCCAAATTTTAAGGGGTTAAGAAGAGAGTGAGGAGAGAGGCACTTATAATAGACTGCCTTTCCAAGAAGTTTAATCACAAGGAGCAGAACAGAAATAAATAGGAGGACAGTTAGAACATAGAAAAGGATCAAGTGAGTTTTTTTTGTTTGTTTTTTCAGGTTAGGGAAGACATAGACATGTTTGTAGACTGGGGGAAATGAGCCAGTAGAGGAGGGATTTAAAATAAGTGATAGAATAGTGATGACAGTGGAGACAATCATTTGGAGGAGATGGGATAGAATGGGATAGAGGGTTTAGCCTTGGTAAGGAATATGAAACAGAGATGAAGAAGAAAGTGGCGGTAGGCTCTTGATTGATAGGAGATAAGGAAGAGGGGTCAAGGAGTTCATGGCTGATGGTCATAATGTTTTCTGTAAAATATGAAGCAAGGTTCTCAGCTAAGCTGGTAGGGGAAGCATGGGAAATTTGAAGAGGGATAAGAGGTTTGGAAGAGCCATTGTGGAGAATAAGAGAGTGAGTTGCAAAAGGAGGGTATAGTAAGCTTGCCTAGCAACAGCGAAGACCTAGTTGAGGTTATGTTACATAAATTTGTAATTGAACTAATCATAACAGTTGTGTGATTTTCTCCACCTTTGTTCAGCAGTATGGGTAGTCACAAAGGAGATGAATGATGGGAGTAATCAAAGGCTAAGACTTGACTGGTTGTAATTGGTCATATGATAAGAGCATTAGGGGTTCAAGAAAGGAGGACAGTGTATAATTAAATTGTTTTACCGAGGAGTCATGTTGGGGAGAAAAGGAGGAGATGGTCTGGGAGAGAACTTAGGGGTCAATGATTGGAGGTCATGGTAATGATGATGAGTAGGTTTACATAAGGGAAAGCAAAATAAGAGATGAAAAGCCAACAGATTATGATTGGAGAGAAGGATTTCTTAATTTTTTAACACAGAGCTGATGTATTTTTGAGTGATGGCATGGTTAAGGGTGTGACCATCTTTGTGTGTGTATGAGATGGGGTAAAGGAGTACTTTATGGGAGGAAAGTAGGTTGAAAAACTGAGTGGTTAGGGGAGTGGTTCTCAACCTTCCTAATGCCTCAACCCTTTAATATAGTTCCTCATGTTGTGGTGACCCCCAACCATAAAATTATTTTTGTTGCTACTTCATAACTGTAATTTTGCTACTGTTGTGAATCTATCTGATATGCAGGATGTATTTTCATTGTTACAAATTGAACATAACCCACAGGTTGAGAATTGCTGGGTTAGGGTATTTTGAGGGAGAATCAATATGCATGTGGACAGGAGTTAGGGAGGAGAAAAATATTTCAAGCCAGATACCAGACTCATTGAGGAAGGAAAGGGAGTGAGTGACATGAGTGATCTGTAGATGACCTCTATCAGAATTTTGACTGGGTGATAGACATGAATAGCATGAACCTTAAAGGAAGAGAAGTTGAGGGTGGAGCCAAGATGGCGGCGTAGCAGCAGCAACATATCGCAGCTCTCACATAGCCACCCCAAAATACCCATAAAACAGGACTCTAAACCAATCCTAGAACTCCAAAACGCACACAAAGATACTTCCCACTAAAGTCAGCTCAGCTATGAGGAACCATATCAGCACTGCGAACCGAAACCAGCCTGCCCTGAAGCCACGGCTGTGCCCCGGGGGCGACTGGATGGGAGGAGTGGAGGAGCCTCTCAGGTGAGTGGATTAGCAGCAGCTGCGAGTGGGAATTGTGAAAGGGGGAGATAAGCAGTCCAGCGAAAGGCCTCCAGAGCAGAAAAGCGAAAGGCAGAGGTTTTGCACCCACCTCTGC
>CM053584.1:98244057-98305223 GCA_028627135.1 Pseudochirops cupreus
GGGCGGGGGAAAGACGGGGAGAAAATATGTAACTCAAAAAAAATTTAATAAAATAAATTTATTATTAATAAAAAAAAAAAAAAGAAAAAAAATATCTAGGATATTGTGAGAATAGTAACTGGAGTATCCTGCCCCAGTTTCTTTCCTGAGATCCAGTCCCACATCACAAACTACATTATTGGACATTTTGAAAAGAGGGCTTCATAGATATCTCCAATTCAATATATTATAGACAGACTTTGTTGTCTTTCCCCCCAAATCCTTTCTTCTATCTAATTTCCTTGCTTTTGTTTAGGTCACCTCCATCTGTGAACACAGATTCACTATTTAGGAGTCATTCTCAATTCTTCTTTCTTCCTCACCCCTTGCTAAGGTTTGTCAATTTTACTTCTAGAACATATTTTACATCTACCCTTCTCTCCATTCATGTAACCACTACCCTAACTCAGTCCTGAATAATCAGTTGTTTAGATCAGAGTCTCCTAAATGATCTCCAGTCTCTCCTCCCTTTTGATTCGTCCTCCATACAGTTGCCAAATTGATTTTCCTAAATCACCATTCTTGTAATGTCAGCCCCCAGCTCAAGAGCTCCAATGATTCTTCTTGTTTCTAGGATAAAATAGAAAATCATCTGTTTTGGTTTTAAAGCCCTTCACAATTTAACTGAAGCCACAGCTTACCTTTCCACATTTGCTGTACATTGTTAAACTTAGTCTACTCCATATTCTAGCCAAGGTACTCAGTTTACTGTTATCAATGCATGACATTCCATTCCAATCTCTAAGTCTTTGGATAGACTGTTCCCTATACCTGGAACACACTCCCTTTTTACCTCTCACAATCCTATCTTCCTTCAAGGTGTTCAATCAACTCAAGTGCCACCTGTATCAGCAAGCACCCTAGCATACCCAGGGCGGCTACTAGCACATGTTCTTAGATCTGCTTTTCTAAACTCAAAATGGGTTAACAATCTTACTTTAATCAGTCAAACACATATCATTTACCTAGTTCAGGGGGAAAAGTCAGCACCCTGAACTTCAGAGAATGCAAGCACAAGTTACAAAATTGATCAGCAGACGGGCTTCCAATCGTCTGACCGTTACATCCATACCTATTCAGTTACCAGAGAGGGAAGCATCAACATCTGGGTTTTTCAAAGGCGGGGGGCTCAATGGCTTCCCAGAGTCTCGTCGGGCCAAATAACACAAGTCTTCTCAAAGTGAGCCCCAAAGCAAAACCTCACATCAGGGTATATATAGCCTTCTCCTGGATCAGAGAATGTCACAACCTTCTTGACCCACTGCCCAATCACAAAGTAATAAGGCATGGGCATTCTTGAAGAACAAACCTCCCACCACAGGTTTCACATGACCACATCCAGCTTATTAGGGGGCAGAGTATACTTTCAAATCAGGGAAGGTTCTCAGAGCCACTTAAGCCACTTAAGCAAAGGGCCTAGGGGTGGGGAAGATCTTCAGATTCCCATAATACCACCCCATACACAAATGCTATTCTTATTCCTCTACTTGTTAGTGCCACTCCTCTGGAAATTACTTTGTATATATTTGGCTTTAATTTTCTATAGACTTCTTTTTTGTTGTTGTTATTTTTTTTGGAGAGGGGAGAGCAAGGCAATTGGGGTTAAGTGACTTGCCCAAGGTCACGTGACCAGTAAGTGTTAAGTGTCTGAGGCCAGATTTAAAGTCAGGTCCTTCTGACTCCAGGGCCAGGTCTCTACTCACTGTACCACCTAACCACCCCTATAGACTTATTTTAACCCAATAGAGTATATGCTTCTTGAGGGCTAATGCTTTAAAAAAATTGTCTCTATATCCATGGTCACTAGGATACTGCCCGGCATTAGTAGGCACAATAGATAATAGTAATTATCTATATAAAATTGTATTTTATATAGATAATTATATATTATTATATATGTTATTATATATAATCTATATAATTATCTATATAAAAATAAAAGTAATAGATACTTATTGGATTATTACTAATCCAAATAACCTGGAGATTCTAGTTAAAAGAGTCATATTTGATATCACAAATACCACTGAGACTTGATAGGATGGGGAACATCACTGTTATACAATTGTAGAAGGCTTATCTTATTCCAGATGAATAGAAGATATATTTTTATTAGGAAATCCAGGAGCGTCATGTGAAACATGGTGGTAAATGTTTGAATAAAGATAAGTGTAAAGAGAAATAAAAGTGTTTGGAACCATGCTACAGACCCCTGGTCAGGAAGAGGAAATAAATGAGACATTCTGGAAACAAAATTAGTGCCACAACCTTGGAACAGGTGTGATAAAAAAGTGATACAGGGAGGACTTCGGTTTTCTTGAAACCTTTTATAGTTCTTTGCCAAAAGCAGAACACCCTAATACTTGGTTTTCCTTAATGATAATTTAATTCTTCAAAATGAGTAAGAACTATGCTGAATCTGATTCAACCAAAAAGGGGAGGCAGATTCCAGAAGTAGAAATGGTGGGAACCTTAGAAAGTGGAGGGATGGAAAATGAACATTCACATCTTAAGATTCCTAAAACAAAAGAAGAGAATTTTGCTTCATATTTTGCAGAAAAAAATTGAGGCCATTCACTATGAACTTCGTCTTCTCTCTGCTTCCTCATTGCCCACCACTCAGGTGCCTTCTGTCACTTTCTTCTTTTCATCCCTGTTTCACATGACAAAGTGTCCTTACTCCTGACCAAAGCTAACCTTATTTACTTATTCAGTCTATCCTCTCTCCTTCAACAGATTGTCCCCCCTATCCCTACTCTCACTTATTTTCAGCCTCTCCCTCTCTACTGGTTTATTTTCTACTGCCTACAAACATATCCTTCCATCCCTCTTAACTATCATCCTATGTCTCATCTGCCCTGTGTAGCTAAACTTGAAAAGGCCAGCTACAATTAGTGCCTTCACTTTGTCTCCTCTCATTCTCTTCTTAACCCTTCACCATCTGATTGCCAACCTTATTATTCCACTGAAACTACTCTCTTCAAAGTTACTAATAATTTCTTAGTTGCCAAATCCAGTGGTCTTTTCTCAGTCCTCATTCTCCTTGACCTCTCTGCAGTCTCTGAGACTTGATCATTCTCTCCTTTTGAATACTCTCTACTCTCTAGGTTTTGGGGTCACTATTATCTCCTGGTTCTCCTCCTACCTATATGACTTCTCCTCTGTCTCCTTTGCAGGATCCTCCTCCAGATCACACCCTCTAACTGTAGGTGTCCCCTTCAGCTCTGTCCTGGGCCCTCTTCTCTTTTCCCTTTATACCACTTCACTTTGTGATCTCATTAGTTCCCATGGATTTAATTTCCATCGCGATGTTGATAAGTCTCAAATCTACGTTTCCTGCCCCAGTCTCTGCTAACCTCCAATCTCCTATCTCCAACTGCTTTTCAGACATCTCAGACCAGATATCTAGTGAACATTATGTCAAAAACAGAAATAATTATCTTTCCCCCTAACCCGTATCCCACTTCCCAACACCATCCTCCACCCCAGTCCCTCAGGTTTGCAAACTAGGTGTCACTTTTCCTCATTTCTCCATATCCAAATTGTTTTTGAGGCCTGAGATTTCACCTTTGCAACATCTCTCAAATAATGCTCCCCTTTTTTCCCTCTAGCACTGCCACCTCACACCTTGATTATTGCAAAAGTCTGCTGACAGGTCTGCTTGCCACTCTAATCCATCCTCCATTTAGCCGGTAAAGTGATTTTCCCTAAAACTTAGCTCTGATCATGTCCAGGCCCATACTCTATAAACTCTAGTGGCTTTCTGTTACCTCCAGGAGCAAATACAAGATGCATTTTTTGGCATTCAAAATCCTTCCTAACCTAGCTCCCTTGTGACTTTCCATTTTCTTATACCTTACTCCCAGTGTATACCCTTTGATCCAGTGACACTGATCTCCTGGGTGTTCTGCAAACAAGACAGTCCACCTTTCAGCGATCGGGATGCCCCCCACGCCTGGAACGTTCCTCCTCATCTGATCAGACTTCTGCCCTCCCTGGCGTCCTTTAAGCCCCAACTCAGACCCCTCCTTCCCTAACCCCTTTCAACTGCAGTGCTTTCCCTTTTAAACTGTTTCCTCTTATCCTGATTATAGCTTGCATTGTAGGTATGTGTTTGCATATTGTCTCCCCTGTTAGAAAGGAAGCTACTTGAGAGCAGGGTCTATCTTTTGTCTCTTGTATCTTCAGCACTTAGCATGGTACCTTGCACATATTAGGCACTTAATAAATGTTTATCAAATGATTGAAAATAATGAGAAAGAGATAATAAGAGTCAGTTAGGTGGTTTGGTGGCTAGAGCATTAGGTCTAGTGTTTGGAGTACTCAAGTTCAAGTCTGACCTCAGACATTTGCTAGCTATATGACCCTGCACAAGTCACTTAACCACTATCTGCCTTAGTTATCAACTGAAATGGAGAGAAAATAACAGCATCTACCTCAAATAAGGACACATTTGTAAAGCACTTTGCAAATAATAGAGTTCTACATAAGTGTTATTATCATGAGCATTGTTATTATATACAGTTCTGATCTTATGCATCTTCTATTTCCCCTCCCTAATGTAACCAAATTTTGTACTTACACTCCAATACATACTTATATTAATGGACTGCCAAGAGCGTGGCTGGCTAAATTGCCCCCTTGGGGCTACAGGGGTAACCCCGAAAGGACCATGAGTGTTTCTCTAATGTTATGGACCTCAGTTTCCATTGCATGTTCTCTCCAGTATCAGTTGACAGCTATTACTGCTCCATGTTACTTATTTGGGCCAGTTAAAATCTCCTTAACATCAATAGCAATGATTAGTACACCACTAGTAGTCATTCAGTTAGCTTTTTACAAAGAGATATTTATTGAAAAATATGTAGAAAGAGAAGTATAAACACTTTTCCCCAAACTGGGATCACCTTCTCCCTTCTACCATCTCAGGCACTAGAGAGATTGGGGTCAAACTTAAGGAGGTTGCTGCAGAGAATCTGCCACACCACATTTGCTTCCAGCCTTGCTGGCAGGACCTGACTTGTAGGACTTTCTTACAGGATTATTTCCCATTGCAGTAGAGATAGAGTTGCTCCTGTAGGAAACAAAATCTTAGTTCTAGATCAATTCATTGCTGGACTGAATCCCACAGGTTACCATTAGGACTGTGTTTCTCATCAAATTTGGCTACTGGAAAACCCTGATATGGATGTCTAGACACTCTTCTCACTTTTTGAAAGTCACAAGGTCATTCTAGTTCACACTTCTCCAAAATTCACTGACTTAAGATCAGGAAAAATGAAACGTAAGAGGAACAGAAAGACAGCATTAGGGTATGCTCATGGATCCATCTGGGGCTTGGTAAAGACAGTAGGCAACTGAGTGGCTCTGTAAATAGAGTTCTGGGTGTGGGAGTCAAAAAGACCTGAGTTCAAATTTGACCTCAGACATTTACTGACTGTTTGTCTCTGGACAAGGCATCTAATCTCTGGTGCCTTAATCTGCTGGAAAAGGAAATGGCAAACTACTCCAGTATCTTTGCCAAGAAAATCCCATGGACAGCATTGGTCCATGGGGTCATGAAGAGTAAGACGTTACTGAACAACCACCCATAACCACAACAACAACAAAGAGGTCACTGTCATTATTTCTCTCTACCCATTTGGAGGCCTAAAGTACTTTTTGCCTCAGTTACCAAGAGAAGAGAGATCAATCAGCTAGTTAGTACCTTTCATATGCACACTCAGTTTTGGCTTAGCCATCAACCAAAAGGCTTTTTTCTTTACCACACAGAAAGCAAACAGGGAACAGTAACAGAATACCAGCACTTCCCCTGATGTGGAGAGAAAGGCCCCCTCCCCCACTATGCAACATCATACAAATCTTTGGAAGCAGCTTCCTCAATACTCAATATGTATGTATATGTGTATATGTATACATGCATGTGTATATGTATACATGCATGTATGTGTGTGCAATCATCTCCAAAATAGTCTTTGATGTGGTCAGAATAACTTGATTAGAAGCAGAGAGGTTTCTGAATGATTTAACTGGTTAAAGTCTGTGATCTTGAACTTAGGTCAGTCCTTCAAAAGCTACCAAGGATTGTATAGAGTTTTAGTTTATTAATTGTTCAATCTAGAGGAACAACATTCTTTTAAATCAAAACACCTCATGCCATACACACACACACACACACACACACACACACACAGAGGAAGAAAAGTATAGGCTTTGCAATTCATTTGAAAATCTCTTCTGATATTCATTGATTATAGAAAGTAGAATCTAAATAAAATTATAAAATCATAGAATTTAGTATTGGAAAGTTTCTTAAAAGACAGTATATTCCAATTTCATTGTATAGACATGGAATCTAAGGCCTAGAGAGTTGAAATGACTTGATCAAAAATGGATCAAACTGGGAATAAAAAGCAGAACTGGTATTCAAAACTCAGTCATTTGATTCTAAAAGCAATGCTCTTGTCATTATACCCTGGCTGCTTCATTCACAGGCATTCTGAAATTCATGTTGCTTTTTTCATTTTGATTGCATAGGAAAAGTGAAAAGAAGTGCATGTATGTATAGGTACATACTTGTAGATCATAATCTATACCCATAACAATACATGTATACACACATGTGCATTATATACACACAAGAACATGTGCATATATGTACACATATATGTATGTGCCTATAGCGAGACATGTCTGTGTGCATATGCGCACATGCACACATATACATGCATGTATACATATACACATGCATGCATATTGAGTATTGTCGAAGCTGCTTCCAAAGATTTTTATGATGTTGCGTAGTGGAGGAGCCTTTCTCTCCACATCAGAGTAAGTGCTGGTATTCTCTTATTGTTCCTTGTTTGCTTACTGTGCAGTAAAGAAAAAAGCCTTTTGGTCGATGGTTGAGCCAAAACTGAGTGTTCATATGAAAGGTACTAACTGCCTGATTGATCTCTCGTCTCTTGGTAATTGAGGCAAAGAATGCTTTAGGCCTCCACAGGTAGTGACCTACTCTCTCTCTTGTTTCTCTTCTTCTCCTTCTTCCTCTCCCTCTCTCTTGCTGCATTTATAAATACCGGTAAGACCACTGCTTATTACAGGATAGACAAAGTAGTTGTAGACTTGAAGATGTTACAAAACTATCCAAAAGAAAGTTGTATAATAACAGACAACTATAGAATCATTTTCTAACCAATCCATAGTGGCAAAAGGAAATGCTTCCTTAAGTTCCTCAGCCCAGCCCCTTTCTTATCACATGGGAACTTCACCAATTTGACAAAATAGGTGTGAGGGTCTCCAAACCAGAAAACAAAACAACAAAGAAATCAATGAAAAACCCAAACCCAGTTGCCAAACTGTATATTAAACAGACTTTGTACCCTAATGCAGAGCTGCTTGATTGAGTAGTGCGGTGTCAACCATATCTTTCTTCTGATGCTAAAAGTAATGCACAGAGACAGAGAGACAATCACAGCACAGCCTCCCATCAGCTATAATTAATCTTTTAGTTAACAGAGACTAGAAAAGCCTCTCATCAGCCTCTTCTGAAGTCTGAGGGACCCTGTTTTTTGATGTTTGCATTCTGAGGAAAATTGTCCCCACCAGTTCTAACAAATTGAAACACCAGGCTAATTATGGCAGCTAATGAAGTGTGTGGAATGGTCACAGCTTGTCGTGAAACTGTTCCTTCAGCTTGGATTAGAGTTTCATCAATCACTTTTTTAAACTGATCCAGAATTGCTTCTGCCCGGTGCTTGGCATTTTTAATGCTGTTTCTGTAATTGGTTTTTTCCCCAAAGCTTCGACTGTTTTTTGAAATATTACAACCTCAGAACAGGACTTGCAAACTCTAGTTTATAAAAAAACATTTCATTATTGCGCCTATCAGCTGATCAAGTGGTAAAAAGCTAATAAAAGGACCACCAGAATAAAACTTGATATATTGCTTTTAATCCAGCTAAAGGTAGCAATAAAGTATATTCACGTGCATGTATGTGAATCACTATTATTGTGAACTGTATATCTGCTACAGTCATATGAGCTGGGTTAGGGGGACAAATTCCACCATATGTAATGAATGTCTTGCTCATCACTTATTTTCTCATGGACTATAGTTCTTCTTATAACATTCAGTACACTTTTGGCATGATTTATGGATTTTGCACAGTTCCATGCCCCTGGCAGGCCTTATATCTGAAGGTCTCACTATGTACCTTTGAAAATTGCTAATAGAAATGAAAGTCAGACTCAGAAAATTAAGGCAAATTTTACTTTGAAACTTGTATTCTTCCCATCTAATCAGTGGATAAACAAATTGAACTGAATAATTTTCCATGTCTATTTTCCCATACAGACCGTTAGTCTATAGCACATATTGAATGCCCTTTGTATACAGGGCCCTCTCCTAGGTTAGTGAGACTGAAATCAGATTGTAAGTATAAATTTTGTCTACTAAAGACTCAATACATATATATATATATATATATATATATATATATATATATATATATACACACACACACACACACACACACATACACACATATGTATATGTATGTGTGTATATATGTATGTGTGTGTGTGTGTGTGTGTGTGTGTGTATACATATATATTCAGTGTTGTCGAGCCATAGCAAATCACAAAACCCATAGAAGGGTTATGTTGTGCCCCAGTGGATAGAGGAACTCTACCAAGAACATCCAGAATTCTCAAAGTTTTGACCTCTATGTCTTTATTACATTGACATTTAGTTTTTCACATGTACTCAATGTCATTCACTTCAGTGTTGTCTATTTCATATACCTCAGAGGAAGGGAACTCTACCTGTCTAATTCAATCTTTATAATACTGATCATTATTAACATTTTATAAAGAAAATGATCATTTTCCCCAAATATTTAAAAAATAAAACATGCATACATGTGTATCTATATACTGTATATACTATGTATCTATATACTGACATGTGGAAATCTGGAACAAATCGTCTACTGTTCATTTATTTTTGGTATTTAAATGCTTAGGTGATATCATAATTTCACAATCTATAGTAATGAACTCTGGATACACCGAGTGCCCCTAGGACTAAACTGATTTTCCCACTACTGGCTCCAGAATCTTTTGACCTCTCCAATTACTTCCTGTTACCTCAGTATCAAATATAAAACTTGTTTGGATTTTTAAGCCCTTCATTACCTGGCCCTTTCCTGTTCTAGCCTTTTTATACCATCCTCTTCCCTCTCCCCCACATACTCTGTAGTCTAGTGACATTTGCCTCCTGGGTCTTCCCTTGCACAAGACACTCCTTCTCTTGCTTCTGGACATTTTCACAGCTGTCCCTCGTGCCTGGAAAGATCACCCTCTTTATCTCCACCTCTTGGCCTCCCTTGCTTCCTTCAAGTCTCATATGAATTTCATTTTCAACAAAAAAAAGGTCTTTCCTCATCCTTCTTGATAGGCCTAGCAATGGCCCAGAAATTTAAATTCATTTTTAAAATATATTAAGCACTTTCTTTGCACAAGGTACCCTGTTAGGCGCAGGCAATTCAAAGATAAAAATGCAACAGTGTCTGCTGTCATGGAACTGGGGGCATCTTACACAGACCTGGAGAAATAAATACAAAATGCTAGGAAAGGTCCAAAGTGAGACAGCATCAATAACTGAGATGAGCCAAAGACTTGGTTAGGAGGGATTATCTGTAGACTTTCAAGGAAATGAAGGATTCTACCAGAGAGGCAAGGAGGGATAACCCTGCAGACATGGGGACCCAACAGTACTGATGGATGTGCAGAGATCAGTGGAATGCTGGGCATGGGAAACAGGAGAAAAGAGTGAATATGGGCTCAGGGACCAAGAAGAAGATGTGAGTTAGACTTGGGAGCAACGAGGAGGAGTGTTTCAAATGCTAAGTTAAGGACTTGGAATTTCATTCTATTGGCAGCAGGGAGCCAATGAAGAACTTTTAGTACAGAAGCGACAAGATCTGTGCTTTCGCAATAAACATTTGGTGTAACATTTATCTTTAATGCCCCCTTATAATCAGAAAGAGCTTGAGTATCTTTCCCCAACAATTTTCATGCTCCCCAGAAATGAATGAATTTCTGTAATCATTGGCAATAATTTCAGACATCCATTCTCTACTATTAGAACATAGGATTTTATGTTACCCACTATATAAAATATAATTTACTAGAGTACTGAAAGTATACTTGGAAAATACAGAAATGCTCATATGAAAGATAACGCCTTGCTTGGGAAAGATTATTTTTGTTTTCCATGCAAATGTATCTATAACAAAAATCAGAGCTTTGGTTTACAATTTGGATATTTAATTTTTTAATGACTTTCCTCCTCTCTTCTCTTAAACTAAGATGAAAATATATCTCCAATCAGTATAAATCATGCTCCACTAATTCAAATAGAGGTATGATTAATCTGTCTCTAATCTATTAACAGTAAACCAAGAATTACCCATAATGCCTTCCATTTTTTAGAACTACTTTTATCCTATTAGGCTCAATTCAGAGACTTGTCCTATGAAAATAGTTCATTTTAACCTTCAACATATCAAGGGATGGATGTGAGTTAAGATACTAATATCCCAGTATAATATTTTAACCTACTGATATTAAGGTCAGTTGAATTCCTTAGGACTTAATTCTAGAAGTAGAATTTTAAAAATCATTAATTTGACCTCTATTAAGTTAGATGATGGAGAAGGAAATGGCAAACCACTCCAGCATCTTTGCCAAAAAGCCCCAAATGGGGTCACAGAGTCAGGCAAGACTGAAAAGATTAAACAATAAAAGTTAGATAATTGCAAAATTATCTATGATATAAGGGTCTATTAAGCATCTTAATAATGTAAACAATACCCTGTGAGGCATATTTGACCTACATAAGGAAATCAGCTGTTTTAAGTGCTTAGCATTTGCATACAGTCGATATACAAATTCTAAATCATTCTTATCTCTTCATTAGCTGGTAACCAAAAATCTCTGCTTGGTTACTGTCATTTGAATTTTTCTGTATAATTTTAAATAAAAAAAAACTGACCTTGGAATCAGAAAGATATGGGTTCAAATCCTTCCTCTGACATATTTTACGTATATGACTATAGGAAAATTCATTTAATCTATGAGGTCCTGAAGAAATTCTATAAAAGTTTAAATTACAAAGAGGTTGAGGTGGCTAGGGGGCACAGTGAATAGAGCACCGGCCCTGGAGTCAGGAGGACCTGAGTTCAAATTTGGCCTCAGACATTTACCAGTTACTAGCCATGTGAGCTTAGGCAAATCACTTAACCCCAATTGTCCTGCCTTCTCCCTTCCAAAAAAGCAAAAAAATTTTAAAAAATTACAAAGAGGTTACTGGTCTCCATAGCTGGAGGTAAGTTCCAGACCTGAGACAACTCTTTCCCTATACTAAATCTTAGGAACTAATCAAACCAACAATAACAAAATATAATTGGAAATTAAATGAATACATGCATCCCAAACAGGATTTCCTTGAACATTTAGTATAATTTAAAATTTCCCTCAGTTTAGTTTGTCACAGGAAAGGTTTTCCTGTACTATAGATTCTGCCAGGTATGAACTAATTTGCATTATTTTGATCTAACCATTCTAAAGAGTATTTTTTTTAACAGTCTCAGGGAGTCATCAGCTGTTTTGTGTTGGCTACTGTGATTATAATTGGTTTTTTATTTTGTTTCTGATGCATGTGCGTGACTGAGTAAGTGCTTTCTGCAGTGAAAGGAGTTAACATAAAGAAGATATGTGGTAAAAAGTCAATATTCTATGCACTTGAATGCAATTTTGTTCATGAGAGTTCTTTTCCCTTCATTGGAAGTATGTGCCAAGTATCCTCCCAATTTTAAAATGCAATCAGCATTGATAGCTTATTTCACTTTTTATTATAACCTTTCAAACTTTTGTACTTTAGTTCTACAGTATATATAGTAATTATCTAATACTTGTATTAAGTGCAATTTCCTTTGAGACTTTAAATTCTTACCTAAGGTTTATCATATATCAATATTTTGTCACATTTGATAAACATCATTAATTTACATACCTTAAGTAAATGCAAGTCACCTCCAGGTCCTCATTTAAGAGTTTTTTATAGAAAGCTGAGCTTTGAGTGGTAACAGCAAGTAAACATCCCTGGAGACTTTGAATACCATTCCAAGAATTTCACCCACACATTTGTTTTTTAGTTCAAACTCAGTAAAGTTCATGGGCATCCAAGTATGAAATAGCTTATGGGAAAATTCACATTGCTTTCTTAATTTAATTTAGTTTGGGTGGGGAAAGAATATTATGCCTGAAAAGAGATCATCTTCTATAATTTTGATCCAAATACAGATATTAAATAAAATACATTGGTAGAACATTTTATGTGTTTATGTGTGTGTATTGATAAGAGGTTTGACATTATAAAATACATGACTTTTTATCAACCATCTTGTTTGTGGTTCAGTATATTACAAAGCTGAAACAGGTATAAATTTACATAAAGTACCAAATGCACAAGGGCAGCTAGGTAGTGCAGTGGATAGAGTACTGGGCTTGAAGTCAGGTAGATTCATCTTTGTGAGTTCAGATCTGGCATAAGACATTTGAGCTGTATGTGTGATCCTGGGCAGTCACTTCACCCAGTTTTTTTCCTCAGTTTCCTCATCTGTAAAATGAACTGCAGAAGGAAATGGGCAAACTAGTATATTTGCCAAGAAAACACCAAATGGAGTCATGAAGAGTCAGATGCAACTGAACACAGACACACACACACACACACACGCACGCACACACACACACACACACACACACACACACTCACACTCACACACTCACACACAAGCAAATGCACCCTACCATCTCCCCCAAACTCTATATGTAATCAGTACTTCGATTAGCTCCAAACTGTCAATTTTAGGATACTCCACTATTTTGTTTGGTCCCTTCTTTCAGGTTTTATCATACCCATACACAGAGTAAACCACTGCATTATTTTTTAAATCTCATTTACATTTTTGTCAGTGCTGTTTTTTGTGTTTCATTTTCAATACCTTTATCATTTCTTCCTCCCTCTTTGGAGTAACCACTTACTTTAGATTACTATACAGTAGCTTTTCAGTGTCACACAGTATCATACTTCCAACACTTTAAAGACCTGCACTTTAGTTGATTAGGAATTCCCTCCACCAAAGCATTCCATCAAAATATAGCCTTCAGTTGTTGCTGAGACTGGCAAAGCCCTCATCCTATAACCAACCTAGCAGTAGGCCTCTGGTTTTGACTTGGGTGGATCTTAAAAAACAGACATACAGTCCATCACAACGTTCATGGAAGGAGCCTCTCTAGGATAGGAACAGCTAGACCAAAATAGTCTTTAGCCAGCTGGGGTCGACATCACTAGAGAATATCTATAAAAGTTTAATTTACAAAGAGGTTGCTGATCTGCGCAGTTAGAGGAGTTTCCAGGGTGCACTACAGTGTGACATCAGAAGAAGACTGTGTTAAAATCTCCATCCTGCACAAACATCCTGTGTGCTGGAACTTATATCAGCTCATCATTGCTTCAGTTCTGTGTTCTAGTTGCTTCTTGTTGTCAAGCACAGCCTATAAGTAACTCTTGTGAAACTCATGAAGTAGCTGTGATATAGGAAGGGATGGTTAAAATGATACTAGAATGACTAAGAATGGGTGGACAGGATGAAAGGACCGCAAAATGAAATAAGGAACTGTCTAAGAGGAATAATCTAGTTGAGAAATGAGAATGATCACTAAGGAGGATGTAATGGCCAGCAATGGAGTACTTAACACCTTGTTTCAGCTATTTAATTATTTAGCACCTTGTTTCAGTTCAAGTTTCTTTTAAGCCTTGCCCTTGATTATATCAAGTCTTTGTTAAGAAACAGAACTTGTGAACCCCACAACTTATGAACCTCTGTTGCTGATGCAACAGGAAGGGGAGGAGCTAATGCCCATATATAAGGAGAAGCCCAAGCCAGGAGAAAGCAGAACTGAGAAGAGAATGCTTGTGGTGGTGGAGGAGTTGAGAGGGAGAAAACTTGTGGTATCCTGGTACTCTGTTTGTCTGTTCTGTCTGTGTTGATTTTTGTTTGTAATACTTTGTGCAGAAGCCATGGGACCTTACTGGAAGCCCTAAAAGAAGATTTTCTGGTTGACTGTTTGCTGAGGTCTTGGGGGGGGGATTTGGAGGTGCTGGGACTTTACTGATGATTTGTGTTGACCTCTTGGACCTTGTTTGTGGGTCTGTGTTGATTTCTATGCTGATGATTTATGTTGACTTCTTGGACCTTGTTTGTGGGTCTATGATGATTTCACAGGCAGTGAATTGATGATGGTGCTGGCAATGTGTGTGAATATTATTGTGGCTCTGTTAAGCTTTGGCTTCCCAGAAACAGGAATTGTGAAGGACTTGAGGTGGACTGGACACTGTGAGCTTCAGTATATGGAACAGGAACTGGATGAAGAATTGGATGAGGAGCTGGACAAGCAGCTGAGAGCTGCCTGCCTTTGAATCCAAGTGACAGTAGGGTAAGTTAAAGCAGGAGCTGGGACTATGAAAGAGGAATCTGAGAGCCAGCCATGAGACAGGATGGGAGACCTCTTCTTGGATACTTAATACTGACCGAGACAATTATGATTTATTGTGACCAAGGGGTGGAGAACTTTGACCTTTGTACTTTGTGTCCCTTAAGGAGGCCTGCTCCTTAAGGATGATTGAGTTAAGGACTTACTGAATGATATCTTTTGTTTAAAACTATGTGGCCACTTTGGTGAAAACTGTGGCCACATTAGTGGTAACTTGTTATGTTATAACATTGTGAATGCTGTTTCTGTGAATGTTTTGCTTTAATTTACTGCTGAATAAATAGAGAATTCACTGTACTGTGCAATCAGAATCTTAGAGCTATTCACAGCGGCAGTCCTCTGGAAAGTTGCTCATGTTTGGCTTTACAGAGGATCACCTTAAGTCTGAGGTAAGCCAGATATTTGGTAAACTTATAAATTATTAAACAAGTTGTTTTATTTTATTTTAGCAGTTAGTAGAGAGTAGATTATTGAGAATGTAGAGTCTTTACCCTGCTGGAGACCAGTGACTCCTTCTCACTGAGTCCTTAAGGATCCTTATGTGGATTGTTGGCTATTCCACTAAGGAACCAATGTACAGAAGGGAAAAGACTAAACCTCTTGTATAGCAATTTCTCTTAGCATGAACCAAACCAAATACCACTGGCCCAGCTACTCTAGGCCAGAAGAAACATACTTCAAACACTTTAAAATTAAACAGGTACCTTTTGAAACTAAATTTTTTAAATATGAAAAGTCCAGAAACCCAATAACCTGGAAAATACCACTTAATGATTTTTTTCCACTGATTCTAAAATATGTATTCCTAACACTGCTGTCTGTCCAGATTAAGGCAGGAGATAATGTGATTATTTTAGCCTCACTTTCCCTTCAGTTATTTTAATTATCTTCTTTGCCTTCTATAATTTCATTGCTTTTTCTTGGAATATATAGAAATAAGATTTCTTACAAGTTTAGAAAAAATTTTTAAATTAATACTTTAACTGAAGATCATGTTATTTTTTTCACTGTAATTTCATGTTGAGTCTTCGCCACATTGGGAAGTTGACCCTGAGCTCTATAGGCCACATCAACAGAACCCCAACTCCAGTAGGTCCTTCAAGCTTATAGTGAGCTAGTTCAGACGCTTATTGTCAGAAGGTTGGCTGTCAGGCTCTGAATGTTTTTGCTCAAAGCAAGTGATGAGGACCTACTAAGATGTGGATGGTGGCAATCTGATTTGTAGAGTATCCATACATATGAAATCTTTAGCATTATAGAAGTAAAGATAATACTTGGCAGGTTTTATGATTTGACATTTTTTGCCACATTTCTTCTAGAAATATGTGCATGTATGTGCATGTGTACACATATGTATGTGTAATAACAATAGCAATCAACTACATTTGCAGCTGGTTTTTCTGAAGCCTTCTGAGAGCACTTAACATTTCTATAGAGAAAATTCAACATAGAATTGTTGATAGTGTAATTAGGGGAGAAAAAAACCCTTCGTGTGAGAATTCAGCTATTTATTAATGATGCCTTTGTATGTTATTAAGAATTATAAATATTTAGCAATAAGATTTCAAGTCCATATGTTCCCAGATGTTGTTTTGTGGTGATCAGATTAGCAATTTTTCAAATCCCATACACAGTAATTAGTGCCTTTTGCAATTTCTTGTGGAAGCTCTACTTGATTTCAATTCTTTCATTTAAAACTCAGAAAAAACTGTGTCAGTGTCATTCACATTTTTTAAAGCTTGACAAATAAATTAAGCATAATTAAAGTGAAATATTTGTTGCATAAATTAAACTGCAATTAATATGTTTTCTGCCTCTGTTTGAGAGATAAGATTAAAATAGTGTTGTTAGTAGACTTCCCACTGTGAGAATAATTTCTCGATTTTTATACAGCACATTATCATATGCATCCCCACAATAAGTGAGTAAACTAACAAGTAGAAAAAAGTTGTTTGATGAAAGTGTCATATAGAAGGATATAAACTTGCTTTTATGATGGCAAGGCAATATCACTTTTTATTTTAAGATCTAATGACAAGTTGATTCAAAGGGTAAGATTTGCACTTTTAAAGTCATTAAAGTAAGTAGAAAATTGCCCTTCATTTTAATCAGTCGTCTTTTTAAATTAGAGAGTTTATTGTTGTCAATGTTGTTTGGATATACAGGAGGTAATTAGCAAATGAGGAACACATATCAGGCACCCAGGCCTCCTCTCGAGTCAGTCAATAATTGACATTAGATCCTGTCATAGTAAATTAAAAATGCATAGTTTCAAGAATAAGGAAGAGAATAGCAATACTTGTTGCATACATATCTTCTTTAATAACAATAACTTCCAATTACTTAGGGCTTTATAATTGGGAAGCACTTTATTTTGATCCTCATAACAACACAGTGAGCTAAGGTGTGTTGAGACTGCTTCTAACAGAGGAAAAATTTCCTCTAAATCTGACTTCTATAATGCTTGAGTTAGTTTGTAATTAGTGTTATTTTTTCAGCGTGTATGTTTCTAAATTTTGCCTTTCCATAAAATCACTTCTGTTCAAATCCCAAGTTTGCTACTTTCCTATCTCTGTGACCTTGAGCAAGATATTAACTTCTAAGGGATTGCAGACTTCTTTATGATATGAGGGGGTTGCATCCAGGTAAATGTGTATCAATCAACTCTCCAAAAAATTTTGTTTAAGTTTTTATAAATCACTTTTAGGTTTAATTTGCATTATAACATGTTCTCCATCACTTTTTTTTTAAATCCAGACAATTAAAATAAATATATCAGGCTGTAATTTATAACATTTACTGATTTCTGAAGTATAAATGAGCACACTGAAAATCAAACAATCATCTCTCATTACTTGAGATGGCTCTTGTACACCCCTGATTGGAATAGATGACCTCTGAAGTTCTTTCCAGCTCTCAACTTATGGCTCATTTCTAAATCTATATGTTTTAGAAGTGAGGTGGTCAATAGTCAGACATCTCTTATATTCAAATCAATATAATATTATTATTCCTGTTTGACTATGAGGGACACTTGAGATTCAGAAAATTTAAAATGACTGGCCCCAGGGGATTAGAGGGTTAATAGGAGATAGATCCAGAACTTGATTCCAAATCCTCTGACAATCGAGCACACATCCTGTTATACCATGTTTCTTCTCGTTAATATTTTACTTTGGAGTCCAAAATGGTAAAAGAAAACCTTATCATTAATCTCTTTAGGGAATAATCATTCATATATCAACTACTATGTGCCAAGCATTATGCTAATAGCACTTTATAAATGTCTTCTTTTGAACATTGAGGAATTAAAATTTTTTAAGTATATTATTTATTTTCAACATTTCCTTTAAGAAAAAAATTTTTTTGAGTTCCAAATTCTCTCCTTACCATTCCCTCCCCACGCAATGAGAGGTCAAAGAATATGAGATCAATCATACATGTAAAATCCTGTAAAACATATTTCCGTATTAGACATATTGCAACAAGAGCAAGAAAAATAAAGTGAGAAAATTATACTTCAATTTACACTCAGATTTCATCTTTTCTCTCTCTAGAGGAAGACAGCATTTTTTCATCATGAGTCCTTTGATATTGTCTTGGATCATGGTATTGATCAAAGTAGCCAACTCTTTCACAGTTGGTCATCATTACAACATTGGGGTTACTATGCACAATGATCTCCTGGTTCTTCTTACTTTGCTTTTTATCAGTTCTATAGGTCTTATCATATTTTTCTGAAACCACCCCTCTCCTAATTTCTTATAACACAATAGTACATTGTCATGATCATATGCTATGACTTATTCATTCCCCAGCTGATGAGTGTCTCCTCAGTTTCCAAATCTTCGTCACCACCAAAAGAGCTATTATAAAGATTTTTGCACATATAGGTCTTTTCCCTTTTTCTTTAATCTCTTTAGGGTCCAGATTCAGTGTTGGAATTGGTGGTCAAAGGGTATGCACAGTTCTATAGCCCTTTGGGCATAGTTCCAAATTGTTCTCCAGAGGGATTGAACCAGTTCACAACTCCATCAGCAATACAGTAGTGTAGCAATTTTCATTTATCCCTTCTAGCATTTGTCATTTCTGATAGGTATGAGGTGGTACTTCAGAATTGTTTTAATTTGAATTTAATTTGAGTTTTTCTAATCAATAATGATTTTTTTTTTTTACTACTGGGCTAAGTAGTCAGGGTTAAGTAACTTGCCCAGGGTCACAGATTTAATAAGTGTGAAGTTTCTTGAGGACCTGAACTCAGCTACTCCTGACTCCAGTGCTGGTACTTTATCCCTGTGTCACCTAATTGCCCCTCAATAGTGACTTAGAGTATTTATTTTTAATGTGATGAAAGATAGCTTTGATTTCTTCTTCTGAAGACTTCCTGGTCATATATTTTGACCACTTATCAATTGGGGAATGGCTCTTATTTTTATACAGTTCTCTATATATTTGAGACCTGAAGTCTTTATCAAATATATAAGTAATATAAAAAATATATATTACTTCATTTTCAATGGTACTTTTTAGCAGAATGTAGTTTTCCTGATTATCTCTTTAACTCGGTATTTTTGCTTTTGCTTTGTCTGAGATCATGATTACTCCCCCTTTTTTCCTTTAACTGAAACATATTAGATTCTGCCCCCAGCCATTTATTTTATCTCTGTGTATATCTGTTTCAACTATGTCTCTTGTAGTCAACGTATTGTTAGATTCTAGTTTTTAATCCATTCTGCTATTTGCTTCCTTTTTTTGCGTGAGCTCCCCATTTTGCATGAGCATCTCATTCATATGCAGTTATGATTACCAACAATGTTCCCTGACTCCCATTTTCCTACATTTATTCTTTTCTTTCTCTTTTTATACTGTCCTTCTGAAATGTTTGTTTTGTTTCTGACCATTTCTTTCCTTAATCTGCCATCCCTTTTATCATCAATCCTCCCTGCTTTTTTCTTATCCCCTTCCCCTTCTATTTCTCTATTGAGTAGGATAAATTTCTACACCCAACTATTTTTATGTATGTCTATATATAGGTTTGTGTGCATGCATATATATGTGTATATACCCCACTCCCCATGTCCCCTTCCAGTGTAAAAGTGCTTCTTTGAATGGCCTTTATGTGAGAAAATTTTCCTCATTCTACTTCTCCTTTCCACCTTCTCCCAGTGCAGCCCTGTTTCTCACCCCTTCATTTATTTTCTGGGGTCATCCAAGCCTAATGACTCACATTCATGTCCTCTATCTATGTAGACCAAGGGTGAAGAACCTGCAACCCCGAGGCCACATGTGGCCCTCTAGGTCCTCAGGTGCAGTGCTTTGACTGAATTCGAACTTCATGGAACAAATCTTGAGGTGGAATTTGGATTCAGTCAGAGCCACACTTGAGGACCTAGACAGCCACATGTGGCCTTGAGGTGGCAGGTTCCCTACCCCGACATAGACTCTTTTTAACTATTTTAATGATGACAAAGTTCTTAGGAGCTATATATAACAACTTTGCATATGGAAAAGTAAACAACTTAATTTTATTGGGTCTCTTATGATTACTCTTCCATATTTATTTTTCTGTGCTTCTCTTGAATCCTATATTTGTATATGAAATTTTCTATTTAGCTCTATTTTTTTCATCAGGAATACTTAAGAGTCCTCTCTTTTTAATGTCTGTTTTTTCCTCTGAAAGATTATGCTCACTATTACTGAGTAGGTTATTTTTGGTTGTGATCCTAGCTTCTTTGCCTTCTACAATATCATATTCCAAGCCTTCTGCTCCTTTAATGAAGATTCCACTAAATCCTGGATGATCCTGACTGTGGTTCTACAATATGTGAATTGTTTCTTTCTTACTGCTTGCAATATTTTCTCCTTCACCTGAGAGCTGTGGAATTTGGCTATAATATTTCTGGGAGTTTTCATTTTAGGATTCTTTCAGGATGTGATAAGTAAATTCTTTTAATTTCTGTTTTACCTCCTGAATCTAAGATATTGGGGGCAATATTACTATATAATTTCTTGAAATATAATGTCTAGGCTGTCTTGTTTTTTTCTTCATGGCCTTTAGATAGTCTGGTAGTTCTTAAGTTCTTTCTATTTGTTCTATACTCTAGGTCAATTATTTTTCCATGAGATATTTCATTTTCTTTTCTTTTTTTCCCCTCATTCTTTTGCCTTTATTGTTTCTAGATGTTTCATGCAGTTACTAGCTTTCACTTGCCCAGTTCTAATTTTTAAGAATTCTTTTCTTCAGTGAGCTTTTGTAACTCGTTTTTCCATTTGGTCTGTTTTATTTTTGTCTTGTTTTACTTTTTGGAGGGTGGGAGGCAGGGAAATTGGGGCTAAGTGATTTGCACAATGTCATATGACTAGTGTTAAGTGTCTGAGGTCAAATTTAAACTCAGGTCCTCCTGACTCCAGAACTGGTGTTCTATTCATTGCGCCACCTAGCTGCCTCCATTTTGTTTTTTTAAGGAATTATTTTTTTCAGTGAATTTTTGTGCCTCTTTTTTCCATTAAGCCAATTTTGCTTTTTTTAAAGTATTTTTTTTGTATTTTTGTGCCTCTTTTACTAAGCTGTTAATTCTTTTTTTTCATAATTTTCTGTGTCATTCTCATTTCTTTCCCCAATTTTTCTTCATTCTGATAAAGTAATATCAACAACAGAGAGAACAGACAGCATGCTGACATCACATTCTCTCTCTTAGCTCTCAGACAGTAGCACAGATTAACAGAGTGCCGCAAGCACAAGCATTCTCACTCTTCAGTTTTGCTTGGTCCCAGCTCTGCTTGAGCTTTTCTCTGCTCTGCTCCTTCCTGTTCCACCCTTCCTATTCTGCTCTTTTGGGAAGCTACTCCCACCTTGGGCTCCATGTGATAATGTTAAATCTATTAAGGCCAGGAAAGGTCTTCAGATTCCCTTAGGTCTATTAAGGGCAGGGAGGGTCTCCAAGCTCCCTTGGGACTATTAAGGGTAATACAATGTGTACTGTTTCCAACAAAGACTTCTGATACAATCAAAGGTTAGGCTCAAAGGCACTTGAATAGCTGAAACAAGCAGCAAAGTACTACTTTGTTTGCCATTACAATAACCCATTTATTGTCAGGGTGTTGAGAGCTCACAAAGCTATTACTGCTGCTGTTGGGGCCACTTATAAGTCCCATGTTTTCTGCCACTGTCATGTGTGTGTGCTTTCAACTGGCTCCTACCCCAGTGTCACAGACCTTTCCTGCCAACTTCCTATGTTTTCTTAAGCCAGACAAATCTATCACTTTTTTTTTTTACTCTGCTGCTCCAAATTTTGATTTGAGGCAAACTTTTAAAGTTGTTTACAGGGGTATTTGGAGAGAATTCAGCTGGGTTGCTGCTCCTAAACCACCATTTTGGCTCTACCCCCATGAACATCTTTTTAGTTGTTGGTGGCCAATGCATTCTGTAATAGCCAGTTGCTAAAAGGGAAAAAAAAATTAAGTATTTCTGTGTGACTTTTTTTGTCTGGTTAATTACTCTTTGAAATGAGACACCATTTATATTACCAATGGAGGATATAGGTAAGCATTACTAATAGTTCACTTTCTTCCTATAAATGTCACTCTATAGAAAGCAGCTTAGGGGAGCTGAATGTATGAGAAAGAATTAAAATTATGGGACAAGTCCTATTCACTAGCTGAAATATTGTATACTAGCTTTACAGGGACAGGATTGGTGTCAATGCACTTTGTATGAAAGGTATAATAGAAGCATTAGAATTTGACAGCCCTTGTTGAAATAAGTAAAATTAATGGAACCCTTTTCATACACAACAAGGCCACGAAACCCCTTTCATGCTGTTTACAGACAGAGAAAATTCAATACGTTTTTTTATTACTTGATGCTGACCTACATTCTGGACTGCAAGTGCCAGGTGCACTAATTGGTTTCAGTTGTTAGAAAAGTTTACCCCCAAAGAAGCATTGGAGCTAAAAAAATCAATCTGTTTTAGGGGAGCTTAGTGGGTTTTGAGCACTTAAAATGACATTTGTGCTATTGACAGAAGTGGTTGTTGTAGTCATTTGGGGCATGTCAGGAGCTCTTGTAGTAACTGGAAAAGTTTTCAACCAGTACTTGTAAAATTACAAAGGGAGAAATTAGTTGTATTAATGTTTAAACTCTTCTGAATGACCTCAAATGTCTAGGGTTGTTAGAACATTATGGAAATTCCTTGAAAAAAATTATTTACAACTGTTTATACTTGTGAAGCATCACCATCTTAGATGTGTAAATATTTCATCATAAAGCCCCATCTGAAATGAGTTAGTTTCGTAAATGCTTGGGAAAATTCAATATTATATTATCCCATTGACTGCCTTTGTAGAGACTAAACAAAATCATAATTCAAATTAACATACATTGTTTTCAATTGCCTTTGGTTCTACCAGCTTGGTTCTTGAAATTATGCATTGAATGGGTATTTTTCATATAATATCACTTAGTTAATGGCAGGAAACTAATATATGTTGGAACTACTTTATAGTGCCAATCATGGGCAAGGATGAGGGATGGGACTGACTACACATGGCTCCTAGCTATCCAAAGTTTGTGTGTTATAATGCAAAGAACACTAAACTTGGAATTAGGGGAACGCTTTGTTTGAATCTTGGTTCTGACACTTAGTTGTGTGACACTGTGCAAGTCAATTCATCACTCTGAGCCTCACTTTACTTCTTTTTCACCTCATAGTGAAGAGGTTTTCCCAAAGAGGGTTAGGGTTGCCTGAGACCCCAAAATACCAACATGCCGGGTCCTGCAGGAAGAATTCAACTCAAGTCTTCTCAGCCAAAGAAAAGTAAAGTTTATTAAAAGTTTGCCATATTGGGTAGACTCTTAAGGAGCCTAGGTATCTTTGATGCTTGCATTGGGCAAGCAGGACAGAGTAAGTCTATCACAGAATAAGTCTGTGCTAGGGCATTCTGTGGTGCTCTCATACCACATGGAGGGAAGATGGGGTCTTATATACAGAGGAATCTAGAAGTGGTCTAGAGGAGGAGTTTGAGGAGGGTCTTCAGGAGGAGTTAATGAGGTCAATGCAAGAGTGGATTCATATTTTGATAGACTCAAGTGTGGGAAGCAGATAGACAATGGAGGGCCAGGGTAGTAACAGAGGTTTGGGCCCAGCCACAGTGAAATACTTATGGCCTCTGCAAATGCCTCATCAGGTGGGAAGATTCAATCAGACTTCAAGGGGTTTCCCAGAGCCTGTACCTCAAAGATTCAAGGAGAACTCAAGGGGGGTCCCAGAGCCTACACCTCATCAATAGGGTTGGGGTGATGATTGAGCTTTGTGAACTTTTAAGTATTGATGAAAAGTTAGTTAATTTATTTTGGCCATGGTATATCCAAATCCATAAGTTCATGCAGCAATAACCATTAATAAAGAATTTCTAGTGAATTACAGCTAAAACATAGGTTGTCCAACCAACTAAAAACCAAAGTATCCTAAGATAAAACCAGTTCAAAAGAAAACAAATGTTTTATACATTGTTGAAGCTGTATTCCCAGACCCAATAGCTAAAGTATTTAGGCTAGTAGTGTCTTACTGACACAACATGGGTACTTAGCCCATAGTTAGCTTATGCAACTATATGCATAGATACTCATTATTCCTTATAATATATAGATACTCATTATTCCTTATAATACAGTCAGACTAAAGACATATGACCCCAATCTTTCCTTTTGGTTCTAACTTCACATAGGAATCCATATACAAAAATGTATTATATACAAGATGATATTATCAACCCATCATCTAAAGAATGTATTTCTTGTATTGCTTTTCTAGTATTAGGAATGGATTTGAATAATATCCCCCTTGTTAACCAGTAGTCAACATCTGAAGTAAGATTAGATAGATATAGGAATATATATGATCTTAAAAGAATGAAGTGAACTAGATAAAAATTATAACCAGAACTTATGTTCAAACTAATGAACCAATAGGTTACATACCTGTCTGCAATGCATTTTGAAATAGGTAACAAAGATTTTTAGTGTTTATAAGGACACCTGGTCCAAGAGGAAGTCTTTCTATAATTTGCCCAAATTATCATTTAGTTTTTGCTTGAAGACTCCAGTGAAAAAATCTACCATCTCCTGAGCTGTCTCATTTCATTGTCTTGAACATAACAAACATTCAACGAATATTTGTTAATTTGAAATAAAGCAGCAGTTTTTTAGTGTTTCCTCTGATCTTTCTTTATGTTGAGTTTCCCTATTGCTGTGTGCAGCCATCATGTGAGACTTTCAGAATCTAAGAGTTGAACAAGAACCTCAGAGTCTCCAACCATATCTGAGCCACAATCCCCTCTATACTTTAACCAGTATATTGTCATATCACTAACTTCCCAAACAAAATTCTTCAAATCAAAAAACTTCATACGTTTTCCTTTGAGCTCAGTATTGAATGTGCTGATTTTTCCTTTAAGACATTTCTTAAAAATTCTCTTACCTTATAACTATTGTCAATCTCCTCTCCTGTAGAGAACTGTAGAAGTTGAGTGATGGAGGTCATCTAATTTGCCACATCTTATAACAGATGCTTCTGTAACAAACCTGATAGATGATCTATGAGTCACAAAGATTGAAGACCTACTATATGCACAACGTTATGCTAGATGCTAAGGGAAATACAAAGTTTAGTTTGGATACAACCATTGCTTTCTTTTTTTCTTTTTCTTTTTTTTGCTTTTTTGGAGGGCAGTTGGGGTTAAGTGACTTGCCCAAGGCCACACAGCTAGTGTTTGTGTTAAGTGTCTGAGGCCAGATTTGAACTCAGGTCCTCCTGACTCCAGGCCAGTGCTCTATTCACTGCGCCACCTAGCTGCCCCACAACCATTGCTTTCAACAAACTTCCTGGTTTGTAGGGAAACATTTCTAAAAGTTCAGTTTAGTTCAATCAAATAAGCATTTATTAAGTCCTAATATGTACAAGGTGTTAAGACTGCATACATAGTCATAGAGGGCTGGCTTCAGAGTCAGGGAGACCTGAGTTTGAATTCTGCCTTTCCCATATACTAGCTTTGTGACCTAAGGCAAGTCACTTAAATTTTCAGTGCTCCCAAGAAACTCCCTAAGTTGCAAAACTCATGAGGACTTCTCTACACCAAATGAAATCACAGATCCAGTAAGAAAAAACCAACAACAACAAAAATAAGCGAACAAAAAAAGCATTGTGAAAGATGCTGCCGTGAGCCCTGGAGTTATAAGGTTAGAAACAAAATGGGCTCTAACCTGAAGGAGATCACATTCCAGTGGGAATATAAACTGTGTCCCCAGATAAATTACATACAAGGTAATTTTAGATGCAAAGGGAGTTAGGTGGCACAACACAGTGGATAGAGTGCCAGCCTTGGATTCAGGAAGACTTGATTTGAAATCCAACCTCAGACACTTACTATCTGTGTGACCCTGAGCAAGTCAATCCTGTTTGTCTCAGTTTTCTCATCTCCAAAATGAACTGGAGAAGGAAATAACAAACCACTCCTTTACCTTTGGCAAGAAAACTTCAAATCATAAAGATCAGACACAACAGAAGTGACTGAACAAGAACAACAGATTTTAGATGGGAGAGATCACAAGCAATTGCGGAGAACATGGAAGTGTTCATGTAGTCACCCTACTTAAGTTAAAAAAAATAATTCTGGGAGTCAGATAAAGAATAAGTATATATCAGGTGGTGGTGGGGCCACCAACTTTTGAATATAGAATGCTAAGTTATTGGGAAATATTCTAATATTTTGGTTTGGCTGGAATGTTAAGACTGAATGTTAGAAAGTAATAAGAAATTAAGCCAGAAAGGTAGATTGAAGACTTAAATTAAAAAAAAAAAAGTTAAAGGACCTTAAATTCTGAGCTGAAGAATTTCCATTTTTATTCTGGTCTCAAAAGGGAGCCACTGAAGGTTTGGAGAAGGGGCAATGGAATGATACAGTCATTTTTCTGCCTCAGGAAGTCTTAAAGGACTGACTAGAGTAGGAAAAAGTTTTAAGGCAGGGAGATCAATTGGATTATTCCAATGGTATAATACCAAGAAAAGTCGGTCCTAAAAAACTGTGTGATGGAGAGAAACAGGAAGAAGTAAGACATTTTGTGGAGATGGAATTGATTGACTATGAAGCCTCAACTGAGATATCTAGGAAGATGGTGTTATTTTCAGTTATAGAACCTGTAGTCTTCTAAGTCTTCCATGTGAATTGCTAATGAGCCCTTTCTTCCCTGTTCTATATTTGTTCAGTTGATGATGATGATGAAGCACCATTAGAATCGAATACCTATGCTTCCTGTCATTGTTTTCCCCCAGAAAATGGATCTCTCTTCTTCTTTTTGCCCAAAATATAACAAAAAAAAATCCACTTTATTTGCCTATGCATTTTTCACAAGCCCCAGATCCTGCGCTTTACTGCCATTGACCCTAAGTATTCTTGTATCCAGCATCTTCCATCTCTGCCCTCTGCTTTTGCCTAAGTCATTCTTGTCACTTTTTCAAGGCTCTTGTGCCTTACTACCACTACCCAAAATCCCTTGCTGAAGTCAGAACACAATATAGATGTCTCTTCCTACACTAGACCTTCCTAAAAAGTTATTAGTTACTTGAGGTTACTTTGTATCAATTTGTATCTTCTCTGCATTTACTCCTGGGCAAATTTGTCATTATCCTCCAATAAAATGTAAACTCCTTGAAGGCAGGGACTGCTTCATTTTGTCTTCACATTCCCAGCACCTAAGGTAGTTGGTGCTTAGTAAATACTTATTTGTTGTGAAATCTCCGGCACATTTTGTTTTTACCATGTCAGAGATGCTTGATGACACTGTAAGCATGTAATATACTGCAGATGCTGTATTTAATTAAAATTTTTGCCTGATCATTATCTTCTGTGAACATCACTTTGAATAATGTTATTCCCTTTTTTTTCTGTGGCTTCTCACTTTGCAAATCAAGTCTGAGATTCTCATGCTCCACTTCAAAGCCCTTTACTAGTTTTCCTGTTCCTCAGCCTGGTCTTTCTTTCCCTCTAGATAAACTTCCTTAATGCCCCATATTTGATCGTGCTTATACCATTATCTAAGTTGGGGCCATAACCTTTTTTGTATCATGTTCCCCTTCAGCAGTCTGCTTAGGTCTATAGATTCTTTCTCAGAGTAATGTTTTTAAATGCCTAAAATAAAATGCATAAGATTAGTTTGTGAGCCAGTAAGACTGATCTCCTTGGCATTCCTTGCACAAAAGGCTACATTTTCTCACTCTGTGCAACTTTCCTGGCTGTTCTCCCATGCCTGAAAGTCTCTCCTTCATATTTATCTCCTACTTTTCTCAACTTTCTTCAGGTCCCAGGTAAAACTCCACCCTAAAGGGAAGCCATTACTTCCAATGATAGTGCCTGCCTTCTAAAATTATGTAAAATTTTTCCTCGCGTTTACATATTGCTGTTTAGAGGCTATATCCATCACTTGACTGTGAGCTCTTTAGGAGAGGGGACTGTGTTTTGTTTTGCCATTTTAAAAAAATCTCTAGCACTTAGTACAGTGCCAGGCACATAGTAGGTGTTTAATAAATGCATTTTGATTTGATTTGACAAAGGGAACCAATTATATTTAAATAATTATATATATATATATATATATGTATATGTGTGTATATGTATAAATTCATGAACCCCAGTAAAAACAAATCCCTGAATTCTAAGCACAGCTTGAGCAATCTTCTTCTTCTTCATATCCTCCTGCATGCCGAACACTATGTCTTGAACATAAGAAATGTCCAATAAATACTTGCTGAATAAATGAACGCATGCTTCTCTTAACTCTCTTCCACCCAGATCAAATTACACTTAAACTCTCTTCAATCAAACTTCTTAAATCCTACCAAACACCATGGGAGTATTCCCTAACCAGGCTTCATATATATCCTGCATAAATACATAACCCGAGTGTCTCCTTCTTGTGTACACGTTGGACTAGATGACTGCCAATTTGTCTCTGTCTCCCTCCTCTTCCTCTCTTTTCCCATTCCCATCCTTCCCTCATATGTATTTGCCTTTTTTTCCCCTTTAACAACTTAATAGAATGGTGGAAAGGTAATATTGTATAGTAGACAGGGGCATGGAGTTCAAAGACCTGGTTTCCAGTTGGCCCTGGTAAGACATTTAACCTCTCACTGCCTGAGGCACATCTCTAACATTGTAAATTGAAGAGCAGGTGCCAGTATGTATTCAGAGGGAATGTTCTCACAAGACTTTTCCCATAACTATGAAACAAACATCTTATGGTTTACAATTCTGTGTGTGTTTTTCATCCTTAATTCCCAAATCTGATTGAACCAATACCTAAAGATTTGAACTTTGAGAGTGCTGTATAAAAATAAGCTAGTGTTATTTTCATGTTTGTTGCTAAGGCTGTAGCTCTCAGTTGAAATCATGTCAACCTGTATTTGCCAAAATCACATATAAAGAAGGACATATTAGATGCCCTAGTTTTAGACTTGGATACTTTGAAACTCAATTCAATTCAATAAATACTTATTAAACACTTGTACCAACTACTGTGCTAAATGCAGGGGATATAACTAAGAAAAAGAAAGCCCCTGCCCTCAAGGAGCTTAAAATCTAGTGGGGGAAAACAACACACAAAAGAAAGTTGGGAAGGGGGTGAAGTAGAGAAACCAGGTAGGACATCTTGCTAGAGTTGGAACCAAGAAGAGCTGTTGTTGTATAGAGTAGTATTCTGGAAATCCAAAGTCCAAAGGAAAGTTTGGGGATGAGTCTAGTACTCCACCCTCCAGACCTCCAATCATTGTGGAGAAGAGACTGAGAAAGGTGGAAAGCAATCTGAGTATTCAAGGCTGAGATAGCAGCATGGTGATTAGATTAGAAGTGATCAGCTTATCCTGAGAGAGGCATCTTGTTCTGTGGAGTTGAAACCAGGGAGCTTCAGATGGAGGGGAGAGATATGGAGCTGACTTATGTTCTCTAAAATTGAATAGATGTGAAAAAACTGATCACATTCTCTTATCCCTGATTTTGAAAGTTTCTTGAGCAAAGAAAGGAAAAGAGAAGGAAGAAAAGGTACAAAAAAAGTGAAAGGAAAGAAAAATTAAATACAGAAAAAAAGACCAAAAGGTAAAACACTAAGAAGACTAGGAAGAGTGTGTGTGTGTGTGTGTGTGTGTGTGTGTGTGTGTGTGTGTGTGTCTTGGGTCTTTACAGTGTAGTTTTATTATTGTGTTTTAAGTGTTGTAAGTTTCCAGATAGAACATTGTACATATTTAAATATAAGTACAAAAATGCATTTAAAAGCCAAATGGGAATGATTTTGAATAAGCTACAATTTAAAATCCATGCTATATTATGTTGATCTTCTAATAACATCAGTGAACTGTCATCTAATTTTTAACAGAAGCAAATTACATTCCCATGTTACATATGGACAGAAAAATATCTTTTTATGTTCAAGTATGTAATCCAGTATTCTAATGGCAAAGCAAAAGCATAAATTCTTTGAGGACACTTAAACATGTTAATCAAAAGTTCAGTACACACAACCTGATGTAATAGGGGTTTGGGGGCGCAAAGTCTATAAGGATGCTGTCCTTAGAACTCACACTGGATAACGATTCAGAGTTCTACATTATGAAGATACACAAAGCACTTTCCTCACAACAATTGGATGAGATGGGTACTGAAGGTATTATTCTTATTTTGCAGATGAAAATAAACTGACATAAACACTCATAAAAGATCTTATTGAAGGTCACACAGTTAGTAATTGGGATGGTAACTATGGTGCAGAGAAAAAGGAAAAAAAACCCTGATTTTGGAATAAGAGGACCTGGTTCTAATGGTGCTTCTGGCGTTGTTTTTCTGCCTATATGACCCTGGGCAAATCAGCCTCCCTGGGGACTTCAGTTTCTACATCTGGAAATTGAAGGGATGAATCTTAAATGCTTTGAAGTCCTTTCCAGCTCTAAGTTAGTTCCAAGTAGCACCTAGCTCACAGGTGTGTCATAAGGATCAAATGAGGTTTCTGGAAAACACTTTGCAGACATTAAGGTACAACATAAATGTTAGAAATTGTTATCGTTATTTGCAGTTATACTAGCCTGCCTCCTTGATAAGGAAAGGTATAAGTAAGGAAAGAAATATATATTTTATTTTTTTTCCTGTCTCCTTCAGTGCTTTAATAATGAGGATTACTTCAATATAGAAAGAGACAATATTTTGTTGTTGTTCAGTCATTTAGTCATGTCCCACTCTTCATGATGCTGTGGACCATAGCATGTCAGCACTTCCATCCTCTACTATCTCCTGAAGTCTGTCCAAGTTCACATTTGTTGTTTCCATGTCACTATCTATCCATCTCATCCTCTGCTGTCCATTTTCCTTTTGCCTTTAATCTTTCCCAACCTCAGGGTTTTTTCCACTGAGTCTCATTTTTTCATTATGTAGCCAAAGTATTTAAGCTTCACCCTTCAATATTTGACCTTCCAGTGAATAGTCTGAATTAATTTCTTTAAGTATTCACTGATTTGATCTCCTTGCTATCCAAGGGATTCTCAAAGGTCTTCTCCAGCACCACAATTCAAATTGGCAATATGATGTGATGAAAAAAGGTGTTGTACTTGGAATCAAGAAGTCCTGGGCTTGTGTCCTGGTCCTACTACTTATTGGTTATGTGACTTGGAGAAAACTCACCTTCTTTGGGCCTCATTTTTTTAATCTGCAAAGTAAGAATCAACATGGCAGAGTGAGTAGAGAGCTGCCCTTGGACTTAAGAGGACCTAGTTCAGATTTCATCTCTATCACCTACCAATTGTATGTCACTCAAATAACTTAACCGCTCAGTGCCCCAGTCAACTCTGTAAAATTCATATGTTGCATAACAGTTGCCTTCTGTATTTTTAGAAGTTTCTTCACAAGGAGTTTCCTACATTATTGAAATTATGGGTAAAGCTCGAGAGAGAGGAAGAGGAAGGAGGTAAGGGGAGGGAGAGAGGAGACAGAGAGAGAGAGAGAGAGATTTCTTTGGTAGTCTGGTGCATAAAATAAAATACATAGGATTACAAAGGAAATCAATTATGTTATCAAAATACTTTTAAAAACAAGTTAATGGACCCTAGGTTAAAAACCTCTGATGCTAATGGGGTACTGACTATTTTAGAATCTTATTCTGGGGACAGTGGTAATAGAGAGATTTTGCTCAGATATGATTTCAGATTTATCTTAGGGAACTCAAACCCTGGTGAGAATGTTTTGATTTTTTTCAAACGTGTAATGTCCTTGAAGACAAGGACTATTTTAGCTTTTTCTTTATATCTCCAGTGGTTATCATGGTTTCTGGTACATAATAGACACTTGATATACTTAATAAATATTCGTTTGATTGAGTGATTGATTAAAGATCCCAAAGTTCAAGACCTTTGTTTAGACCCCAAAGAGTGTTTATATGTGTGTATATATGTATGTATATGTGTATATGTATGTAGACACACATATACGTACCTCAGACTGGAGGTAATTATTTTTTTTAGACTTAAAGGAACACTTTTGATATTTTAAACCTAAAATCTTCAAACTTAAAACCTTTAAACCTAACCTTTTTAAAACCTAAAACTATTATTTTTAAGACCTAAAAATAAATATTTGTTTATGCAATTGATTTATAAGATACATTTTTATATCATCCCGTTCCCTCTCGAAAGTTGTCTCAAGATGTGGTCAATGATAACCAACCTTCCTCCCTTTTGACATCCTGGCCAGTTGTTTAAATGCTCAGTTGTGAGTAACTGGTAAAATAGCTTTGAATAACTAGATAAACAGTGCAGCGCTGAGCTCAAAGTAATCTTACACTAAGGGGGTGAGGGGCACAGGAAATTTACTCTTTGTCATTTGGACTTGGGTTTGAAAATGAACCTGGGCTTCATTCCAGCTCAAAAAGCCGTTCACTTCAAAAGACTCCTAAATTGTCCCAAGGAGCTCATTTTGGCAGTGGATTATTTGTGTTTGGCTGGGCATCCTAATAGTAAAAGCTGTCTGCTCTGGCAAATGAAGGCTTCAGCCATATTTAGATTTACCATTTCCAGTTTTTTTTTTCTCTTCTGATGAAGTTATTTTTCAGAAAAGCTGGTGGGGGGTTTTTGGGGGGGGGCAGCAAAAAAAAAAAAGAGAGAATTCTATTTATGAGCAAGACAATGCAAACACAGGACAGATTGTCTCACTGCCACTGGTGAACACACATCATCATGTCACAATGACCTGCATTTCTATGAGAATCACATTTTAGCACATGGTGATCAGTGCAGGCTCTCGTGAAGTCAGAGCAGCCCTTGTGACATATCTCCCCTTTCTCACATCCATTACCAACTGGATTGATTCACTGTGAGAGAGGGCTATTTTCCCTGGGCAAGAAAATAGGAATTCAAATGGAAAAACAAAAACAGTATCAATGACAGTAAGGGATTTCTGGAGAGTTCATACCCAATTATCTGTAGACTTTAATATAAACATGAAACTAAACAATAGAGATAATATACTTATGGATATTAGCAACACTACCACCCTTCTCTACCATCACATTTTTGGGATCTTTTGATGGGAGCAAAGAGTACACTGGCCTTCTTAAATTTATTTTAAAGAACTAAACTTGAAAGTATCTTTGTATCCTTAAAGGGAAATAGCAGATCCATGAGAATGGGTATTTTAAAATGAAGATTGATTTTAAAACTGATTAAGCTGAATATTGTTATTATTATGTATATTAGGAGGTTAGAGGCAGCATAGTTGAGTGGACAGAGGCTTTGCATTAACAATAGGAGAGCCTGGGTACAAGTGATCAATCCCTGATAAAATACTAGGTTATAGAACTGAACCTCCCACTAACCTCAAGTTAGCATTAAGGGAAGGAATTTTCACACAGGGAGGTTCTTTATAGAACAAATCATAGATTAGTTTCCAAATATTAGAGAGTTCAGTGTTGCAGCATAATAAGACATTTTGAGTATCTTCATGTTTTGTACCAAGAGGTACATTCCATAGTTGATGCTGAAATGATTTCCAAAGTATTTCTGCAGTAAAAAATTCAGTCATATCTAAGGCCTATTCATAATTAAGCTTATAACAGAGGTCTAGGGACTGGATCTGTAATTTCATTGCCAAGGGTAAGTCCCAGGTGAGGAAAAGCTACCAATATTGGTCAGCACCTCTCCAGTTTGCAATCTTAGAGAGTTGCTTAGGGCACTGAGGTTAAGTGACTTGCATAGGGAGTCTGATAGCCAGTGTGTGTAAAAGGCAGGATTTGAACCCAAATTTCCTGACTTCAGGGCTGACTTTCCACTCTGCCACACAATTTATTAATGCAATAGTTGGGAAAATATTCAAAGAAAATATTCCCAAAGGAAAATGTTTATGACATATTCTTAATCATAATACCAGTGAGGTAAAAAAGTAAACTACATAAATAAAACTGGGAAAGAATTGGAAATGCTCAAGGCTGGTCAGCAATGCACTACTGTAGTCTAAAAACATTGAATAACATTGAAGATATAAAAACTAGGAAGCTTGATGTAATCTTTTGAAGGTACTCAGGACTGCTTAGACCCAGAAGATATGCAGACAATGAAGGACAGTTAGAAGACAGCCACAAAGATCCTTTAAAATAGCTGGAAAAGAATATCTTTTGATAGATGGTACTATGTGGGTTTTCCTTCCCCTCCCTTCATCCTGAATGCACCCCCTCATCCATCATTCAACTCTTAATGCTTTTTCTTATCAGATTATGTTGTATCTACATAACACAAAATTTATATATACCTACATATGTTCATGTTCACTTCCCATTAGAATATAAACTCCTTGAAGAGAGGGCCTTACTGTTAATTAGCTGATTGAAAAAGAAAAAGTCACACACAGACTATTTATAGAGAGGTATAGAAACATCTCTTCATCTTGAATGGAAGTGTATCCCATCTTGGATCAGAAGTCCTGAAAATATAGATATGACACTAATGGCCCTATTCTATAGCCTACTTCTCTGTCTTGCCTCCTCCAATAGATTATAGGTGCCTTGAGGGGAGAAACACTGTTTTGTACACTTTTGTATCATCACAACATTTAACAAAGCGTCTTGCACATTGTAGGTATTCTTAATTTTTATTGAATTAATGGATGGATTATTTCCTTGCTTTTAGCTAATGACTTTCTAATATTGAAATATTATTGCTATCCATTAGCAAGTAGGATTATAATTTTGAAATCAAAATTAATTTGTATCTTTGTGTCTTTTCATTGTAATCAAAACAAATTTAGACAGCACAAATGTGGCTAAATACTTTAAACTCTTTTCTCTCTCTTCTTCCTCCTAGAACTTCCAGACAGTGTTTCCACCATTTGCTCTTTTTGACAAGTATGGGAAATTATATTCAAGAGCTGGAGAGATAGTGTAAGGGTGTGTATTTCTACATGAAGAACTCTTCAAAATGTAATAAACTCACAAAGCCACAAATAAAGTTGATTGATCTGTCTGCCATACATTTTAAAAGCTATGTCATCATCACATTCTTATGTAAAGAAACTTCCTAGACCTCTTAGAATCTAACCTAGTGAAGGCCTGCATTTTTTTTCCAGACTACTGACAGAGATATGCTCACCCATAACTATGTGGACCTCACGATACTTTAAAGGAGACATAGAACTAGAACAAAGTTGAAGGCACCAATCCATCTTTCATCCTAACAGAGGGAAGATATTAGGTAATTTAGCTTATAAAATACAATGGAAAATAATGATGGTGGCTCAAGCAATAAAATCAGTGAAACTAATTTTTTGAGTGTTGAACACTTCACTAAGGACTTTAGCAACTATGCAGTCTGGGTAGGTAGACCAAAGATACCCACAGACAAGTACTTTTAAAATACTTATAATACAGAATATTAGTAGGTAGAAAATTATGTAGTTAACAAGAGCTACAGGATAGACAAATGATCATAAAATTAAACTGGCTTAGAGAAAGTTTCCTCACATGGTTTTGTTCCAGGTTTTAGAGATGATAAACAGTGTGGGGAGCATTGTGTTTGAAGAGAATGTCACCTAAAGATGTGGAGGCAGGCAGAAGAAAGTAATTTTACTTGGGAGCCTCGTGCTGACTCCTTCAGAACCCCTGGATGTATTGGCCTCATGGAGGACTAACCCCCCATTATACCGAGGGAAGTCATCTCTTCTGGATACAGTCCACTATTTGGAATACAAAGGCTTATAATGAGTCGTCATGGGAAAACTTAGCTGCATTTAGTCTTTTTAACTTATAATACTTGAGAGACCCTGAAAATATTACCTTTATTCATGTAATGTTGGATTTTAACCTAAATTTTTTGAGATTTGTAGCAGAGGAAAGCTGATGTTGAAAACATCGAGAGCCATTTCTTTGTGCCAATGCGTTGTGGTTATGTTAAAAAAAATGTGTAACAATTGTTTTTTAATGACGTATGAGCATATTCACTTTTAAGTTGCCTGTATGGACATAATTGACTGTTGGTCTAGAAGGGAAATCATTAGCAAGTAGTCATTGCCATATCGTATTAACATAAAGACTAAATGCTAAGGTCTTTAGTGTGGCATAGATGATTTCATCTTTTTGGTTGTTTAAAGCCTTTTGCGAGGTATTCTATTACATGGGTATATTCAGTAGCTTGTGGCAATAATTAACTTATCCTGATGATAATGGCTAGTATTTTTACAGTGTATTCCATCTGGCCTGATCTGAAATAATCTAAAAAGGAATAGGTGTATAGGATATGACTATAAAGTAAGGCAAGCGATTTTTTGATAAATGTACCAGAACTTATACCTCCAAATGAATAGCATCCCTATTCAGATTCACAAATGTTACCTTGGCAGGCTAAACACTTATTCCAACAATGCTGCCATTGCTCAAAGCATTTTTGGAATGCCTCTTTGGGGATTGGCTTCCGAGTATGTGGCATGTGCTTTTGAATACCCTAATTGGTGACAAATCATCACTATCTCAGAGTCAATGTGATTTGGGGAACCAGCCAATAATAATTCACAGTCAATTTTCATGAATGATATGGATGGCCAAGGTGGGTTATAGCAATTGAAAAAGTGCAACAAGTAACAAGAGTGGATTGCTCATATAACTCTGAAGGCAGTTCCAAAAAAGGGAATTCTAAAGGCTTTGAGAAATGGCAGCCTCATTGAGATAAATTCAGTTTTCCAAAGTGACTGCTTTCAAGAACAACATGAACATCTAAATTCATCAGTTTTTGTGGTTATAGTTAAAAAATGCAGTTTCATAATTTTATATTCACATACATGTGTATATGAATACATACTCACACACACATATATAACACACACACACTCTAATATTTAAATAGCATTACTATGTGCCAGGTACTAATGCTAAATGCTTTACAATTATTATCTCATTTGATCCTCCCGGCAACCCTGGGAGGCAAGTGCTATTATTATCCCCATTTTACAGGAGAGGAAACTGAGGCAGACAGAGGATAAGTGACTTGCCCAGGATCACACAGCTAGTAAATGTCTGAGGACCAGTTTGAACTCAAGTCTTCCTGACTTAGGCCAAGCACTTTGTCCAATATGTCACTTAACTATGTACATACATACATACATGCATACATACATACATACATGCATACATATTGTTAGTTTATATCAAATCATTGTGACGCAATCAACAAGAATGTAAAGTTTTAGGGACAGGGCTAAAGTAGTATCTGAAAAAGGAGTAGGTTTGTTTTTTAATGCAATTTACCTCTAATTCCAACTTTGAAGAGTCTTCTCCTTATAAAGAAGTTTTTTTTTTTCTAAAATTTGTAGTATGGTTGTTTGAAACTTGGAATGAATTCTCCCACTGGTACCATTGGCTAAATACAAACACTGGGATTTATTTAGTACAGTAAGTTTTGAAAAATGCTTAACATACATTTTTTCCTCTTTTATTTTCACAATAACCCCCTGAGGTATATGCTGCAAATATGACTAACATCTATTTTATAGATGAAGAAACTGATTATAGGATTGACTTGCTCATAAAACAATGTGTTGTTGTGGAAAGATTACCAGACTTGGACCTGAATTCAAATACCACATCTGACACTTACTAGCAGTGTGAACAAGGACAAATCACAGTCTCTCTTAGTTTCACTTTCTTCATCTGTAAAACAGATAATAATACCACCTAACTGATGGATTCCTCTGTGTGTGTGTGTGTATACATATATGTGTATATATATATATATATATATATATATATATATATATATATACATAAATATATATATACACACAGAAAGAAATTATATTCAAAATAACTAAAAAATCCATAAAATATCTGAGAATCTACCAATATATACTCACAATTTATAGAAATACAATTACAAAATGATCTTTATAGGAACAAAGGAAGACAAATGGGAGAGAGAGATTTGTTGTTTGTAGTTGCTAGAGTCAATATGATAAAAAGTGCTGTATTACTGAATTTGTCAGCATATTTAGTTCTATGCCAATCAAATTGACAAAGCTTACTTTATAGAATTAGGCAAAATAATAACAATTTATCTGCAGGAGTAAAAGTTCAAGAATCTCAAGGCATGAAGGAAAGACATAGTGTCACCAGGTTTCAAAATATATTACAAAACAATGATCATCAAAACTTAGTGGTAGAGACTTAAATCTAGAAACAATTGAATATAGCAAACAAATTTTGTGTAAATCCAAGAAGACAATCCATTAGGGGAAGAATGTTTTTTTCACCCAGAACTATTGAAAAAAGTGTAAAATATTTTGGCAGAAACTAATCTTAGACCAGCATTTTAAACCATATACTCCAATAAGATCTAAATGGATGGGACTTTACTTAAAAAGGATGCAGGTAGACAGTAAGACATATGTTGTAACAGAAATGGTCCATGTATCACTTTGTTTTGCTTGGCTATACTTTATTGTTACAAAAAAAAGGTTTCTGTTGTGGAGAGGATATTAAAAAATGATAATGATGGAAAATCAATTAAAACATTAATAAAATCACCATGGAGATTGATTGCATTTGTTTTTTCCAGATCTACTTCAAAGCATGGCTTTTATTTTCCTTGATATGGGTATGATGGAAACAGCAGTACTCTTAATATAATAGCTTGTGTTTAGAATAGTGCTTTATAGTTCTCGATGAGTTTTTGTAAATATCAGTATAATAATTACAGGAATCTTGTGAGACGGGAAGTAAAGACATCATTATCACCACTTTACAATGGAAGGAAATGAGTCTGAGAGGCACCGCATAGGTGGTGAATGAAGGAAGTAGGACTAGAACTCAGATCCCATGGCATTCCCACCAGTCACCATCCTGGAACCTCTGAAAACCATGGAGTATTTCTAACGTATCAGATATGGGACTGCACCCTTATACAAAAGGAAAAGGGAAATACTCTTTGATTTATGAATGAATCACTGAGCTTTGTTAAGTACTTACTATGTGTCTGGCACTTTTGTAGATGTTGGAGATAAAAATACCAAAAACAAAACAATTCCTATTCTCAAGAAACTTAATATAATGGGGGAGGGAGGGGATAGGGGAGTAGATTATGTCATATAAATATGTACAAAATTTAATACAAATATTTTAAATACAAAGTTAAGTGTAAGATAGTTTAGATTGAAGGTGGTAGAGGTGGCCTTAACTCTGGCATCCTATTAAGGTTTGACCTTGGAATAAAATGAGGCACTAATGAGTCATTGGGAAGTTCATACAAGGTTTACTTTGCCCTAATGGAGCAAAATTATCCAACTAGGACATGGCAACCCTTGTGTCCTTGTAGCATTCTATAGACACAGTCTCCATCTCTATCAGCAGGGCAAGATATGGTAGTTTGTGTGGTCTTTGGAAATCAACCAAAGCCAGGGGCCCTGACTCCACATAGGTGACCAGGAAGCTCTATCAAGGGAGACAGGGTTCAATCAATAGTGATAGTTCCATTGCATTTCAGAGAACACTAATCCATGTTGCCATGAAATTGGCAAACCTTGATTTACTGCAGGACACTGGCAATTAGAAGGATCAAGAAATACTTTAACTGGAAGGAGGTGCTTCCTTTGAAGGAAAGGAGGGAGTCTGTGTGGCAGAGGTGAAGGATTATGGCATTCCAGATATGGGAACAACCAGTATGAAGGTACAAAGATTATTATGGCATCATCATCTGGATGCAGAGTTTCATGAGTTTGCCACCCTTCCTCCTACCAATTGCAGCTCTCTAGAATATCCTCTAATAAATGTCTTTTTTTTTTTTACACATAAGCAGGGGTGTGCTAGAAACAGTTCAAACTAGCTGGCAAGAGTAAATTATTAAATTTTTAGTGTGAACATTTACAACTCAGAAATTAGAGAATGCTACAAGTAAAGGTTTGATTTATTTTGTTCATTGTCTAGTCTTAAAGTGTTAATGTTGTTGATTGAATTTAAAAGTGTTTTCTGAGAACTTTTTGCGTGGGGGGCGTGGGGAGGAGAGAAGGGATTATTAAACACCAGCACACCCCTGTACAAATGGACTGGAGGAGAGTTGGGGTTGTAGTCTGGAGAGAAAGGAAAGTGGATGAGTGGCCTGATGTCCTCTTTGTAATGGATGTTCTGGAAGGACCAGTCTCAGAGAAGAGGCCAAAGAGACAGGGAGTATTTACAAGGAAGACCAGGTCTGGAGTGAGCTTCTGGGTTAGAGAGGTTATCACAGCCTTGTAGAGAAAGTCTGAGAAGGAAGTGAGGAGTGTATCCTGGGAAGGAAGTCTGATTGAGTCTGTTACATATTTATGTTAATTAATCTTGAGTGGGCCCTGAATACAGCAAGGTGATAACTTTAAGTCCTCGAAAGTTGATTCTCACATTCCCCACAGAAGCTGTTCCAAACCATCTGTTCTCCCATGAACCTCCTATAATACCCCTTCTCCAAACCCACTCAGCAGAGAGCCTCATCTCATACTTAACTGAAAAAAAAAATAGAGGCAATTTTCTAGGTGCTCCCTCTTCTGCTCAACTCTACATTTTAAAAACCTTGGCATTATTCTCCATTGCTTCTTCCTTTATTCCAACATCTAATGATGTGGTGCTTTTCCTACCAAGGTCAACTTCTCTACTTGTACTCTGGATCCCATGTCCTTCTGTTTTCTCTAGTAGATTGCCCCCACCATCATGAATGAATAAATGACTGAATGAATGAATGAGTGAAAAAAACATTAAACACACATGTAACAGTAATCAATTTAGCAGATATTTAGCCCTTAGTAACTTAGGGCTAAGTAAGGAAGGTGTGAGCTCTGTCCCCTGTTGCTGATGTGGCAGGGGGTTGGGGTTGGCTGAGACAGTAGGCAAATGTGTGTAAATAAGAAGAGTTCTAGAGACAGAGAAACAGAATCAGGAGTCTTCCTCCTGGTGGCTCCTGGTGGAGGAAGCAGAATTGTTCCAGCATCTGGGAGCTGGGCTGCTGGACTGAAGAACTTAGTTGGAGTTTTCTGGAGAGAGAGAGTTTCTCTGCCAGCATCTGGAAGCTGAATGAAAATTGAATTGGAGTTTTTCTAGAGACCAGAATCTGCTGAAGGCCACCTGGAAGGCTGAGATTTCTGCTGGGCCAGCTGAACTGCTGGAGGACTGAAGAAGCATGACCAGTATAAGACTTTATTTGTTTGTGGCTTGGTGGATCCTTGAGTTCCCAGCAACAGAAGTGGTGAAAGGTTTGAGATGTGCTAGAACCTGTGAACTTTGGTGTGTGCCAGGGACTGCCCAGAGGATTGGACAAGGACCTGGGAGCTGTTTACCTTGGAGGACTGGATGAGAACCTGGGAGCTGTCTGCCCCTGAATCAAGGTGACTGTTTGGTAGATTCAGGTAGGAGCTGGGACCATGGAAGGGGATCCAGGGAATCTGAGAGACCACCCTGAGTCAAGATAAAGAAAAGGCCTCTCCTTGGATATTGAATTAGTTTACTAGACATTGAGTTTACTAGACATCGAGGGGTGGAGAGTTTGTGTGGTTTTCTAATGATTGTATTTAGTGGCTGATTGCTAAATAAGTGACTGATTAAGTTAATCTATGGTTGCCCCATGAGTGGAAGTTTGAATATTGTATTGTAAATTGATTGAATGATTAAGTAAGGAGGGTTTTCCCCTTTGGGAAACCAGATGATTATAGTTTTGTTCTTTGTTCTAAATATTGTGGCCACTGTAGTGAAAACTGTGTGGCCATTCTGATGTTAAGCTGTTATGAACACTATATTGTGATTTTCTGTGATAAGATGTAATGTTGTGAATATTATATTATGATTTGTTGTTAACGTTTGCCTTGATTTTAATGGAATAAATGGAGTGCTCACTATACTATGTAATCCAAACCTTAAAAGCTGTTCACAGTAGTGTTCTTTTGGGAATCTGCTTGTGCATGGCATTATACTGTATGTGCAAAGCACTGTGCCAAGTGCTGGGGTTAAAAATAGAGAAATGGAGACAGTTTCTACTCTCAAGGAACTTATGTTCTCATTATCCTTTCTCCTCAATCTACCCACCTTCTGTATTTCTCTATTTATTCTGAGGCTACATCCATTCTTCCAGTCACCCAGACTTGCCTTTGCAGTCATCCTTGACTCTTCTATAACATATATAATCAGTTACTCAATCTTGTCAATTCTACCTCCAAAGCACTACCCAAGGTCAACCCTAATAGCCTCTCCTTTGTACTATTGCAGCAGACTCCTAATTAACCTTCCTAGCCCAAGTTCCAATTTATCCTCAACATATTTGCCAAAGTGATGATACCTAAAGCAAAGGTCTGGGAATGTCACTCCCCTGATCAGTAAACACTAATGGCTCCTTCTTGCTTCTAAAATCAATCAATCAATCAATCAGCTACTTGATTAAACAACAAACATGTATTTAGCACCCATTATATGCCAGCTGCTGTATTAGGTTCTAGAAATTACAAAAACAAAACCATCCCTGACCTCAAGGAGTTCAGTGGTTTATTGTGGGAAATGCAGGTAGGGATCAGGTTGTGAATGACTTTAAAAACTAAACAGAAGAGCTTATATTCCATCTTAGAAACAATAATGAAACCACTGAAATTAATTATTAAGTGGGATATTGACATAGTCAGACTTGTGCTTTAAGAAAATTGCTTTGGCAGCTATATAGAATATAGACAAGCTCCCATAGCATTTAAAGCTCTTTATAAGCTGAACCCATCGTACCCTTCTATCCTGATCATCCAATACTCTACTTTATACACTATATGATACAGGCAAATTGGACTTCTTGCTCTACCTTCAATCCAATCCACTAAACATTTGTTAAACACCAACTATGTTCCAGGGACTGTGCTAAGCACTGGAATGCCCTTCACAGCTGACATTCCATCTCCCATCTCTGTGGCTTAGGACAGGCTATCCATTGTGCTTGGGATTCTCTCTTTTCTCATCTGTGCTTTGAGTTTCCTTCAGAGCTCAGATCAAATATCATCTCCAACATGATATCTCAATTCCCATAGTTGCTAGTGCCTCTCCTTCTAAGTTTATTTTCTGTGAATGTGTGTTGCCTTCCCAAGTAAAATATAAATCTCCTTGAAGTCAAAGATCATGCCATTTCCTTTGGTCCTCAAATCCTCAGTGCCCTAGATAAAGTAGGTATCTAATAGATGCTTCATGGTCAATTACTTCATTACAGATGGAACAGAGAAGACCATCGAATTCCTAAACTGATTCCTCATGGCTAGTCATCTGTCTCAATCTCAGCCATATTGCTGGTCTGCAATTGGCATATTGTAAAAGTTAGCTGAAGTGTAAAATGATGAACAAAACCAGAATGTCGCATTACATAAGACTTTAATAAAGTCTTCATTCAGTAGAGATGACCCTCTGTTATCAAAGATCTTAGCAACAAGGCACAACTTCAGACCAATCTTGTCTAGATGGAAAGATTTTGAGTCCAATCTGGGGAAGTATTATTTGTTGTCTGAAGACCACAGCTTAGTTATGGTCAGAGAAACACAGTACCAAAGGATTGGCTACTGGGTCATCAATTATTTTGGCCACAACGACTCACAAAGTCTTTACTCTGGCATGGTGAGATTGCAATTTGTGTTGATGGAGGAAGTATCCAAACCAAATAAAACCTGTTTCTTTGTAGTTTTAAAGTTCAAGTTTAAACTTCTTGGGGTGGAACCAAGATGGAAGAGTAAAATCAGGAACTTGCTTCAGCTTCTGCTTCAATCACCTCCAATACCAGTAAAAGAAAAAAATGACTCTAAATGAATTTTAGAGCTACAGAACCCACAAAGTGACAGAGAGAAACAAATCTCCAGCTGAAGGCAACCTGGCAGGCTGACAGGGAGGGTCTATTACAGCAGACTGGGAGCCAAGTGCAGTCCCACATGTGCCTCCCAGACCCAGACCTGGGGCAGCCCCGGCCAGCAGCACAGACCAGCTGGAGCAGACTTAAGAGTGAATCACCTGCAGCTGTGGCAGTTTCCAGACTTCTCAATCTATAAATACCAAAGAGAAAGCAAAAGGTCAGTGGGCAACTCTGTTAGAACTGAGTGTTAGAAGAGCACAGTCTGACCCCTGCCCCTGGAGCAAGAGGTGGTGAAGGCACAGTAGTTACAGCTGCTGCCATGTAGCTGCTTCCAGAGCTGCTGGCCTGCAGATCATAGGGGGACCAAGAAACCAGAGGGCAATCACTATTGATTTGACCAGCTTGGATCTGGGTCACAGTCCTGGGTGGTGGTCCTGGGGTGATCCTTTTTTGGGGACAAAAAGGATCAAAATATGAAACCAGAAGAAGAAAACAAAGTTAATACTTCTGCACCAAAGACTTCCAAGAAAAATATGAACTAGTTACAGGCCATTGAGGAGCTCAAGAAGGATTTTGAAAATCAAATAAGAGAAGTGGAGGAAAAATTGGGAAGAGAAATGAGAATGATACAAGAAATTCATGAAAAGCAAGTCAACAGCCTGCTAAAGGAAACCCCAAAAAATACTGAAGAAAATAACACCTTAAAAAATAAACTAACTCAAATGGCAAAAGAGGCCGAAAAAGCCGATGAAGAGAAGAATGCCTTAAAAAACTGAATTGGCCAGATGGAAAAGGAATTTAAAAAGCTCACTGAAGAGAATAATTCCTTCAAAATTAGATTGGAGTAAATGGAAGCTAATGACTTTATGAGAAATCAAGATACTATAAAATAGATCTAAACAAATGAAAAAATAGAAGGCTATGTGAAATATCTCATGGGAAAAACCACTGACCTGGAAAATAGATCCAGGAGAGATCATTTAAAATTTATTGGACTACCTGAAAGCCATAATCAAAACAAGAACCTAGAAATCATCCTTCAATAAATTCTCAAGGAAAATTGCCCTGATATTCTAGAACCAGAGGGCAAAATAGAAATTGAAAGACTTCACCAACTGCCTCTTGAAAAAGATCCCAAAAAGAAAACTCCTAAGAATACTATAGCCAAATTCCAGAGTTCCCAAGTCAAGTAGAAAATATTACAAGCAGTCAGGAAGAAACAATTTCAGTATTATGAAAATACAATCAGGATAACACAAGATCTAGCAGCTTCTACATTAAGGGATCGAAGTACTTAGAATGTGATGTTCTGGAGGTCAAAGGAGCTAGGACTAAAACCAAGAATCACCTACCCAACAAAACTGAGTATAATGCTTCAAGGAAAAATATGGTCATTCAATGAAACAGAGGATTTTCAAGCATTTTTGATGAAAAAACCAAGCTGAACAGAGAATTTGACTTTCAAATACAAGAAGCAAGAGAAGCATGAGAAGGTAAACAGGAAAAAGAAATCATAAGGAACTTATTAAAGTTGAACTATTTAAATCCTATATGGAAAAATGATCATTGTAACTCATGAGACTTTTTCTCAGTATGAGGATAGTTGAAGGGAATATATATACATATAGTATGTATGTATGTATAATGTATACATACACATATGTATATATAGGAGGGTGTATGTGTATGTAAATGTATATGTGAGTGTATGTATATGTGTGTACATGTATACATAGAGGGCACAGGATGAGTTGAAAATGAAGGGATGATATATAAAAAATAAAATTAAGAGGTGAGAGAGGAATATATTGGGAGAAGGAGAAAGGGACAGATAGAATAGGGTAAATTATCTCATGTAAAAGAGGCAAGAGAAAACTGTTACAATGGAGGGGAAGAGCAGGAAGGTGAAAGGGAATGGGTCAACTTTATTCTCATTGAATTTAACTTAAGGAGGGAATAACATACACACTCAATTGGGTATTTTACCCTATAGTAAAGTGGGGGGAAGGGGATAAGAGGGGAGATGATAGAAGGGAGGGCAGATTGAGGGAGAGGGTAGTTAGAAGCAAACCCTTTTGAAAAGGGACAGGGTCAAAGGAGAAAATAGAATAAGTGGGGGCCAGGATAGGATGGGGAAATATAGTTAGTCTTTCACAATACAACTACTTTGAAAAGAATCAAAGCATGGAATGGGAGGAAGACAACACAGTCAGAACTCCCACACCAAAAGCTTCCAAGAAAAATGTAGACTGGTTACAAGCCAGAGAGGAGCTTAAGAAGGATTTTGAAAACAAAATAAGAGAAATGGAGGAAAAATTGGGGAGAGAAATGAGAATGATGCAAGAAAATCATGATAAGAGAGTCAACAACCTGACTGAAGAAAATAACACCTTAAAAAATAGACTAACTCAAATGGCAAAAGAGGCCCAAAAAGCAAATGAGGAGAAAAATGCCTTAAAAAATCCAATTTGCCAAATGGTAAAAGAATCTCAAAAGCTCACTGAAGAAAATAATTCCTTCAGAATTAGAGTGGAGCAAATGGAATCAAATGACATTATGAGAAATCAAGATACAATTACACAGATCCAAACAAATGAAAAATAGAAGGCAATGTGAAATATCTCCTTGAAAAAACCACTGGCCTGGAAAATAGATCCAAGAGAGACAATTTAAAAATTATTGGACTACCTGAAAGCCACGATCAAAAAAGGAACCTAGAAAGCATCCTTCAAGAAATGCTCAAGGAAAATTGCCCAGATATTTTAGAAGCAGAGAGCAAAATAGAACTTGAAAGAATTCACCGATAACCTCTTGAAAAAGATCCCACAATACAATTACTTTGGAAATTTTTTGCGTAACTACACATGTACAACCTATATTGAATTGCTTATCTTCCCAGTGGGGGTGGGTGAGGAGGGAACAAGGGAAAGAATCTGGAAATCAAAGTTTTAAAAATAAATGTTTAAAAAATTGTTGTTGTTGTTTTTTTTTACATGCAACTAGTAAATAAGATATACAGGCACTGGAGTATAGAAATCCATCTTGCCCTAGTAGAAAGTTAGGGGGGGATGGGGTAGGATATAAGAGGGAACAGATTGGGGAAGGGGTATTCAGTAAGCTCACTGTATTGTGGTTAGGGGTAGGGGAAAGACGGGGAGAAAATTTGTAACTCAAAATCTTGTGGAAATGAATGTTGAAAACTAAAAATAAATAATAGAAAAAAAAGTTTAAACTCCTTGAGGGGGCAGAAGTGTGCTGTCTCGTTTGCCATGTGCTACTCAGTGTCCAGCACTAAGCATAGTCAGAGATGTGAATAAGAATGGACCAGGCCATGTGTGTAGTTCAAGGAAGAACTCCAAACTCTGTTTATTGATTCCTAGGACAAGGTTTTTATAGAGCAATGAGACAAATTAATAGGACTCAAGTTTTCTTATCATTATCTTAGTCTGTCATGTCCTGGAAGTAGCACAGAATGGATAATTAAATAAGAATTTGTTATCTAGGTGACTAAAGTCTTAGGGTAAAACCTTTGATCCAGTTGTCAGGTACCTCCTGATGCAGCCACAATCGTAAATGGTTACAATTGAGAGTAGAATTCAAAGCAAAAGCTGCAATCATCAAAGTTATCACGTTTACAGCTGACCACCCAGAGATATCTGAGTGCTGAATCAAATATTTTGGCTGTCAACATTTGTTGGAATGTGACAGTGGATAATAAATTTCCCTGGACCAGAATGCCTTGTTCTGAAGGGAGTTTAAGGTTAGAGTGTTTGAGTGAGTGAAAGAAGAGACAATGTATGAAGAAGATTTTGAATGGAGATAACAGTACTAATATTAATAATAGTAGTAATAATAGCAATCCACAGGTTGAGAACCACTGACCTAACTGCTTTCTAGCTGGAGTTCAAGGTAACTTTGAAAGTGCAAGTTCAAACAACAAATACAACAAAAGTTTGTAACCTGAGACCTCTTATACTTCATTTTTCATTGGAGAAATTTCTTGACTTTTTACGATTCTAATTCTGATCATTTCAAAGCAATTAATTTTTCCTAGGCTATCATCATTCCTAGTGATGTTAATTATATAGTGAAAAATAATGAATGATCAAGGCTTCAACTTTCTTTTATAGAAACTAGGTGGTATTGGGGATAGTGCAATGGACCTGGAGTCAGGGAGATCTGAGTTCAAAATTAGCATCAGAAACTCAATGTGTGACCCATGACAGGTAAATCCTATCTGACTCAGTGTCCTCATCTACAAAATGGGGATAATCCTCATTGTGAGAATAAAATAAGATAATATTTGTAAAGTATTTCATTAACCTTGTAGAGCTATATAAATATAAATAAATAAGAGCTATTATTATTATTAACAAAGACACCAGGGGAAAATCATGTTAGTTCATTATTCCTTAGGATTTCAAAGTGCCCTAAATAGCAAGAAAAAAAAAAAACAGCGACCAAACCCTTGTCTTTACATATTGCCTCAGAAAAGGGATGTCCAGGATTTTAATTTTGGTAAGTGAAGAGACTCACCCTCAGTGAGGACCATCTTGTTGAGATTTAATTTCACCAAGTAACAAAGTACATTTATTCAGTGTGGCAGAGGTTAGTAGGGAAGAGACAACTGCACCAAATTGTTAAATAAAGATGGAACTGGCCTTTTCAGAGTTATCTATTTGATTGTTCCTGCTTCAAGGTAGTTCATTACTTCACCAGGATTCACTGTTTTCTTTCTAACCACTGTACTACATTGTCTCATCATTCCAATTAGAAATAGCAACACCATTATCAGATTAATCATTCTCTTTTTTTCCTTTAGTCTCTCTGAGCCTAGTATAAACAGCACCCATGCTACCCACCTATCACTAAAAATACTAGAGTCTCTGTCACTGATAGTATTCAGTATGAATTAAGATTTAAAAGAATATTTTAAGTTTGCTATCTTATTCACATCAGCCCATTCCCTTTTTTATCACTCTAACTTCCTTCTTAAACTGTCCACTTTCCTTTCATATTGTCTTTGTTTCATACTGTATGTATCTGGATTTACTAAATCACAGAAGAATTTTTAACCATTAAGATTCTTCCTTTAAAGAGAGAAGATTATCTAAACTACCTCTAGGGTGTAGAAAAATTCATTGAAATGAAATGAAAGACCATAGATACAGAAGCAACTCTAGTAACATTTTAGTTTCCTTAATGATTACCATGCTCCCTATAATTTCCTCCAGATAGTCAATGTGTTATAGTGGACAGAAAGTGGGATTTGAAGTCAGGTAGACCTAGGTTGAGTACAGGTAGGTAGCTCAATGGATAGAATTACAGGTTTAGAGTTAGGAAGACCAGAGTTCAAATCCAGACTCAGACACTAGCTGTGTGACCCTGGGTAACTCACTTATCTCTGTTTGCCTCAGTTTCCTCATCTGTAAAATGAGCTGTAGTTGGACATGGCAAACTACTCTAGCATCTGCCAAGAAAACCCCAAATGGGGTTACAATGAGTCAGATAGGACTGAAATGACTCAACAACAACAACTAAAGACCTAGGTTCAAGCCCTACTTTTATATTGAATACAGAATCCTAGGTGAGGTGCCCCCAGGCAACTTTCTCACACAATAAGTTGCAGAACAGTTATTAGTTTGCATTAAGAGAGGGATTTTCCTCATCCTCAGAAATCACAGATCTCGACCATCCCCTCATCACATGATATCTCCTCAAATTCTTCCTTTTGCACTGAATTTTAGTCCATGTTAGGGTTATCCCAAAAAGTAAGACAATTTCTGTAAAGACTTAAAGATGAGCAGAATCTAAGCTAAATCTATTAACTCTCTGTGAGAAAATAGTAAATAATGTCCAGCTGTAAATATAAAAAATATGTGATAACAATGAATAATAAAATAATGAATAACGAGTAACATACATCTACTAATTTCCTATAGGAGTTTTGGCACTAAGACCCCCAAACTGAAAGTCTGCACTTAGGATAAAGACTCTGCCTGGGATGTTATTCATATAGAGCACTCCATCTGCCAGTTCAGGTACATTCTGTCCTACCAGTCTTAGAAAGGTACCTAGAGCCCTAAGAGTCAATGACTCAGTCCAGGTCACACAGCCAATGTGAGTCACAGACAGGACTTGAATCCAGACCTTCCCAGCTGCAAGGCTGGCACTTAACACTATGCCAGCAACTTCTTAAAACAATTTTGTAGAATTCATGCCTAATTGGCAAGTGAATTAACAGTGAAATTGCATTATCTTTGTTGTCGTTGTTAGAAGAACACGGCTTTGAATAGTGCTTCCAAATAAACAGAAATGCTATTCTGAGGAGCCTTGTTTGAGATTTTAAAAATAGATAGGAAAAGGATGAGGAATAGAAATGTTTCCCATTCATTGTCTGCGGAGTGAAAACTTCTCAGAACGTCTTATAAATTGTGGTCAGTTCTGATTGTCTACTTTGTTCCCTCCCCACCCCCCCCAACCTCCTTCCTTTACTACTGCCACATCAGCATTAGGCCCTTTAGGAGTTTTGACCTCCAACCTTGCTGGTGACCTTTCTCCCTCCCCCTCCCTTGCTTCAGGACTCTTCTCTCTTTCCTTTGCTGTCAATCAGCATCAAGCTCTTAGCCCCTGCCTTCTTCACTTTGGCATTTGCCAAATAAGGATAGGTACATTTGAACTGGCTATCCCCCATTTCCCTGTTCTTTGTAAGCCCGCCTCCCAGCCACCAAGGGATAGTGGCCGGCTTCCCTGTTTTTTGCCATTGGGGAAGATTTTTGTGCAGAGACTTGAGCTCGCCTCTCAGCCAATGGGAGAAGGGACAGCAGGTGGGGAGGGGGCTTGACTGCATTAGGGTGTAAATTCTTGTTCTGTCTTTTGTAACAGGCCTCCTCTCCTTGACCCATCATGGGGAAGACAGCCCTCTTCTCCCCCAGGGAAGAGAATAAAATTTCTTGTTTTTATCCTAAGAAATCTCCATGTTCTTGATTAAATTTTAAATGGGATTTTTCATGCCACACACCATGCTGCAAGTAACATGTTATAACATTAAAATTATAATTCAGGGATAAATTTAGAATCATTAGTTTTGTCATTTTAATTAACAATAAGATTTCATTATATTCTAAATTTTTAATTTAGTAACAGAAACTGCTACTAAAGATATAGCTGTCTTCAAAAGTAAAATAGAAAAATTACTGTACCTTCCTTTACTTTTTTCACCAGCTTAGAACTTTCCCTCATATATAAAGAAAATGTAATCATGAGTGGGATATAGGTGCTTGAATTTTTGTTTTGCAAAATGAAGATGATTTTATACTTTACCATCTGTCTTGTCACTCAATCCTTGTGTGTAACCAATTACACACATTTAATGGCCAAGTAAAGCGGATCAGTCACTACTTAGTGAAAAGAACAAAGTGATCAGCCCAAAAAAATGAATGCAACCTTTGACTTTGGCATCAGTGATCTCATATTCTATCCAACTGTTCTAACTGAACTAGAAGAACCAGAACAAAATTTGAAGATGCCCTTTCACTATTTTACATAGTTTTTTTTTCTACCTTGCACTTTTGCTTTAATAAAGTATGATGAATCAAATTGTAAAATTCAAAGCAATATTAAAATTAAAAACAAAATAAGTCGACAGAAGTAGCATAAGACCACAGGTTGATTGGGTGATTTTCTGAAAGACAACCCTGGGATACTATGAATTCATGAGATGTGATTCTTAATTGGCTGAGAGCACTCTGAGGCTACGCACTAGATTCCTGATTGGGATGGGTATTCTGATTGGGAGAGAAGATAGAATGTGACTAGGTATTACAGTTGAATGATGTAGTAGAAAAGTCATTAGACTGGAAGACCAGAGTTCTGAGTTCTAACCTTGACCCATCATCCTCTAGGAGACCTTTAGCAAATTTCTTATCTGGGATCAGTTTCTCATCAATAAAGTGAAGGACACAATATAATTGCCTTGAGGATTGAGGGGGAGCAGATTACAAGTACTTCAAACTTCAACTTTAGCAAGATAACAACATGAGCAAGGCAGACCAACACCAACTATTTGGAGTAAACTGTGTACTACTGGCCAAGGGAGAAGGGTTCAAAAAGAGAAGGTCAGAAATGTGCAATTCCTTAGGGCCATAAGGGCTTACATATATTTGAATTTATTTCCTCAATTACAAACTTCTATAAAAACTAAAATATTGGGGGGTTTTCTTAGACTGGCTACAAACATTTTTCTTTATTTTTGTGTCCTTTTTCCTGGCTCTCTTAAAAAGACTCACCTTTATAACACACCTGACCAGTGTTTATCTAAACTTTGGTTTGAAGACCTATTACCTTCTGAAGCAGTGTAACCCATTCTTTTACCTTATCTATCACACTCAATTCATATTGAAATATAGTCCACTAAATCCCCAAGATCTTTTTTCCCCAAAGAATTTCCATCTAGCCTAGTTACTGCATACACAAATGATAGCAATGACAATGACAGAAGAAGGAAAGGAGCCAATTTTTATGATGTATATATAAATAATACGTAAAGGAGCCCAGAAAGGAGAGTCAACAAAACAAAGCAGAAAGCCTAGAAGAGTGGCAGAAAAAGAAGAAATATCATTGAAGATGTAAAAGTGGAGAGTTTTTCAGTGAAAAGTCATGGTATACACCTCAAAAGGGACAGAGCAAAAAAAATGGGAAATGAAAATAAAGCAAGTTTTTCTAGAATCATAGGATTTCAGAGTTTCAAGGAATCCTGAGGTCAGTTATCCCAAACTGCCCAACAGACTGCTACTAGTTTTGTATTTCTGTATTAAGAAGGTAAAAATCAATCAACTGATCAAACAAGCATTTGTAAAGTGCCCACTATGTACCAGACACTGCGCTAAGCATTTTACAAATATTGTTTTATTTTATCCTCACTACAATCCTTTGAGGTAGGAGCTATTATTATTGTCGGGGTCACGTAGTAAGTGTACGAAACCGAATTTGAACAAAGGTCTTCCTGACTCTAGGTCCAGCACTCTATCCATTGTGCCACATAGTTGCAAAGGAAAAATTTCCTCTCAATTAAGGTCTCAAGAATGACTAATCTCAAGAGGTACTAGGTTCCCCACATGTGGATGCCTTCAAAACAATGCTACATGACTACTTGTCAGGTGTGTTATAATGAAGATTCCTTTTCTACATGAATTGACCTGTAAGGTCCCATCCAACTCTAAAATTCTGTGATTCTCTGGAGCAGAGGAAGGCGTTCTTCCAGTCATGGAGAGCAGCCAGTGAAAATATAACAGAATGGTATATTCTCTGTAGAGGATAACAAGAAGTTCAGTTTGACTGGGACATAGAATGTGTGAAAGAGAAAAATTACATGTTGTCTAGAAAAGTAGGTTGGGGTGAGGTTGTGAAAAGTCTTAAATGCCAAATGGGGGAAGTTGTATTTGATACCAGAAATAATACAGATCTGATGCGGGATAGGTTTTGGGGGGATTTCTAATGAGAAATCCTTTCTAGTTTTGCCTCTGAAAAGAATTACAGGCTCAGCTATCTTTTGACAGATTTACAAAAGTTTATTGATTCACAGGACAAAAGGGGTAAGGTGAGGAAACCTGACTAGGAAAAGCTCGCAAGGGGCAAGGGGGGGAGTCAGAGAAAGTCTGGAAGTGTGACGCTCTGTAGCGGGCAGATGGCCTACCAGAATGCCTACCTGACCTGCCAGAAAAGGCTAGAGAAGCTACCTGCTAGAAAGGGTCATCTGCAAAGTTCTAAGGGCCAGAGAGGCATTTTTAAAGATACAAAGCTGTCAATCATAAGTTCATTAGGCTAATGAGGTGTACAAAGGTGAAGTTAGGGAGGGACCAGGGAGTGGTTAATACTTAAAGGGACATGCACCCTTGACATTAACTGCGCATGTGTTTTACCCATAATACACTGGGACAAACAGCAGGAGGGAAGGGGTGGGGGGTGTGGTTTGAGCCCTGAAACGTCATAAAGTCGACCAGCAGTCAGATTTGAGGTCAAGTTAAATGAGATGCACCCATCCTGATTTCCTGATTTTCAAGTGGATGGGTTTGGTTTGCTAGGACAAAAGGAGGTAGTACCTTTTACAAAGAGTTAATGGTTTGAGAGGAAATACCTCTAGGCTGGGGCAGGGAAAGCTGGGGGAAGGGGAGAAATAGTTAAGAAATGTGGCTTTTACAGCTTAACATGAAACTGAATGAATAAAATCATAAAGTTACGCCAAAATATATTACACAGGTCATTTAGCACCTCTTCAGATCCACTGGAATGTATCAAGTAGGGGATAGACTTGGTTAGAAAATTATTTTGGGGAGGGGATTCTGGGGAGATGGCAGAGTAGGTCAGAAAATTTCCAACTCTCAAGATTTTCTTCCACAAAAGAGTTAAAAAAGCACCTCTGGGTAAACATAGAGCTGTGAAAATAAATAAGAGTAGGGACAGAACAGGGATTCTCTTAGGACAAAATTAGAAGACCTGAAGAAAAATCCCAAGACTAGATCTCCTCTCAGTGAAGAGTAAACACCTCCAGGCTAGCATCTGCTTAAACAACAAACAGCAAGTCCTATTGTTAGCTGGATTGAGAGGCTAGTGCAACAGGAACTTTTATCCCTGGACTGTGAGGGGAGCTAGGCATCTGACTGGGAAAGATCTAGTGAACCTATGTTGACAAGAAATACCAGACCTAGTTGTGTAGCAGAGAGTGGTGGGGATGAGAAGAAACCAGTACATGCTGGGTGAGTGTAGAAGCACTGAGGCAGGGAAGCTGCTGGCTGTGGGCAACTACAAGAGGTAGAGGTCTTGGTGCCATCAGAGGCAGAGATCAGAGGCACCATCCCCCATCCACCAGAACTAGAGGTGATTATAAAAACTAAGTTATTACCAAAAAATTCACAGGCAAAGGAGAAAGAATGAAACTATGAGATCTTCTATGGGAATAGAGAAGACCAAGGTTCTTATTCAGAGGAGGATACTAAAACAAAGAAACCCTCTTCTACTCCAAAAAGTAATGTCAACTGGTCACTTGTCCAAAAAGAATTCATTGAAAAACTTTAAAAAGACTTTAAAAATCAAATGAGAGAGATTGAGGAAAAACTAAAAAAGAAAAATATTAATAATATAAGAAAAACAAGAAGATTATGACAAGTAAGTCAACCAATTAGAAAAGGAGATCTAGAATCTTAAGAAAATGAAATGACTCCTTGAAAACCAGAATTGGGCAAGAGGAAGCCAGTGAAGTTATAAGAGATGAAGAAAAAAAATATATATATATATATGTATACGTATATATAAAGAATGAAAAAATGGAAGAGAATGTGAAACATCTCTTAAGAAAAATAATAAGAGAATAGATCAAGAAGAGAAAACATGAGAATAAATAGACTACCTAAAAGTTCTGATCAAAAGAGAATCTTGATACAATAATACAAGAAATAATTAAAGAAAATTGTCTTGAAGCGCTAGAACAAGAGGAGAAAGTAGAAATAGACAAAATTCACCAATCACTATCTGAAAAAAATCCTACAAGGAAAACTCATAGGAATATTATATTTAAATTCCCAAACCCCCAAATCATGGACAAAATATTACAAGCAACAAGATAAAACAATTTACATATGAGGGTACCACAATTAGAAACACAAAAGATCTAGCATTGGCGACATTAAAGATCACAGATATTGGAACACTATATATCAAAGAGCAAAAGAACTGGGCCTCTGGTTGAAAGTATCATACCCAGGAAAGCTAAGCATAATTTTGAATGAAAATAATGGACATTTGATCAACTTTTAAGACTTTCAGGACTCTGTTAAAAGAAAACCCTGAACTCAGTAGAAGATTTGATATACAAGAACCAAGAGAAGTATAAGATACATACCAATGACCAATTACAAGTGACTCAACAAGGACAGAATGTTTACTTTTTATGTACAGAAAATGTAAAACTGTGTCTAAGATTGTTACTAATAATTAAGGAACTTATAAGAAAGATTGGGGTAGACCTGAGAATGATATGACTTTAAAAAGTAAAACCATTTAAGAACAGCTAAAAGAGTAATTATTCCATGGAAATGAAATACAAGAGGAAGAAATAAAACAGAGGAATTAGGTGGGGGAGTGGGACTGTTCTGGAAACTTATTTTGATCAGAAATGGGTTTAAGAGGGGATGATACATATACATCTAGAAGAGTATAAAAGTCTTCTAAATTTAAAAAAGAAATAAAACTCTAAGGGAATTGAGAGGTGGGAGAGGATAAAGGAGGGATCTTTAGGGGGAGGGGGGGAATAAGTTAAAAGAGGAGGTATAGAAGAGTGTGTAGATTTAGGGGAATGGGAGGGTAAGGGAGGGATTTCTGGAGTGGGATCGGTTAAGTAATAAGAGGACGAGGTAGCAGGTAGGAGTAAAGTAGAGGAGTCAGGAGAAATAGGACAAAAAGAGATAGGCCCAAAAAATAAAAACAAGACTAAGAGTAGAATCTCTTAGGGAAAGTATACATTTATATATGTATACATGTATGCATGTGTATATATGTATATGTGTATGTATATATCATTACCTATATATAAATATATCTATGCTCAATTGTAGCCTTGGGGTGGCAGGTAGAAGGAAGGAAGGGGGAAAAAGAACAAAGTAAAACGTGTACAGCAGAGAACAAAAGAAAACCTATAAGGAAGCAAAAAAAAAAAGATAGGCAGCTTTCAGCTTACAGCATAGTATATAATATATAGGCTTTGTAGAAATGATAAGTTAATGCTGTATAATTTGAATTCTCTCCTATGTTTTCCTGTGCATATGACATGATTTTTCTTTTTTTAATTTTATATGTAAGTTTATAGTGGTTGTTTTCTTTTCTTATTATGTCTTTAAGTTTTAGTATTTGTCTAAAATTTAAAAAAAAAACAAAAAAGATTATCTTGGCAGGTGGTCAGAGGACACAGAACCTTGAATCAGGAAGTCCAATTAAAAGGTTATTGTAATAGGCCACGTCAAAGGCAATAAGGGCCTGGAGTAGGATGGTAGCTGTGTGCTTGAGATAAGGAGACAGAAGTAAAGGATGCAGAGGGAGAAACAACAAAATTTGGCAATTTCTTGGGTATACGTAGGGTAAAGGAGAGAGTCATCAAGGCTGACTTGAGGTTGAAAACCTGGGTGTCTAGAGGAATGGATATGCCCTTGACAGAAATATGACAGTAATGAGTGAAGGAAGATAGAGTGGAGGGGAGTGGGGGCTGGGAGAGAGAAGTTTCTATTTCCAAATGCCCATGGTAAAATGATGTGTGGGTAGAGAACATTCTGCTATAAAAAAAAAAAAAGAGAATTTGAAATGGAACATAGTAACCTAGAAAAAGGATGTACCTAAGAAGGTGGAAGCATAGAGGACAAAGTTTGGAGAACTAATTGAAAGTCTGGTGAAATGTATATAATCTATGGTTAGTGAGCTCAGTGGCCTCCAGCTTCTAAAATCATTCCTCTTTCCCTTAAAAAAAAAAATCATCATTAATACTCATTCTGCTCAGCATGTCATCTTTTTCCCACGTCACTATGAACTACAGGCAGCCAATGAGAGTGCTCGCCCTCTTCTGCAATTTGATTATGCTGCTCACTTCTTAAGCTGTAATGTCTGCTGTTAAATCACGTATATCTTCATCCATTGATTGATGCCCTGGCATTAGCCCATGTCCTTGCCCCTCTTTCTCAACCTTTTCTTGTTTCTGAAACTATTTTTGTAAAGAACTCCGTTATCTATAGTTTTTCTCTTGGTGACATTTGAATCTGTCCATTTTTGTCTCTTAAACCCATTACATTCTATCTTCTCTTATTCTTGCATAGCTATGCATGTCTGTAGGTGACACTTTTTTCTCTCTTGACTTTCTCTTTCCTTCCTTCCTTCCTTTGTTCCTTTGTTTCCTCCTTCCCTCCCTCCTTCCTTCCTTCATTTCCTCCTTCCCTCCCTCCCTCCTTCCTTCCTTCTTTCCTTCGTTTCCTCCTTTCCTCTCTCCTTCCTTCCTTCCTTTCTTCCTTCCTTCCTTCCTTCCTTTTTTCATTTCCTTATCTCCTTGATTCTGACTTTAATATTTATCTCATTTACCTCCTTTTTTTTTCCAACTTTGATCTCTGCTCTGATTTCTTCATGCTTCCATTGCCATGGGAATAGCTGAAACAGAACAGGGGAGTGCAGGAAGGGAGGCAAGTGGTGAGAAGAAACAGCTTGAAACTTTTAGGAATTCTGTAGGTTATCATGTGGAGGACGGGGAGAATTTGTGAAAATCAGTAGCATCTTTGAGGTATTGATTCTAAGACCAAATCTCTAGCAAGACTGAACTGCCTACCTAACCCCTATACCCTTTCCCAGGATACAGTTGAAATCTCCTGTCTAGGACGAATCTTAGCATGCTTAGTGATGTTTCAATCACTGATTAATAATTGAAGGGTTATTAATATTATCATTAATAACAACTCCTCTTTGTGTCTGATCCATAATCTAAAACTATTCTTAGTATTTAGGTTTTTTTTTTCAGGGTTTTTAAAGTATTATTTCTTAAGTTCCCCAACCATACTTTTTAAAAATCGTTGAACTTTGAATCAAGATTTATTGTTATTTTTTAGATCTCAGTCCTTTGATTTAGAACAATATTTCTCAAACTTTTGGTCTCTGGATCCCTTTACAGTCTTAAAAATTACTAAGTACTTCAGAGCTTTTGTTTATTTGCATTATTTATATTTACTATTTTAGAAATTAAAGCTGATAAAATTTAAAATATTATTAATGTTACCACCACCCCAAGGCTACAGTTGAATTTGGATATATTAATATATGAGTATTGATACACACACACACACATGCACACACACATGCATATATAAACATATACTTTCTCTGAGAGAATCAACTCCTAATAGTGTTTTTATGTTGTGTGTGTGTATATATATATATATATATTTTTTTTTTTTCCTATTTCTCCTAACTCCTCTACTTTATTTCTACCTGTTATTTTTTTCAGTAATTTTCTTTTTAACCAAGCTGCTGACTCTCCTTTCATAAATTTCTGGCATTACTCTCCTTTTCCCAATTTTTCCTGTACCACTCTTGATTTTTAAAATCTTTTTTGACCCTTGCAGGAATTGTTGTCTACCTTGGATCCAATTCACACTTTTCTTTAAGGCTTTTCTTGCAGCTGCTTTGATATCATTGTCTTCTTCTGGGCTTGTAGCTTGATGTTCCCTGTTACCACAGTGACTTGTGGTCAAATTCTTTTTTGTTGTTGTTTGCTCATATTTCCAGTCTGATTCTTGACTTTTTAATGTTATGTTAAAGTTGGGTCCTATTCCCAGGGTGTAGAGGGCACTGTCTTAAGTTTCAGGCCTTTCTTGCTGTTGTTTTCAGACATAATTGTGGAGTGGTAGGTTTTCAGTGCTTCCAGGATGTCATGAACTAGGGTAAAGTGTGGTCATTGCTCTCATGGTCTGTGCTCTGGTCTTTTCCCAGGAAAGGACTTTGTTCCCTTGTAGCCACCAGAGCTAGCACTCATCCTCACCCTGGGACTGTGACTAGGTTCACCACTCTCCTGCAACTGCAATTGTTCATGTTCCTTTCTGTCTTGGATTTGAATCCAAGTTACCTTCTCTTCCATGAGTTGCAACAAGCATTTCTTTCTACCTTTTAACTGTGACCTGGATTCAGGTACCCCTTTGCCACAAATGCTATTGCTCTTTTTAGTCCTAGAACTGCAACCAAGAACTGTGTATGGGCAATGCAACAGGGTCCTGATCTCAGCACCAGCAAAAGGTACCCTGTAATCTCCTTTCAACCAGTTGTTCAAAACTACCACCACCTGTGGCTCAGAGCTCCAGAAGCTTCTGTTGCTGCCAATATAGCTGTCTCCAGGGCATGCTGCTGGCATTATGGCTGTGCCCTGGCTCTAGGCTTAGCCACCACTCTGGTGTGACAGATCTTTCCTGCTGACCTCCTACATTGTCTTGAGCTGGAAAATTATTTTACCTGACCTTTTGTTGGTTCTGCCACTTCAGAATTCTATTTGAGGCATTATTTTAGAGTTGTTTGGAGGGAAATTTGGAAGAGCTCAACTGAGTACTTCTCTACTTTGCCATCTTGGCTCTACTTCCTCCCCCTATTAATTCATTTAAAAATAACAGTAATAAATTCATTTTATGTTAACATAACTTAATGAAAAATATTTTCAACCTGCCTCACCCCACCCCCAAGAATGGTACTGTTTTGTATATTTTTGCCAGTCTCTTTCATGTCTGGCTATGTAGAAACAGCTGGTTTCTTATATCTGTTTCTATGTTCCATCTGTTTGGATACATTGTTTTGGTTGAAGTATATAAAGAAAACCTGGTCTCACACAGATATGTAGTTGGCAAAGGAAGAAATATTTTAATAGGCAAATAACGTCTGAGTAATATTATGAAAATAGTTTTAACCTCACAGATCTTTTGAAACAGTCTTGGAGTTAAGAGTCAGTGTACTATACTTAGAGCAATGCTGCTTTAGAGTCAAGAATGTTGAAGCAAAAGACTTTGAAATTTTCAGTCTTGTATTTACTCAAATATCCTGGCTTGAAGTCCATCCAGATTTAGAATCAGTATTTAATTATTTTATCAGTTCTCAAATAAAGAATTCAGTAACAACTTCTTCTAATCAAAGTCTTGATACTTGAACTGGTTCTTTCATAACCCAATTTCCAGTCTCTCAGTATCTTCTCTTTGAGATTATAATTAATACAGAATGCTCAGTTTCAATTTGGAAATTCAGTGTCCCCACTTTTTCCTTTTCTTAAATCATTTCTCCTGGCTTCCCTCAAAATGGAAATTCCTTTTGCCACCAAAACAAAAGCAATTAAAGATTTTTCTCTTTCTGACACACTTTTGAGAGGCAATGTAGAGTACTGGATTCGATCTGCATAATCATTCATATTTATATAGCATGTTAAGAATTGCCTGTCTCCAATCAGACTCTCACAGTGTGCTCACTGTGGGGAGGTTCCGCATAGTTTCACATGTTCAGCCTGTATTTGATTGCTTGTCCTTCCAGTGGGGATGGGTGGTGGGGGAGGAGGAGAAAGAATCTGGAGTTCCA
>CM053584.1:98305723-98336974 GCA_028627135.1 Pseudochirops cupreus
CTGCCCTACCAAAAAGTGACATGGGAGAGAATAGACTGGGGGAGGGGGGAAATACTGGGTTGGCTGTTTTGGGGTGGTGGGCGGGGGAAAGACGGGGAGAAAAGATGTAACTCAAAAAAATTTAATAAAGAATTTAATTAAAAAAAAAAAAAACAGAATTGCCTGTCTCTTTATAATAAAGCCCAAAGCTATCTCAAAATACCTGGGTTATAATGTATGTGTTCATATGCAAAAATGGGACTAGTCCAACGTTTATATCAGGACCTTATTATAACATTAAAAGCATCAATTTTTAATTTTGAAATTTAATTTTAAAAAAATCCATCTTAGTTTGAATCTCTAACCTCTTTTCCCCTCCTAACCAATGAACAAATCAGTAAGACTTTTTGACTGAAATTAAATATAAAATTTTGTGACAAAGAGCAATTGGAATTGTGTGACTTACATGGGGATCAAATGCTTGACATTATTCTCTGTCATTCAACCAACAATCCATTCATTAAACATTTCTCAAGCACCTATAGGACTATGCTCAATGTGCTTTTAGCCTGGTTTTCTAATCAACTGAATTAAGCAGACAAGGATGAAAAAAAAAAGTCGGTACTGATAAATTCACAGATTTAGGAGGTAAATACTATGATCACATAATAAAATTTCAATCTAGAGTAGGAAGAAAAATGAAATAGAAGTATGATCTTTCTTAGTGGATCAACACACAAAGGCCTCTGACAGGGACTTTTACAACTTATAATATTACTTAACTTAGGTAATATTTTCTAATACTTATCATTCTATATGTCTTTTACCCAACATAGGGAGAACACTCATTGCTGCTAGAGAAATCAAGCAACCACCCTTCTCCATGGACAATTGCTGCAGAAATAATGTTATCCTGGGATTAAGTCCCAACCTTGTCAAATTGTCAAGCAGGAAAAGAGTCAGGGTTAAAAACAATCAAGAGACTCTATCCTATCTCCTTTGGGACTGTGAAGTCCACATGACTTACCATACTAACGAAGTCCAGAATTTCTCTTCTTCACCATGACTCTGACACATTGCTCTTCAGTTCTACCTCTTACAGCTCCTGGTTTAAACCAAGTCCTTGGACTGGTCTGGAAACCCCATCCTACTCTATCACTGCCATCATGAAGGATGTGTGTTTCCCTATAAAGGCATCATGATTGAGTAGGTCCCTCTCCAGGGAACTGAGTCTGTCTTCATTCAGTCCCTCCCACCTTCCCCTCTTTAGCACTCTTAAGACCTTGTATGTAAGTCAATCTCTAAGAGAATACTTCAGTTGTATAAACAGATAAAGAACTTATATCAGTGACAGAATTGAGGACTCATCAATGGGACAATGAGGACTTATCCTTGTATTAGTTATAAAGATATCTTATTCAGAAACTTCACATATTGCTAAGAAGTCAGAAGAGGCAGTAGAGGAGTTTGCCTGAATATAACCTCTATCTGTTACAGATAGTGCTGCTATTGGTTCAAACAATTTTGGAATTTTCCTTTTGAAATGACCCTTAGAACCAATTTATCAAGACATATGAAAATCAGTCTCTTCATTTACATTGTCTTGTTTTAGGCTAAAACCATTACTGTCTATCTCAAAATGGATAGCTCCATAGGACTTTGTTTCTTTACAGAAATAAAACTTATCACTGGGGCTATTGAAAGAAAGTAGTTCAGGTTCCCCAAAGCAATCCTGAAAGAGGAGTTCTAAGAATGTATTGAGCGGCAGCATTGTAATGACAAGAACTCTGATTTTCTATGTTTGCAAGGCATTTTCCTCCTAAGCACCTACCTGTGAGGTAGGTAATTTATCATTAACATCATAGCTATTTTGTTAGCGATGAAATTGAGACTCTAAGAATTTAAATCACTGCTCATCCTCTCATAGCTAATAAATGTCTGAGGCAGGATTCAAACTCAATTTCGTGATCCAAATCAACTACGTGACAGTCAGACAAATGTTTAGCTTCCTAAGGCTCTAAAGGGAAAAAATTTATTTGAATGTATATACCTTGTAAACACAAGGTTTTAATTTTAAAATTTAATATAAAAAATTTAAGGATGATATTTTATAATCTCACCTAATATGTGAAAACTCTGGCTTTAGTTCTATATTATCCTGTATATACTATCTCATTACCTATTCCTCTTAGAATCCTTGGCTTCTTTCAAGGCTCAACTCAGTGATTACCTCCTATGTAAAATTTTTCCTGATTCTCCCCCCATTCCCCTTGTCCCCAGTAGAGAAGAACTGGTCTAATGGTTAAAGAACTGACATTAGAATTAGGAAGGCTAGTTCTAGGCCCAGTTCTGACATATACTGGCTATTTTATCTTGGATGAATCACTTGACCACTCAGTATCCCAAGTAACTCTCTAAATTGCATTTTATCATGAGGAAGTTCCATATACTAATGAAATCCTAAGTTCATTTCTTTCCCTAGCACAGCTTAGCCAAAATAGTATTTGTTGTCTGAGGCAACACCTAACTCTCTTCCCACCTTGTTATAAATCAGTAATATCACATTTAAATTGAAGTGCTTTTTCATCATTAGAAAATCCTGACTTACCTCCCTTTCTTTTTTCCAATTTTTTTGTTTATATTTAGTTTTCAACATTCATTTCCACGAGATTTTGAGTTACAAATTTTTCTCCCTGTCTTTCCCCTACCTCCCACCCCAAAATAGCTACCCTACTGAATAACTGAATACCCCTTCCCCCAATCTGTCTCTCTTATATCCTTCCCCATACCCCCCCAAACTTTCAAGTAGGGCAAGAAGGATTTCTATACCCCAGTGCCTGTATATCTTATTTCCCAGTTGCATGTAAAAAACAATTCTTTTTAAACATTTGTTTTAAAAAATTTGAGTTCCAGATTTTTTCCTTTCTTCCCTTCTCACCCACCCCCAATGGGAAGATAAGCAATTCAATATAGGTTATACATGTGTAGTTATGCAAAACATTTTCATAGTAGTTATATTGTGAAACACTAATTTCCCTCCATCCTATCCTGCCCCCCACTTTTTCTGTTTTCTCCTTTAACCCTGTCCCTTTTCAAAAGTATTTGCTTCTAACTACCCTCTTCTTCAATCTGCCCTCTCTTCTATCGTCACCCCCTTATCCCCTTCCCTCCATTATCCTGTAGAGTAAGATACCCAGTTGAGTGTGTATGTTATTCCCTCCTTAAGCCAAATTCAGTGATAATAAGGTTGTCCCATTCCCTTTTACCTTCCTGCTCTTTCTTTCCATTGTAACAGTTTTCTCTTGCCTCTTTTATATGAGATAATTTACCCTAATCTATCTCTCCCTTTCTCCTCCCAATAAATTCCTCTCTCACCTCTTAATTTTATTTTTTAGATATCATCCCTTCATATTCAACTCATCCTGTGCCCTCTATATATATATGTACATACACATGCACACACTCACAGATTTATTTATACACACATACATCCTCCGACACATACATACATACACAGACACACAGACATACACACATACATACAGATATATTCCCTTTAACTATACTCATACTGAGAAAAGTCTTGAGAGTTACAATTATCATTTTTCCTTGTAGGAATGTAAATTGTTCAACTTTAGTAAATTCCTTATGATTTCTTTTTTCTGTTTATCTTCTCATGCTTCTCTTACTTCTTGCATTTTAAAGTCAAATTTTCTGTTCAGCTCTGGTTTTTTTATGAAGAATGCTTGAAAATCCTCTATTTCATTGAACAACCATATTTTCCCCTGAAGAATTATACTCAGTTTTGCTGGATAGGTTTTAATCCTAGCTCCTTTGACCTCTGGAATATCATATTCCAAGCCCTTCAATCCCTTAATGTAGAACCTACTAGATCTTGTGTTATCCTTATTGTGTTTCCACAATACTCAAATTGTTTCTTTCTGACTGCTTGCAGTATTTTATCCTTGACCTGGGAACCCTGGAATTTGCCTATGATATTCCTAGGAGTTTTCTTTTTGGGATCTTTTTCAAGAGGCAATTGGTGAATTCTTTCAATTTCTCTTTTGCCCCTTGGTTCTAGAATATCAGGGCAACTTTGCTTGATAATTTCTTGAAAGATGGTGCCTAGACTTTTTTTAATTATGGCTTTCAAGTAGTCCAGTAATTTAAAAATTATCTCTCCTGGATCTATTTTCCAGGTAAGTGGTTTTTAGATATTTCGCATAGCCTTCTATTTTTTCATTTGTTTGGATCTGTTTTATAGTATCTTGATTTCTCATAAAGTCATTAACTTCCATTTGCTCTAATCTAATTTTGATGGAATTATTCTCTTCAGTGAGTTTTTGAAATTTCTTTTCCATCTGGCCAATTTAGCTTTTTAAGGTATTCTTCTCTTCATTGGCTTTTTGGATCTTTTTTGCCATTTAAGTTAGTCTATTGTTTACTTTTTTTTCTTTGTAGCAGGGAAGGCAGGGCAATTGGTGTTAAGTGACTTGCCCAAGGTCACGTGGCTACTAAGTGTTAATTAATTGCCTGGGGCTGGATTTGAACTCAGGTTCTCCTGACTCCAGGGCTGGTGCTCTATTCACTGCACCATTAGTCTATTTTTTTAAGGTGCTATTTTCTTAAGTATTTTTTTGGGTCTTCTTTAGTATGTTGTTGACTCACTTTTCATGATTTTCTTGCATCATTCTCATTTCTCTTCCCAATTTTTCCTATATTTCTCTTACTCGATTTTCAAAATCCTTCTTGAGCTCCTCCATGGCCTGTAACCAATTCATATTTTTCTTGGAAGCTTTTGAAGCAGGAGTTCTGACTTCATCGTCTTCCCCCCATTCCATACTTTGATTCTTTCTGTCCCCAATAAAGGTATCTATGGTCTGATTGTGTTTCCTCTACTTGCCCATCTTGCCAGTCAATTACTTGACTTTCGAGCTCTTTGCCATGGTTGCACTATGCTTCCAGAATGGAGCGAGCTTTTTCCCAAATCACTGGGGTTTTCTCAGCTGCCAGAGCTATTAGGAGGGTGGTCTTTTTACAGCCCCCACAAGATCTGGCACACTGGCCACGCACCCCAGGACCACCACCCAAGACCGCGATCCAGATCCAAGCAGGTTAAAGCAAGAGCGATTACCCTCTGAATGGTTGCTTGGTCCTTCTACAATCTTCAGGCCAGGAGCTCTGGAGGCTGCCACAGGGAAGCAGCTACAGCTGCTGTGCCTCTGCCACCTCTCACCCTGGGGGCAGGGTCTGGCTGTGCTTTTCCATCCCCCTGTCCCAATAGAGTTCCCTGCTGACCTATTACTTTATTTTTTTGCATTTATAGGTTGACAAATCTTGAAACTGCCATAGTTGCTGGAGATTCACTCTCCTAAAGTATGCTCTGGCTGCAGCTGTTTGGGGGTTCCCTGGGACCAGAACTGCGGCTCATGTGAGATTCTGCTCAGCTCCGAGAATGCTGGGATAGACCCTTCCTATTGGCCTGCTAGGCTGTCTTCAGCAGGAGATTTGTTTCTCTCTGTCACTTTGTGGGTTCTGAAGCTCTAAAATTTGTTTAGAGTCATTTTTTACATATATTAGTAGTGGTTAGAGCAGGAGTTCGTGCTTTTACTCCACCATCTTGGCTCCCCTTACCTCCCTTTCTTAAGTCAATTTAAATGCACAATTCTGCTCATCCCTCCAGCTATTTGTTTAACTAAGACCTTTGACTATACCCTTTATGGTTACCCCTTTGTGTCAGATTGGGACAGTGTTATGCAGTGGAAAGAGTTCTAAATATGAAGTCAAAGAACCTGAGTTCAAATCCCATCTTAGTCACTTATTACCTATCAATCTCAGGAATGTCACTGAAACTCTCTAGGCCTCAGTTTCCTCATTAAAATGAAGAGGTTAGACTCAATGACCTCATAAGTCCCCATTAGCTCCTAAATTTAGGATCCTATTTTCTTTATTGCAATATCCAGATAGTAAAGCCTTACCTTCCTCCCCACCCCCCCAGTATTTAACTGTGTTTATTTCTAGAATTGCTCCTGTATTTGAGCTCTATTTGTCTCTTCTGAGAAATAGCACCAGCCTTCAACTGCTATTTAGCACTTTAGCTCATAAATGAAAAAATCACCTCTGGGCTGATACTATTAGAATGCATCACTTTTCAGTGCATTGGGTTCTATTGATAGGACTCCAGTTCATATTCACAACCACAGGATGTAGACAGATTAGTTCATTAGCACTCTGTTGAAAGTAATGCCTGCCAAAATGTGATCTGTTAAAATTCCATGTTAAGGAATCATGAAATTAAGCAATGAGTCAAACACATATACCTGTTGGACTAAATCATAGAGTAAGGGAAAGTAAGAAAGGGATGAGAAGAGGGAGAATGAACAGTTTGTGTTTTGGAGTAAACTTAATTTGCTACTCATTGTGGGTGAAGAAGGAGAGAGAGAGAGAAGAGGATTATAAAATCTTATCAGTCTCTAGTCTCTATTAAGATATCTAATAATTATTTAGTAGGCATGGATTGCTCTGCACTTAACCTATTTCCAAGCTTGCTATAAGCCTGTGAGGTTTAATGTATTTTGGGGTCATTTGGAGTTTATTCCCAAGTTAGCAACACAAATTAGATTTTTGTACTTCTTTTAGGAAAACAATTATATGGAAGAAACATGAAATATGAGTAGGAGAAATAGAGACCTATTTTGTAATTGTTGATGTGGCTTATCAATCTTCCTGAGTAATGGTCTAACAGAATACATTTGGAGAGAAAAGTTGGACCAGAAGGATTGCTCATTCAACCATGCAACTCATTTGTTAATTCAGCAATCATTTCTTTGTCATAAAGCATTTCAGTGCCAAAGATGTACAAAATAGCACTTTCTCAGTCTTCTTTTCTGCCTCATCATTTCCCTAAATGAGAGTACTCCCCAAGTTTCTGTTCTGGGTCCAATCTTCTCCCTCTCCTACTCTCAGTAACTTCATCAGCTTCCATGGTTTTACCTATCGTCTCTATATAGAAGACTCCCAAATCACTATATCTGGTCTCAGTCTCTTCACTGAGATTCAGTTCCATGTCACCAATTGTCTATTAGACATTTCAAATTGCATATACTAGTGACATCTTAAACTCAGAATGCCCAACATTGAACTCTTTATCTTTCACCCAAAACTTCTCTTCTAAAATCCCCCATTTCTGTTGAAGTCACCTCTGTCCTTCTGGTTTCCTAAGTTTGTAACCCTTATGTTAACCTCTACTTCTCCCTCAATCTCACCCCACATATCTAATCAGTTGTCAAAGCTTGTTGTTTCTATCTATAAGATATCTACTTCTCTTCACTCACATAGCTACCTCCTTACTCCCTCCCTCATTATCTCTCACTTTGATTATGGCAATACCTGCCTCACTTCTTTCCCCACTCCATGCCATCATACATATTGTTGCCAAAGCAACTTTCCTTAAATGTAGGTCTGATTATGTGACTCCTCTACTTAACCAACTCTAGTAGCTTCCTATTGATCAAATATATATTCCTTTACTTACCTTTTAAATCCATAAACAATCTAAACCCAACCACGTTATAAGCCTTATTGGACATTATACCTACCCTTATACTCTACAATCCAGTCAAACCAGCTTTCTCTCTCTCTGTTCTTCATGCATTTCTTTGTGCCTTTTCACTAGCTGTTCCCCATTCCTAGAATGTAGTCTCTCCTTATCTCTACCACAGAAAGTCCCTGTCCTTCCTTTAAGACAAAGTTCGAGGGAGACTGGCAAAAATTATAGAGGAGGGCAGTCCAGCTCCTCAGACAACTTCAGGAACAAAGCTCTTAGATGAGCACCAAGCTAAATGATAATCGTAAGTCTTAGGAGAAATTGCAGTGGCTTATCTTTCCAGCAAAATATCACAAATTCAACTCATAAGCAAGTAAACAGGGCAAGAATTGTGGAACATGGGTGGACCAATTTCATGGTATCAGAATCCTGAGAGCAGAACAGGGATGTGATATTTATATTTTGACCCAGAGAGGAGCATCTAGGACTCTCTTAGCTTAAGGTGTCATGGTGCTATTGCTCTAATCTAGGCAAAGAAATCTAAGAGGTAGGCCAACAGAGCAGAACAGGGACAGAATGTTGTCACTGATTCAGGAGTGGGATCTAAGACTCAGGAACAGAGACAAATGTGCCAATGTTGTCTCTCTCACACAGCAGAGGGGATCTTGAAGTCAGCCTTAAGAGCACAATAGGCCCCTAGTACTGTTGTTCTTACTCCAACATCCTACTCCAGATAGGACGGGCTAGTACAATATACAGCCAACATAGTCTTGCCAGAAGTGCAGAAGGGCTAATTTGGTAAGTAAGAATGAGTTAGCAAACAAACAGAAAGATAAAGATTTATTATGGTTACAGGGACACCTAAGAAACAAACCTAGAAGAGAAGGGTAACACTAAAACACCTACAAGCAAATCCACAAAGAAAAATGCTGCTTAGCCAAAAGATCAATTAGAATTGATTAAAAAATCAAACAAGAGTTTTTAAAAGTTTTAAAATTATATTGTAAATTAAATGTGAGCATTGGAGGAAAGAATTGGAGATGAAATGACAGTTATAGAGAATAGACTTATAAGAGAATTAAAAATTCAGTACAAGAGATACAAAACCTTTCCCAAGTCACAGACTCCCCTAAGATTAGAATGGACTAGACATAAGTTAATATCTTCTTGAGATAACAATAAAAATTAAAACAAAGTAAAAAAGTTGAAAAAATATAAGAAACTAAAACTTGTCCATCATTTGGCAAAGATGACAAAAGAAGAAAGTGAGAATTCTTGGAAAGTCTATGAGAAAACATTCATATTGATACACTTTGTGGAGCTGTGACTTAGTTCCCCATCTGGAAAACAGTTTGGAACCATGCCTAAAATTTACTAAACTGTGCATTCCCTTTGACTTAGCAATACTGCATCTAAGAGATCAAAGAAAGAGGAAAAGGTCCATCATGTACAAAAATATTTAAAGTAGATATTTTTGCAGATGAAAAGATCTGGAAGTTAAGGGCATGCCTGTCATTTGGGTATGACTGGTGCATGGAGGTAACAGAATGCTATTGTGATGTAAGAAATCAAGAAAGAAACAGTTTCAGGGAAACAAGGGAAGACTTGTATGAACACAGGCAGAGTGAAGTGAGCAGGATAAGAACCATTTATCCTATAACATCTATGTTGAAAAAGTGAACTATTTTGAAAGACTTAGGAACTCTGATGTGATTCCAGCAGATAAATGAAGGAGAATGTTACCCATCTTCTAACAATGAGATGATGAAGTGAAGTATATATGTCTGGATATGACCGCTATAGGAATTTGTTTTACTTGCTTATTCTTATTTGTTATAGTCTGGATAATAGAAGATTTGCAGGGGGTGTGTGGGGGGATGTTGGATTATAGCTCTCTTTATGTATCTAAAGGGTTATCATATGGAAAAGAGCTTATATATGCCCTGTTTCCTCCCCCTGCCCCCAGCAGTAGAAATTGTAGAGACATGTTTAGCCTTAATATAAAGAAAAAATTCCAATTAGAGCTATCCAAAACAATGGAATGGATTTCCTTGGGGAGTAGCAGATTCCAACTTACTCTATTGCTTCAAGTAAAGGTCAAGTGATCACTAACTGGCAATTTTGTACAGAGGCTTCTTTTTTTGGCATGGATTAGAGTAGACGGCCTCTGGTACCTTCTAACTATGGCAGTGTATAATTCTGTGACCTCCCAGGGGTGGCAATCTGTTGGGCCAGGAACCCTGAAAGGTGTTCTATCTACCTGGGGAAAGGACTAAGGGCCTAAGGTCTAAGGCCCACTGCTCCACTCTATGTCCAAATCAAGAATTTGTAATATTTAGTATGTTAAATGTACCTTGTAATGGAACTAGTTTTTCAAATACAGCTCTGTGGTCTCTTAATTTTTCTATCAGATGTTCTGGCAGTACAGCAAGCATCTCATATATTTAGGCCACAGATTATCTGTCTTTGGAGAGTGACAGTAGTGTCATTCCTTGCCTAGTTCAGTGATTGCGTGTGCTATGTCAGTAATTAGGAAGAGCCTAAGACAACAACAAGGACAAGGTCCAACTTTGGAGGAGGGTCTGAGTTAGGAGGAGAGTAGACAGAGCTGGTCCTAGAGCATTTGTGGAGTGGAAAGTAAAAAGAGAAGTATTAACTAATGAGGGAATTTGAAGGTGAAAGAATCCTAGGAAGAAGAGCCAAATCACCTCCTTTCTGCCTCAGTTTTCTCATCTGTAAAATGAGAATAATAATGAAAATAATAATTATTACCTCCTAGGTTGCTGAGATGATTAAATAAGATAATGTATATGAGGTACTTTTTCTTTTTTTGCTTTTTGGAGGGCAATTGGGGCTAAGTGACTTGCCCAAGGTCACATGGCTAATAAGTATGTCAAGTGTCTGAGTCTGGATTTGAACCCAGGTCCTCTTGACTCCAGGGCTGGTGCTCTATTCACTGCATATGGGGTACTTTTCAAAGATTAAAGCACTTATATTTGTATACAAATGTATATAAATGCACATGTATACATGTAAGTATACATATATGTATATATACCTACATATATATACACATATGTATACATATATACATACATGTGTGTAAATGTATCCTGGTTCTAAAATAGGAGAAGGCAGAACATATTTTGGGTATGTCAATAGAATACCAAAATATCTAGATGAAAAGTTTTTTTTTTAAATCACCAAACTTTCAGATATTTGATCTATATGTCCCCAAATACCCATACATATAGAGAAGGCTTACAGGCAGCATAGCCCATATGCCCTGGGGAGAGTGGGAGCTATACATTCTGGTGGAGCATTCCTTTTGAATCTTCCTTAACCCTTCAAGGAATATCTTCCCAGAGTGTCCCAGCTTCCCCAGAGTGTTTCAGGGCACCTGGCTCACACTCTAGCCACCGATGAATTCAGATATTTTCAAATCTTTTTATGATTGGCTAAAATCTCCAGATTACTATTTGTATGCTCAGTAGCAGGTATGTCTAATTCCCAGGTAGCCATTTGCCTCTAGAGGATAAATCTAATTCCTCTACTTCAGATATGCAAAAAAGGAAACTACCTGTATGTTTGGAAACATGCTAAACAATACAGAAAATATTATTTTTTTTAAATGGTATATTTCCAGACATCCCTCTTGCCTACATTTTGCTCCTCCAAGAATTGTTTCCCACTTCAAGAAAATAACAGGAAATAAAGGGGAGAACTCTGCTTTGAGAAGGGGAAAATATGAAGATAACCTACCAAGAACTGAAACCACAGTATAACTAGTGCTTTGCTCCTTCATTACCATCCTTCCAAATAAATCTCCCTGCTCCTCTTCAGCTGGCAAATAAAAAAATCAACCCACAAGATATATGTGTGTGCTTCTCCTGATGAGCATCACCATCCATCTACAGTACATCCCACATGCCAGCTTAAAGATGGGCTGGAGAGAGAATTAAAGACTGCAGAAAGCCCACAGTATAATCAAGGAGCTTTTCCCCCCTTCTTGCTACAAAGCTTTCATCTCCCATCTTGTGTCATTTTCTTCCCTTCTCCTTCACTCTATGGCAAAGATGTTGATGGCTGACTAGATAGTAGCTGATCAAACGAACACCAAACATCCCCAGGCAGTTTGGTTTCCAACATTTGATGTGAATGTTTTTGATAATCAGTTTTATTTTTTTCTGCCACAGTCAGCCCTGGTACATCCTGAATCCTGCACTGTTGGCAAATGGCCAAGTCTATTTCATTGTCTCTTTTTACAATAGCTTTTTTCTCTATTAGACAGTTACAGCAGTTTGGAGAGGGAAGAATATGGCATAAGAAAAGGGGAAGCGAGTAAGCATTTATTAAGCACCTACTATTTTCCGGACACTGTGCTAAGTGCTTTACAAAGCATCTCATTTCATCATAAACATAGATGTTTATTTCACTGGAGTCTCCAAACATTAAGCTAACTTTTCAAACTGTTTAAACCTTGCTTTTGCATTAACCTGGTCACACTCATGTCCTCAATGGGCATGAGTTGTTTGAACTGAACAATTAGTTGTTTGAAATTTCATTTAACAGAAGCATGGTTAGAAGGGCTCTTAGAGGCCATCAGATCCAATTGCTTTTATATGATGCCTTTTAAAATATAGATTACTGATGGTCATCATACATTTTAAAAAGTATTTCCATTGTTGTGAAGTTCATTGCTTTATGAGATGGCATATTTCTTTATGATAACTCTAAGTTTTACAAAGCTCTTCTTTACTGGAGTAGAAATTTACCTCACTTCTACTGAATGATATTGGTTCAACCTTATCTTCTCTTCCACATGGTTGCTTTTCAAACATTTTAAAATTGGCAACATGGTTCCTCTTAGATTTTCTCTTCTTCAGGTAAAATGTTTCCATTTACCATGATTTTCAGGCCCCTCACCATCCACTGCCCCATCTCTAGATGTGTTTCCATTTCTCATTGTCTGTCTTAAAATGTGGCGCTAAGAACCAAGCACAAAAATGAAGATTTGTCTGATCATTGAAGAGGACAGTGCAATTATTATCCACAATGATCTGGCTAGATTATTTTGACAATAAAGTCTATGCTTACTTAAGCTTTTTTAGCAACTATATCACACATTTGCTTGTATTGAGCTTGAGTTCATCTAAAATCCACTGGATATTTTTTCATACAAATTGGTCTCAATCCATGTCACCAACATCTTGTGTAATTGATTTTTTAATCTAAATGAATGATTTTACATTATGTCTCTGTTAATTGTTTTAATTGATGCCTTTCATTTTATATTACATTAATTTCTGATTTTTATCCCCTACCCCTCACCTAATCAGGGAGCCTTTCCTTTTGACAGAGATTTAATAAAAAGAGTTTAACAAATTTAACCAACACATTGACCAGTTATCATAGTATATGTATTCACACATATGTAATCTTCTACTTCTAAAATAAAGGGATGGAGTTGTGATTTCTCATCTCCCTCTTCTAAGAATCTTTAGTGGAATAATAATCTACTGAATTTAGCCAAACTCTTTAACCTTATCATTCAAGATTCACAACAACTTGGATCCAACTTACTTTAGTCTATGCAAACTAATCAACATATCTTGAATATTTTCCCCTTTTTCCCACCTCTATGACTTTGCTGACATCATGCCCCACACCTACAATGTCCATGTCCACATCTCCACTTATTGAAATCCTTTCATCTTTCTAAGTAGGTATTATATGATAGTGAAAGACATCTGGTTTTGCAGTCAGAGGACTTGGCTACAAACTCACCTTTGATTTTTAATCTCTATATGACTTCGGAAAAGTCAGTCAATCTTCCTGGAAGTCAGTGTCCTCATTTATAAAATGAGGGTATTGGAGTAGATTGCCTATAACATAGGTTCCTTCAAGATTGAGATTTGTGATCCTATGCCTTCTACTAATACACACACACACACACACACACACACACACACACTTTCCACTATATAATGCCTAAATTCTAATTCACCAGTTTTAAAGCACCTACTTTGTTCAAAGCAAAGAGCTAGGCATTGGGGATACAAAGACAGAATAAGATATTTTCTGTCCTCAAGGAACTTAACTTCTATTGATTCTTCCAGCTAGAAATCTCTCTTTCCCCCCCACCTTGTCTTATTGTTGTTCAGTTAGGTCTGACTCTCTGTGACCCCATCTAAAGTTTTCTTGGCAAAGATGCTGGAGTGGTTTGCCATTTCCTTTTCTAGATCATTTTGCAGATTAGGAAACAGAGGCAAACAGGGTTAAATGACTTCTGCAGTGTCACATAGCTAGTAAGTGTCTGAGACTAGATTTGAACTCACAAAAATGAGTCTTCCTAACTCCAGACCTGGCACTCTATCCACTGAGCCATTTAGCTGCCCCTAAATTTTGCACAATATTTCCTTTGTACTTCTCTCATATACTTAACATTTGGTTTGCTGTTATATATATATATATTTGCTGTTATATATAAGTACAGTTATCTGTACTTATGTCTTATCACCCTTACTAGAGTGCATTCTCTTGAGGTCAAGGGCCATACCTCATATATGTTTGCATCCCTATCATGCCAAGCACAATCTATTACCCATAGTAGATACCCAGAAATTCTACTACTCAAGACACATTCTTTAGTGATCCAACACAGAATCACAGAATGCTAGGGAAGAAAGGATCTTAAACGTCATTTACTCAACTCTCTCTCATTTAACAAGGAATTTGAGGTCCAAAGATGGAAAATGACTTGGTTCAAAATCAAACCTAACCTGGGATTTGCAACCAGGTTTTCTGATTCTAAGTACAGTCTCTTTGGAATTTGGCCACAGGATTCTGGTTTCATAGGCTATTCCATACTGCCCTCTGTGGTTACCGTTATAGCTAAGAATATACAGATTGATGAACTACAGCAGAGAAAGAGAAAGAAAATGTTCTTAACCTTTTTAATAATTTGAGCATGCTCTGGTTTGGGTTCTGGCCCAATGTTGATGTCATCCTTTCCTCTGCTCTAAATGAAATTAGGGAATTAAGGAGATTGTCAATCGTGTCCTTTATGATGCAATGTTTCCATTTTTTAAAAGCTGTTGCTGGGCAGATGGAGGGAATAGGAACTGACCTTAGACTGCTAGCCTCTCACTGGCAGACCATTGACCAGACACGATGGTAACCCTGACAGTCTGAACAGTGTTGGTGAACAGCAAGACAGACCTTAAAGTCTGACCTACTTCACAAAATAAGGAACACAGGATTTAGCTCTCATATATTTCTATTCATGGCTATGTTATCTCACAGCTGTTACCAAACACCTAGAATCCAAAAAGGTCTTAGATGACAGTAATTTATACCTTAGTATATGGCAGATTTCCCTGATGTGCTCTGTCTCTTCAGCAAATGCCAAAAGTAAGATCTTTAGAATAAAAAAGAATATTTATTCCTGTTCCTTGGAAGCTTGAACATCTCCTGCTGATGGGAAGAAACAGTGGTAGTGGTATATTCTGGGTCTGTGAAAGCTGCACCTAACCACTGCCAAGCTACAAAAATGCCACTCATATCATATAACTTCCATCCATCTGTCAGCTCCAAGAAATCAGGTTGCAACTTGTGAGGAAAGAATGACTTACTAACCTTATTCTTTATGGAACTTCTGAGTACCAGTTTTGGCTGGAGATTGAACATAAAAAAATCAGTGCCCTGTTCAAGAAAAGCAAACATTGGGTCTACTGACCATTCCTCTTGGAATATCAGAGTCACTGATTTTTGACACTTGTCAGGAGAATTTTATTCCTTTCCTTCTGACCTGCATAACTTTCTTTATATACTGGGGCATATGCTCTCCATTACCCAGGTACATTGAGATTCTATTCAGGGGAAGGAAATAAACATTTATACAGTGCTTACTATATGCCAAGCACTGTGCTAAGTGCTTTTTTTCACATACTAACTCACTTGATACTCACAACAACCCTGGGAGGTAGGTGCTGTTTTATCACCATTTTACAGTTGACAAAACTGAGGCCAGAAGTTAAGTGGCTTGCCCAGGATCACACAGCTAATATGGGTCTGAAGCCAGATTTGAATGCAGGTCTTCCTGATTCCAGGACCATCACTCTATCCATTGTACCACTTACCTACCTCAGTTATTATAGATGTCCACTATAATAAGGACTGTATTAGGCACCATAGGGGTGAAGAGAGAAATAGATGATGTAATCTCTAGGTACTGGAAAGGTAGAGATTTGGGTCTTTTTCTCTCCTTCCCTCTGTGTGTGTGTGTGTGTGTGTGTGTGTGTGTGTCTCTGTGTGTGTCTCTGTGTGTGTGTGTGTTTACTCTCCATCTTTCTAATTGCATGAAGTTAGGTGACTTAACCATGCTCACCCAACAAGCATGTGTCACATATAAGACTTGATTCCAGATTTTCTTGGCTCGAAGTTTAGCCCTTTATCCCTATCCCACACTGCCTCTCTGCATAGTCAGTATCACTAGAAGAATCATTTGTCATTATACTCAACTTGGGGCTTAATCTATTACTATCTACCCGCTCTGTCATCTGTCAAAGATGTATGTACTAATGAATTAAATCAATGGGCTACCTGTTTAACTTCAGATACAGTACAGGAAAGATGAACTTTTCATCCACTTAGCAATTTCTCTGTGAATGGCTGGCCAATTCCTGTTGGGTATCACTCTCTTCACTAGAACCTTGTGAAGTAGGTAGTATAAGCATCATTATCAAGTCCAGGTCCTTCCACATTTCACTTCCCACTTTTTGGGTGATTGTAGATGTTATAGAGAGAGTCCTGTAGTATCCCTAGCCTCTATACAATCCTGATGTAGTGGTATTGCAACATGCTGTCATTCTAGATTTCAAAACCTTGGTCTGACTCCTTTCTATCATGATATAAAATTGGTTTATTTGTAGAATATTAGACCTGGAAGGTAGACATTATTTAATTCAACCCCCCTTTTATACTTGAGGACATTACTTATTTGGGAGTGAATTAAAAGTAACCATTCTACAAGTAAGAATGCCTTGGAGACTCCTGGAGATCTAGAAAAGGAAGTCAGAAGAGAATTCTGGATTTCAAATAGAGATTATAAAATAAAGACTCCATTTAGTGGAAGAGAGAATGTTAAGAGAAGAAATAGATGGACAGAGAAAATGATAGATAAAAGAGAAAAAAAGATAGATAATAGATAGACACTAATAGATAAAATGATAGAGAAAGCAAGAGATAGATGGAAAAGTATTTAGGTGTCTTCTTTGTGTCTAGACATTGTGCTAAGCTCTGGGAAACAAATAAGTTAGCAAGTTAGCAAGTAAGTTAGTCCCTGCCCTGAAAGAGCTTATATTTTGATTAGTGGAAGACAACACATTAAGGAACTAAAAAGGTGGAGAGTTAGTGTAGGAAGGTATAAAGATGTCTCAGAAATGTAGTGGAGGCCAGATCCCAGGCAACACAAAGCAAAATCTCACCTATCATATATCAAAATCGCAGAAGCAGAATTCAGTATGATGTGACATGTAGATCTGGTCCCAGGTAAGATAAAGCTTAACTCAGCTAACAGAGACTCCAAAAAAGGCTGAGATAACAACTCCAGACATTTGTTTGTGGTTAGAGGGTGGGATGTTGGAGAAGAATCAACAAAAAATACTGAAAATATATATTGAGAAAGGCAGGAGGAACAAGGTAGGGAAGCATCATGGAAACTAAAGAAGTAAAAACTTTTGAGAAGGTAGGAAAAGACGCCAGTGCCTGATGTTGTAGAGAGGCTAAGGCGCATGGAGACAGAGAAAAGACCATCAGATTTGGTGAAAAGAGGAAAATTTATAATTTGTGAGAGTATAGTTTCCAGTAGATTGTAAGAGTTTAAGAAAGGAATTGGTCTAAACCCAATGTAAACAGCATAATGACACTTTGCACAACCATCTAGGCTATATGTGATGGGAAGGAACAAATGTTTTTACAAGTGCAGACAAAAAGAGAAGAAAGAAGAAAGAGCAAAGGACCCTTTTAATATATCATTCCCATGGAAAAATTGAAGGTATTCATGATATCTATGTAATCTGTAGCCTAAAGTGAATATAAAACTGAAGAAAAGAGGCAGATATCCCAACCTCCTCCCCTTTTCTCTTTTTTGTTCTTTCTCTTTTGTTGCTGCTTACTGGTTTTTGAAAGTCAGTTAATAAACATTTGTAAAGCTCCTGACACGTCTCCTGCACTCTGCTAAGTGTTGAGGATACAAAGAAAGGCAGTTCTCGCCCACGAGGAGCTCATCTTCTAGTGGGAAAAACACCATGCAAAAAACTTTCCCTACAATATATGCAGGGTCAATTCAAGGTCCTATCAGAGGGAAGGTACTAGTATTAAGGGGACCTGAGAAAGGCTTCTTGGAGAAACTGGGATTTGAGTTGTAAACTTGAAGGAAACCAGAAGGTGGAGATGAGAAGGGAAATTATTCCAGGCATGAAAAATAATGAATGAAAATGTACTTGGAGTTGGAAGATGGAATATTTTCTGTGAGGAATAGCAAGGAGGCTTATGTCACTGAATCATAAGAATATGTGGAGGAGGGTAAAATATAAGACTGGAAATGTAGGAAGAAACCAGGTCATAATGGGCTTGAAAGGCCAGAGAATTTCATATTTGGTCCTAGGGATAAAAGGGAATCACTGAATTTCCAGGCTAGGACTCATGACCTCATGGCTTGTGATGGATAGGCAAAATCATGTTTTCAAGAGATAAATCTTCAGACAAACAAGGTCATAGCTATCCCTCTACCCCGATGTGTTCCCTCCCCAAAGTAGAAAATCACATGCCCCAACTGTGGAAGGCTAATTCTTCAAAGTGACTAATTGAGTGAGCACTTCCAAATCTTTTAAAAATCCATTGGCAAGACCAGTTATCTACTACTTGTGGGTCTCCTGCATCTTCCCAGAGATATAGTTTTTTTTTAAGTGGAGATACTGCATTATAAAGGACACAGTTGAAAAAGCACCTTTTTTTCCCTTAATTTCATTTAAACTAGAAGAAATACTGACTTCAACCTTGACTCTACTCTCTCTGTGTCCCTTTCTGTGACTAAATATACAAGCTTTCCTCTTCCTCTATTTCTGTTGGATATTTAGCCCCAAATTTGACATTTCTCCTTCATGACCAGTTTTCTCATGAATGGGGTGGTAGGCCAGCTAGTCATTTTCCTTTAATCTGTCTTAACAATGAGATCTTTGAATCAACTTTCTTTCCACCATGAAATCATGAAAGAAATATTCAGAAACAGATGGTACTCACTTTCTCCCCAACTTAATTCTTCTGAGGTAGGAAGGGCCAGATGGATTGATGCCCTGAAATCAAACTTGCCCCTGAGTCCTTAAAAGTAAGCAGAAGTTTTATTAATATGGACTTCTGGACATGGTGTAATACTCAGAGATGATTAATTGGAAAACTTAATTAAATGAAACAGTGTGGAAGAAGTGAAGCAGTGAGTTAATTTTGGCAGTAAGCAACATATTTAAATTATTGTGGTAACAAAGTCTGAAACGTGAATATACTTTAAAAAGGAACGAGCTGAATGGTCCTTACCTAAAAGGTCCCTAGCACTGCAGAACACCTGGAAGTACTGGATGAACAAGGACTGTGGTACATTTTCATGGCTCTGGGAAGAGTTGGACCAAATCCAAAAGCACCCTTTGACTTCAGGGTTGTAAGAAGTTAGAGTCCCTTGAGATCTCTGTCTTCCAGTAAACCCATGAACAGAGCTATCAACCATGAATTAAACCAAGCGTTCTTTGAAACTATGTGTTTTCAGCTGCTACCATCCTTGGGTCCAATGAGTTCCATATGTTTATTACTAGTTATGTACTTGCCTTTATTTTCTCTAAATTTACCCTCTCCATGCTTCAAGAATTGAACAATCCCATTGTTGCTATAGCAACATCCTTTAAGATTTCATAAATTTCCGTCATATTGCTTAGGTTTTCATCTTTGCAACCCTGGTACAAATGTTTCTTCAATGTTACGGTCATTTAAATAGAACTTTTCTGGGCCTTTTTCAATTCAAAGGGAATTTTGAATAATAGCTGTTTTTCCAATTATATGTAAAAATAAGTTTTAACATTCTTTTTTAAAAAATTGAATTAAAATTCTCCTCCTTCCTTTCCTTCCCTCTCCCTGAGATGGCAAGTACTTCAATGTGTTTATATATACATTATATATATATATATATGTGAATAAAATAAGCATACACATAAACATGCTTATGTTCATGTATATTTTCATAGAAATGTGTGTGCGTGTGTGTGTGTAATGAGAGCTCCCCTGATCAGACCTTGGGCCCCTTCTGGGGTGCCATGCATGTGTGGCTCAGTATTGAAGAACTTTGTGCTTTGGAATGATGAAACAAATCCATGGTGGGCTGGCTGCTGATAGTCAATTGAGGGGCTGTGCCAGTTTAAAGAGAGTGACTCAGCCTCCTTGTACTCTCTCCCTTCCTTACTCTGCATTTGTGTCATGGCACATAACTCTCTCTTTCTAGAACTTCCTGAGAGGAATGGAGTCTAACTGCCTTCTCTGGCAGTTTCATTGGCTTCAGATACATGTTCTGCTCATGCAAGCATGAGTTGGTAGCCTGGCCTCTGGGTACCTCTTCTGTTTCATCTTTCTTTTCCTGAGCATACATGACTGAACAGTGATCTAGGAGACACACTTTTCAGGAATGATTGCCTCAGGTGTTTGAGATTCTAGGTGTTCTGGGTTCTAGCTACATTGTGGGAAGAGTCTCCTGCAACAACTACGTTGCTTTTTAGAGAAGATAGCCACTGAGAGCAGGAGGAGGAGGGAAACCCCTGGCCTGGTTTACCAGAAGACATCAACCTTTGTAGGAATTTCTCTGACAGTGCATAACAGGGAGGAAGGTGAAATGCTTCTTCAACAGTCTCACAAAATGTTTTATGCTTTAATGTCTTGAGTAATTATGTCCCAGGAGAGTATAATAAGAGTTATAGGTTGCTTCCTTATATTTAAATCTTTGTCAATGAATGTTTGCAAATCTTTTATTTTTTAAGTATTTCTTTTATGTGGAAGGAAAAAAGAGGGATGTGATGGTTGTCTGTCAGTCAATCAATCATCAAGCATATATTAAGCACTTACTTTGTGGCAGGCACTGTGCAAAGTACTAGGAATACAAAGAAAGACAAAAATGTGGTCATTGCCTCCAAAGAATTCCCATTCTAATAGAGAAGAGAACAGGTGAAGAACTAGCAAGTAGGTGGCACAGTGCATAAAACCTAGGCCTGGAGTCAGGAAGAACTAAGTTCAAATCCTGCCTCGGACACATACTAGCTGCATGACTCTGGGCAAATTACTGTTTGCCTCAATTTTCTCATCCATAGAATGGGGATAATAATAATACCTCCCAGGGTTGTTGTGAGGCTCAAATGAGATAATATTTATAAAGCATGTTGCAAACCTTAAAGTGCTGGATAAATGTCAGCTAGTTATTAACAGTAATACCCTAGACATGAGCCAAGCCTCTATTTCAAAGTGATTCTCCCCAGCAATCTGGTGTGGAGTGCAAAAAGCCACGTAGTTTAAGAAAGAGACAGAGCCTTCTCTGCAAGCTCCCCTAATGCTGAATCCACTTCAGCCCACATGAGCCTTAGTGGGAAAGAGAGAGGGTACATGCAGGGTTCTGTTATTACAACATACACAGAGTGATTGCTTGGGGAAGGCACTTTCCTGGGGAAGGCTGGGGAAACAGGATAAGCTTCCTGAAGGAGGCATCATTTGAAGATGAATTTGGAAGAAAGCTAGGGAATTCCATTAGACAGAGGTAAGGAGGGAGTGCATTACAGGCAAGGGGAACAACCTCCATAAAAACACAGAGATAAGACACGGAGTGTTAGATGTGAGGAACAAGCAGGGAAATTTGTCTGGAGTATGTGAATCATTTAACCTATTCCGGCCCATTTTCTTATTTGTAAAATGAGGAAGTTAGTCTAGGTGGCCTCAAAGTCCCTTCTTGCTCAAAATCTGGGGTTTTAGGTAAATCTAGAGAGGTCATAGGGCTTTAGAGTTACTAGTGGCCCTCTGTACCATGACACAAGTGTGGATTGCTCAATTTCTAGGATTTTTAATAAAAAATTCAAATGCATGGTATATAAGAGGAATGCCATGCTCATACCAATAAAACACTGTGAGACTTCCAAGATATTATATTAATCTTCTTTGACAATATCAAGCCTTGTCTGGGTTGTTCTTGTTTGTTCATTTTGGTTGTGTCTGACTCTTCCTGACCCCTTTGGCATTTTCTTGGCAAAGATCATGGGGTGGTTTTCCATTTCCTTATCTAGCTCATTTTATGGATGAAGAAACTGAGGCAAGCAAGGTTAAGTCCAGGGTCACCCAGCTAGTACGTTTCTGAGGTCAGATTTGAACTCGGGAAGATGAGTCTTTCTGACTTGGGGACTGACATTCTATCCACTGTGCCACCTAGCTGTTCTCAAGCCCTGTTTGTAGCAATACAGAAACAATCATGAAGATACAAATTTGGTAGTAGTTTGATATAATATCTATTTTACTTCACCCACGCTTTATTTTCTGTTTGACTTGTGGATAACATAACTGTTAAGTGTACACAGAACTTTATCTGAGAGACCCCACTGGTGAATTCTTTAAGATGGGTCTCTTGAAATGCCTTACAATGCTTTGATTAGGAATAAGACTGTAGTGGGAAAGGCTCATTGGTTCAGATCTACAACTTTGCTGTCTTATGTCACTATCAATAATCAATTACTAAGCATCTACTTTGTGCCTGGCACTTTGCTAAGCTCAGAGTTAAAAAACATGTAAATGTCCCTGCCCTCAAGGAGCTTACATTCAGTTGGGGAGATAACATAAGTGTATATAAATATGAACAAAATATATTTTTAAAAATACAGTGCAATTCTAGGAGGAGACCCTAACAGTTGGGAAGATTAGGAAAAGCTTCATGGAAGGGTTGGCATTTCAGCTAAAACTGCATAAAAATCTGCATATTCAATTAGTTACCTGGCTTTGGACAACAGATTCTTGCACTGGCTTTAAAAGCCAAAGAATAATCCCTAGGGTCAGCCAGCCCCAGAGGAGCTGTAACATTGTATTTATTGTTGTTATTCAGTCACATCTGACTCTTTGTGGTCCCATATGGCTTTTCTTGGCAAAGATTTTGGAGCGGTTTGCCATTTCCTTTCAGTTCACTTACAGAGGAGGAAACTGAGGCAAACAGGTTAAGTGACTTGCTCAGGGTCACACAACTAGTAAGTGTCTGAGGCTAGGTTTGAACTGAGGTCTTCCCGACTCCATGTCCATCACTCTATCCACTACACCACTTAGCAGAACCTGTAACACTGCCTATAAAAACTCCAACACTGTCAGCCGGGTGTCCAGCTGAGCATTCCATCTCTTCCTAGAAGATGTGATAACAGCTTCTGGCAGACGCTGTACTGAAAGGTTCCATAGTACTTTCAGGAATCTGGGATCAGAAGGTGACTGAGGGCAAAGTGCACATGTTTTTGTGGAGTTGAGTGGTCAATAAATGACCTTTATGAGGGGGGTGGAGGAAAGCATCTATGTGCCCAGCATTGTGCCAAGGATTATCTCATTTGATCCTTACAACAGCTTTGCCAGTTATTATTGTCCCTGGTCTATAGGTGAGGAAATTGTGACAAAAAGAGGCTAAATGGCTCACCCAATGTAACATGCTAGTCTCGGAATTCAGGTCTTCCTAAATCCAGGCCCAGTGCTTTATCCACTATGCCACCTGCTTTATCCATTATGCCACCTGCATGGTGAATGTAGACTTTTTCCTTGGGTCCGAACCTGAATCATAACTATAGTTGCTCCCGGACAATAGATAGATAGATGATGTAGTCAGGGAGCCCTTTACTGGCTCAGTCAGACCAACACAAGGACATCTAGTCTGCATTTCCCCCAATAATGCACCTCAGACCATTTTTACAATTTTTTTTCCCATGAATGGAGCTTAATATATAGATTTTTTTGTGGACAGGATGTTCTTTCATGATGTGACCTCATCGCTCCTGTAATCCCTTTTTTGCTCCAAGAATGATGTCAAGAGATGTCCAAAGTCCTTCACAAATTCAAGTTTCTCCATCATGTTCCTTGGCTAGTATGTGAGGCTCAGATCTTTCCTATTTCTCCTTGGAGTTGTCAAAAGGAATCCCAGGACACAATACTGATCATCCTTGAAGATGCACTAAATGAAGAAGGAAAGTGAAAAGTCCTTTCAGAATTCATCTGGTGAGATGATGCTGATTAGATGGAGAAAATAAATGGGATAGCTTTGCCAAAGTGGTTATAGGCTCTCTGATATAATGCTTTGCAAAGAGGCTTGTACAGTGAAGTCATTTTGGCTTCAGAGCTGGATTTCATGAGAGGCAGAGTGTTTGAAAGGAACCTTCGAAATGAAGCTCTGTAGTAATATATCAGCAAATCTGATCCATCATTGAGAGTGGCATTTTTAATAGCAGGCTAGATGATGGAAGGAAAAGTTTCAGTTTATACTAAAGCTTTATTTCATTGAAAAAGAAAGCAATTAAGCAATGCCAAACAAAACAAAACAAAACAAAAAAACCCCACTCTCTGATATGTCACCTTTCAATGATTCATCAGTACCAGAGTCTGGAGGAAACAATATTAGTCACTGCACAGGATCCTGATTCCAGGACTGGTAAAGCTTGCTTCTCTGTGTATGGGTTTTGTGTCTACTCTGCTCTGGACTGCTTGAAGTAAAGTTCATAGGGTCAGAGCCCTAGAGCTAGAAGGCACTTCAAAAGCTGTCTCATTTTATAAATGAAGAAATGGAGTCCAAGGGAGGTTAAGGGATTTGGCCAAGGTCACAACATGTTCCATATTTGATTAGTACAGTTTTGTGGGAAATGAGAGAGCATTCAGGGAAATTCCAAAAGATGGATCTTGAAAATATGTGACATGAAGTCAACGAGCATTTATTAAGTGCCTACTGTGCGCCAGGTGATGTGGTAGAGTCCCCTAACACTCCCTGTGTGATCTTAAGTGATGACTGTGCACCTCAAATTACTTACTTTTGAAGGGAGAGGGATGGACAAGACAGTATTTAAGGCCCCTTTCATCTCTATATGTGGCTATTTAATTTAATCTTATTTTGTGTGACAGTTTAGAGTATACCATGCCCCCCCCCCCATTATCTTACTTTCATTTAGTCACAGAACCAATATTGGTTATTTTTAACTCTTAGGTTATTATATTACCTTTGTTGCCCAATATAACTCTTTGCTATCCACTCCGATAGTATAATTCTTAAAACAGAAATGTCTTTTTATAGACTAAAAAGGCAGGGGGAATAGTTTCACAAAACTAACTAGCATATCCACCAAGTCCTACATTATTTGAGTGTTCTCCATCCATATTCTATTCCTCTTCCCTTTGGAAAGAAGGGAAGGAGGTATGTTTTCATAGTTCTTTGGAATCAAGCTAGTCACTCACACCCCTGTCTCCCAAAGTATTTATTTTCTTCTGAAAAAAATCTGGAAAGAGTTCCAAGAATGCCTGATTCAAATAAGTGGTTGTAGATCTGATTAGTAGTATTTCATTACTGTTCGTCCATTGCCATAGGTGCTATGTTTGTGTGGTGGAGTAGCATTTGAGCCTCCACGCTTGCACACACTCTTAGATCAAGGCTCAATGCACAGATGGGGTGTATAAATTCTGACCTTGTGCACTCTCTTATAGACCCTTCATTGAATCTTCACTTTCAATATCTCTTCAAGTGACCACTTTTGCCACATCAACCCTCATATGCAAAACATCCAACATGAATATTATTTTGTCACAATGTTCAATCCTTATCTGTGTTCTTTCCTTTACCATATCAGTTTCCATTTCCAACTGCTCTATGATCAACGTTGACTGAAGACTACTTCTTTTCTAAGGTCCCAGTAAAAGGGCCAATGAATAACAGTTAGCTTTGTTCGCTGACAACCCAAGACATTTGACTCTATTTTTTTTTCCCACTTCCCAAAACTTTGATATATTGAACTTTATATGATTTTAATACTTGCAAAATAATTGTAAATTCTCCCTTCCCCCGAGCCCACTTTTCTCTTCAGGGACTTGCCCATTTCTTTTAATTTTTATGTTTTCTGAGTGTGTCTGTATCTAACTCCTTCTCTGTGTTCCAAACCCTCATCTCTTATTCTCTAAATGTAATTAAATAAGACAATCTTTGCTAATTCAATTCCAGTATAATTGGGTGTATGGCACAAATTAGTTGACTCACTTGATCAATTTGGGAGAGCAAAAGTCCCTTTCATACCCATGATCACACAGACCAGACCATATAATATATAGTCCAAGGTCACATGGCAACAAGGACTTTGTTGGTATATGAGAGGGAAATAGATGAGAAGAACTCTGCCCCAGTATCTCTTGCTCCACTACTATTGCAGTATAAAGGGGCCTTGTTCAGACATTATTCCAATATAAGATATTGTTTAACTGTTATCCTTCTTGTGACATAATCCCTTTCCCCAACTGCATAAAACTATAATCCACCTAAAAGTCATCTCTGCCTATTGTCCTGGATTGTATAAACCTCTCCTTGTTGGCTCAAGCCCACCATACATCCCAAAATCACAGACATCTTGGGCTCAGAGTAACTGAATTATGAACAACTTCCTCTAACCTGTATGTCTCGCTACTTCCTATAGTATGTGTTTCATTATCAATCACGAATAGTCTAAATTATTCCTTACTACTAGCCTGCCAAGTGCCTAGTACATAGCAGGCGCTTAGTAAATGCTTGTTGATTGGCTGTGTGGCCTGAACCACTCCTTCCTCTTTGTGAGAAAGGAGTCTTGATCCATGCCATGGGACTGAAGTATCCTGATAGGTGACCCTGGCATCTGGAGAGACAGTCTTCTCCTTAGAAACTGTGGCAGCCTGACTGATGATCTGTGGTAGATATTGCTACTAAGGGAACATGGCCACCACTGGAAGCATTTTATCATTTGGATGACAAAACCAATCATAGCGCATTATTAAGAAGCTGTCTCCATTTGTTAATTTAGTTACTGTTAAGAAATATATATGTGTGTATGTATGTGTGTGTGTGTGTATATATATATATATACATATATAGTGTGTGTGTATGTGTAGATATATATATATATATATATATATATATATATATATATATATGTGGGGAATGTAGTGGAAATACTTTGTAATTATGTGTATATAAATACTTTAAACCTTGGGAATGCCATAGAACAAAGTATTAGAGCTGATTGCTTTATTACTGCCTCCTTATTACTTTTAGGGTAAAGTTACAATTTATAGATCAGACTTAGAGTTGGGAGAACACTTAAAGACTATTGAGTCTGACCTTCTCATTTTACAGATGAGCCAAACAAGCCCAGAGGTTATGTGACTTGCCCAGGGTGACACAGTTACTAAGTGTCGGAAGCAGTATTAAAGCCAAGTCCTCCTGATTGCGAATCCAAGGCCCTACTCTTTATACCATACTGCCTTATCACACTGATATTTAAAGTTTTCCATAATCTGATTCCAGCCTATCTTTCCAGATGTATTTCACACAACTACTCCTCACACTTGATGCATTTCAGCCAAACTGGCTTCCATGCTGTTCCTCCTCAGACTCAGCTTGCATCTCTGACCTCCGTGGCCTTGCAGAGGGTGTATCCCACGCCAGGAATAAATATCCTCCTCAAGAAACATAGCTTAGGGGTAGATAACATGAGGATAGTGTATAATAAAGAAGGCAGAACTACTTCATCCTTATTTTGCTTCTGTTTCCAGAGAAAAAACATTTTCTTTTCTAAGTTCGAAGTGAAAAATAAAATTAGCATTCAATTTTTTTTTATGGTAACCAGATCTAACCCACATACTCATTGATACAGAATACTTTATTTTATTGTTTCCCATAGGGAACATTAATCTACTTAGTACTGGATAGAGTCTTGGGGAAAAGCTAGCTTGGCTGATGGTGAATATCTCAAATAGGTCCTGGTGTGTTGTGAGGTTCAAATGAGATAATAAATGTAAATGCCTTTGCAAACCTTAAAGTTATGTAAATTCCATGTATTGTTATCATCATCATCATCATCATCATCATCATCATCATCATCATCATCAATATCCTATGGTCCCCAGGGCTGCAGTTCAGTGATGGCTTCATTTCCTATACTTTTATTGCCTTTCTAGCAAGTTCAAGTAATGTTTATAGAGTAATACGGGGGAGTTCTGGGCATTGCTGAACAACCTGGATATGGGGGTGGGGTAGTGTAGGCATATACTTTTAAATTTAATCTGCATTATTAACACTTTCTTAGAGGTCTAGGCAATCAACAAAGCAATAAATCAAGTCCTGATTTGTAGATACTGCAGATTTCTGAGATGTAAATGCTCACAGTGAAATCCTAATGATCAGTTCTTTAAGCAGATTAGAACTAACAAACTCCTATACAGGCTCTGCCTTTCTATCATCATTCTGGCCTCTGGACTTCACTCATCCTGCCTTGACCATCAGTCAGATCCAGGGACTGCCTAACCCTGAATATTTCTACAAATTGTCTATCTTATGTCTTCCCTCAGAATGATTTAAGTCAGAGCTTCTCTCTCACCACTGTTTCCTGATCTCCCAAACCCATCCATGTCAGACCCATCCTTCTGACTTCCCCATCAAATTCAATTTTACTCTTTGAACGTATTGTTTGACAGGCAACTTAGCATAATGAATGAATTAAAAAACAATAATTAAATATTTACTATGTGAAAAGCACCATGCTAAGAACTGGAGGCATACTGTAGATAGAAAGCAGGGAGGGGGGTTCAAAGAAAGGAGGGTTCATTTGCAAATCTGATGAAAAGGCTCATTGGTCTTTAGAGTCCAGTGGCAAGGTTGATGGTAATGCATCTTCCTTGGTGACTTTTCCATTGGTAAAACTGTATTGCTTTTAGATGTTGAACTATCAGATAGTACCAAGGACTTGGGTGACAAGACCTTTCTTTTCTAGGTCTGTGGTAGTTGTGGCTTTGGAGGGGATGGGAGCTGTGCCAGAGTACAGAGTACAGCAGTTGCCCAATCTTTTATCTAGTTTGTTGGTACATATTTATTTGCATGTTATCTTCTCTATGAGATTGTGAGCTCCTCATCAACAGGGACTATCTTTTCCTTTTCTTTCTGTCCCTAGAATTTAGCAGAGTTCCTGGCTTAATAAATGTTTATTGACTGACTTGTATGTACATAGTTGTGTATATGTTATCTCTCCCCCTTAGAATATTTTTTTTCTTTTCTTTGTGCCCACAGCTCTTCATACAGTGTACGGCACATTGTAAGTGCTTGTTGACTTGACTGTGGGACAATTCAAGGATCTTTAAAGAGTAATTTTGACTATTCAGGACTGGTAAGATAGGATTCCACTGTATTTATCCCATATGCATACCCTAAAATCTAAGGCTAAAATGATGCTTTGGCTGACAGGGGATTTTTATGAGATTTAGATTTTTATGAGATCTCTTATCCTTTGCACCTATATTTTAATCTGAAATTACTTAGAGACTGACTCATTTTGAAGGAAAGTACCCAAGTTGTAAGAAATATTTGAACCTGGTATTATGTTTTGAGCTGTTGTTCTCTCCGTTGAAATAGTCTATCATTCAGAGAGAACTCCAGTGAATTCTGTAGTTGCTACTTACTACCTGTGTGACTTTGAGAAGGTCATTTCCCATCTCTGGATCTCATTTTCTTCATCTGTAAAATGAGAGGGCTTCGCTAGATGACCTCTAAGACCCCCTTCACTAGTAACATTATATGCCCTTTTAAATCACTATGCCTTCTGAGAAAGAGGCTTTGCATGGGAAGAACCAAGCAATCAGTCCCTAGCTGTGAAGGCAAGGTTAGAATCAACACTGGGCAATGGCAATTTAGAGGCTGCACCTGTGAATTCCTTCCCGTTAATTGCTCATTCCACTATTGTCCTATGGGGAGGTCCCTTTGCAGATGTCAGCAGAGGCTATAGATGGAAATGATTACTCCTGGAGTGGACCAGCACTTGGTATCCTTTCAATCTATAGGAAGAGCCAGGAGTCTGATGCCTAGGCTCACAGTTTGTGTGATCTTAGGTTAATCCCAGGGAGTTAAAGGGCTCATTTGTTACCAAAATTAGTGAGAAAACAACAGACGATCTCACCAGGGGGGCAATTCTTTTGATCCAAGCAAACAGTGTATTAACCCCAAAGAAACTGCTTCTCAGGGATTAATCATAACACAGATTTGGGATTTTTGAAGGCTGATGAAGAAGGTAAAGGAAAGCATTTTCTTAAAATAGGCTAGTTGACTCATTTTAAGGAGCTGGCAATCTATCCAAATATTACTACTTACCATGAGATTAGGATAAAAGGGAAAGAGTTACTTTAATGAGGCAAAGGCTATGTTTGACATTTTTCCAGATGTGCTCCAAGATTCATTTTTAGCTTTCTACTTCTAGAACTTTGGGGATAAGGCCAAACCTCAGGCTGCCCACAGCAAGTGAAATTGAGTCATACCAGAAAACCAGTTCAGTCATGTATATCTAGAAACTGCTGCTGCACAATTGAATAATGATAAATTCAGTTAAGGATTGTTGCATTTTTAGTGCCAGTATCCCCAGCACCTAGTATAGTACCTGCAATAGTGTAGGTGTTTAATAAATACTTATTGATCCATGATGATGGTGATATTTAAGCATCTATTTACACAGTGCTTTGCATGTTATTTCATTTGATAATCACAATGACCCTGGGATAGTATTATAATAACATTCTGCTATTATCATCAGCCCACCCCACCCGTCACATACCTCTAGTCTTTTTGCAGATGAGGAAACTGAGACTTGGTATAGTTAAGTGATTTGCCCTGGGTCACACAGCTAATAAGCTGCCCAATGCATGATTGGAACTCAAGAATCCTGATTTACATTCTAGCTCCCTCCAGGAGGGAGTGGACATTCCAGCCACAGGCACAGCCTGAGCAAGGACTCAGAGGTGTTCAGGGACAATTAAACTAAAACCAGAAAGCTTCATCCTAAATACACGAGCTCACAGAGCTCACAGGGTATAGAAGGAAATAAACCTGTGCAAGCTCTTCAGTAGCTCCTTTTAGTCAATATGGCAAAATGCTATGGTTCCACTAGCTAAGCTCTCTCCAAGGCCTGATTTACCCTATTCCATTGAGTTCTTCTGCTTGTATCTACCTTAAGTTAAAAATTTCCCTAAGTGCAAATCTGTTAGGTATGACATGTATTCCTTCCCCCACTTACTCACAGAATCTCCAAATCAGAAGCAATTTCAGTGGCTGCCATGTCTAGTCTATAGCGAAAATGAATCTTTTCTACAATATATTGGATGAGTGGTCATCTGGTCTCCTCCAATGGCATATCACTTTATTCTTGGACAGATATGGTAGGAAGTCTCCTCTTCTATCTAGGCTTAGATCTGCATCTCCAACACTCTGGCACCCACACTAACTAGCAAAATGTATATACACACATGCACACATACTACACACACTATATATCATTACATTTCATGTGATATATTTTAATATATAACATTATATAATGGATGTTATTTTATTATAGTGATATTATATATACACATATATCTACTACATACTA
>CM053584.1:98337474-98371602 GCA_028627135.1 Pseudochirops cupreus
TATTAATATAATATATAATATAGTGTATGTGTGTTTATCCATTCCCATTATGCTAGTGTGGATGTTAAAAAAAAAAGAAATGTTAGAGTCTTTGCTCTTGTGTGCAGCATCTTGAACATAGTAAGTGTTCAGATAAATATTTATTGAATTAACTTGAATTTGAATTGAGGGAGTGTATATATCTTTTTTGGGGGGGGAGGAGATAAGTCTTATTCATTTCCTCCTATGTGCCTGTGTGTAATCACAAAACAATATGAGATGGGATATAATTAGATGTTAATTTATAAAATTAAATTATATATGAGTGCATATATGACTCTGTATATGTATACAATGCATATATGCACACACATACATACATGTGTATATGTGTGTATATACATATATGTATTGCTCTCAAGCTAATATTATTGACAAGACAAGTATCCCAGTTCTTGCACATAGTAGGTACTCGGTAAACACATGGCAGAATATTGTTTTGGAAAAAGACACATTGAACAAAAATCAGAATGACCTGAAAGCTGCTAGTTTGTGGCAGTTAATGGGACTTTGCAGGGGCTGTCATAAAAGAAATGGCCCAAAGAGATACTTTCCCTGAGGGGACTGCAGAGCACAGTTCCAGACGGTCTGTCCATTTCCTAACCCATCCTTGTCCTGCTGCTCTTCGGAAAACCATGTCAGATCTATCACTGTGTCAGCTTTTATGAATATTTATTGTTTGTTAGTCACCAATTATGGGCTCATCAATATACAAAACAGAGTTGCTGCTCTAAACAGCATCCACTTTAAGTTAGACTCAGGACATCATCTAGACGCCCAATGAGCCAGAGAGCCAGATGGTCTCATCTTGAGGGTTGGGAAAAATTGATAGGCTTTGATTTACTAATACTTCCTTTGTGGAAAGTCAGTAAAGGTCTATGCAGAAGTATTGTTCTTGAAGAAAAGACCTGGGCGATAATAATAGCTTCCGTTGTTAAAATGTTATGCATTATGAAGTACTTTCTTCACTAGAATCCAGAGAAATGGGTAGGGCAAGTATTTTTGTCCTATTTCTATAGACCATAGTCAAAATATAAGTGGGGTAACCCATGCCCCTTTTCACAAATTAATGTAACTGATAAGTTGTTCTATACCCTGATAACTTTACCAGGTGAGAATATCTCTTTGACTGAATTACAGAATCACTTAATCAAGGGTCTAAAGCAAATGTAAATGTATCTTAGATACCTCTGTTGAATCAATCAATCACAGGCATAAACTAGGTGCAAACAGTCCTTAATCAATTGGGGAATTTTTTTTTTGAGCCATTCCATGCTATGCAGTAAATGTACCAGGACTGATGGAAAGAATTAGACATGATTTGGAGTCTATATTTATCAAGGAAGGTGATTCCAACAGATGTAGTCCAGCAATTTCTTTTAATAGTCAAGCTTCGGAAACACTTTGAGGAGGGAGACTCTTGTGCCTATAACCAGAGGGCAAAAAGTAGAGGAGGATTAATTGAATTCTGCATCCTCACTGTTCCCCTACTACTGAACAGAAGGTGACTTTGTGAACTGTGAAAGGTTGGAAGATTTGGATTTTCCGTCATAGCTTGTAGGGTGGAAGGGAATACACATTTATAAAGCACCTACTATGTTCCAGGCATTGTGCTAAATTCTTTACAAATATCTCATTTAATCCTTGCAACAGGGGGTAGGTAGGTGGCGCAGTAAATAGAGCACTGGCCCTGGAGTCAGGAGGACCTGAGTTCAAATGGGCCTTAGACACTTAACACTTACTAACTGTGTGACCTTGGCCAAGTCACTTAACCCCAACTGCCCTGCCTTCCACCCTCCAAAAAAAGAAAAAAAAATCCTTGCAACAACCCTATAGGGTAGGTGCTGTTATTATCTTCATTTTATGGTTGAGGAAACCGAGGCCAACAGGTTAAATGATTGGTCTAGGAACATACAGCTACTAAGTATCCGAGACTGGATTTGAACTCATATCTTTCTGACCCTAGGCTCAGTACTCTATTTTTTGGACCACCTAGCTGCTCTGGTAGAAATGTACCAGGAACAGCAGTGGCCTGAAAACAAACTAGACACATTGAGGAAAAACTGCAACCCTCAGAGCTTAGCATAGTGCAGAGCGTTACATCAAAGGGAAATTTCATGAGGACTCCATAAAAGGAGAAGAAACCTACTATCCAATCAGGAGCTGTGCTGTTCCTTTGCCAAATGAACTCTCTAAGTTTGGGCCAATTTTCACTTGAACTCTTGTGAAAAATTGTGGCCCTGATTTTTGGGAGGCTGTTTTTGTATCATTGTTCTTACTATACTACATTAGTAAATATCCTGCTATAAAAATTAATTTATATCAACTGGCTGATTAATATTGAGGAGCATGCTGAGAGGCTTATGAGTGATAGTACTAGAAAATCCTAACCTCACAGGATTACCCCCTAGAAACCTGAGGGGAGAAATAGGCAGGCAACCTCTAAAGTCACTTCCAGCATTAAATGTGTGATATAACATGGCTTGAACCATTGGAACTCCCAGTAACCTCTGAGGCAGAGTAGTAACAGCATCATCCTATACATTCTTAACCAGAAACCAAAAGCATTTTTACGTTTACAGATGGTATATTGAAGCTATTGTTGACTAAATGTGTATGGAAGGGTTAGATGAGGCTTCCTCTTTTTTCATTCCCTTCCTGTTTCTTCATTTACTATAGGCAAATAGTTTGTGCACAGAATAAAACATACCTCTTATTTTTCAAGTTGTGCATGATGCCATCTAGTAGGGGCTAGTCTTCTAAAATGATTAACATGGAATGGGACAGAAAACAAGGCTATACTATACAACATAGAGTTATATAGAATCATAATAAAGGGTGATTCAATAGATTTGAGTTTGTGTAATATGGAGGAGTGTTGTGAGACGTACTGCCTTGAAAGCTAGGACCCACGGATCCTGGGTACTTCTGTGAAGATCGTAGAGTCGTTGGTATGGAAATATAAGGGATGTTAGAGATGATCTGTTCTAACCCTATTGTTTTGCAGAGAAACTTCAGAAACAGAGAAGTTAAGGGACTTGTCCAGGATCACACAGATATTACATGGCAAAACCAGAACTGGAATCCAGGCCACATGACTATAAATCTAGCACTTTTTCCATTTGACCTTGATGCTTCTCATCCAAAGGAGAAGGAGTTTTAAGAAGAACCTTGAAGCAGAGAAAGATAGTCTAAAATCCTACTATATTTTAGGATTTCCTTAGGAATGAATGTCAACTTATTTGGAAAGAGATGAGTGTCAATTGAATATTGAAGGTGACACATCCATAGAGACCCTTTAAAGGCATGGGCAGATGATTCATGGACTTATAAGACTTATAGATTATAAGATTCTAGGGTAGCTCAGGTCTTCATCTAGCCTAGCCCCCTGTCTCCAGGCAGAGGAGAAGATATATAGGAGCACACCAAAGCAACAAAATATGTAAAAATCTGTTTCTGATGTCTGTCTCTTTCCCCTTTTCTTGCCAGGACTCTATAATAGGCCCACCTAAGACTCCTCCTTTCCCAACACAATTCTGATCTCTACATACAACTAGTATAGGCCATGGGGTATGCCTTCCTTCTATCTGTGTGAGGCACATATGGCTGCCCTGCAAGGACCCCACAAATCATCCCGCAAGTTCATTTTTTATTAGTAGCTTCTGCTTAATTAAGGGATGCATCATGCTCCATCAATCAGCTTCTGTGCATGTGAGTCAGCTCAAGCCACTCCACTGCTAATAGATGTAGTCTTTGTGCTTCAAGCAAAAAAAAAAAAAAAAGGATCTGGAACTAACCGCCTAAGAGCCGAGGGGCACAGTCTGACAGCTGGAGCATAGCCGTGGCCTTTCCTCTCGGCATGGAGCAGTCCTGCAGTGACATGCAGTACATGATGACTTGGACGTCCCTCCACTAAAGATATAAAGGCCTGCTGGCTAGTACTTGATCGGCTGGACTATCTGCCAACTAGATATTACTCAACAGAGTATAGACTGAGTCAGTCTCCCATTATTCAGACTGTGCACAAAGTCGGGTACATGGGGTATGGGGAGGCCCAGGTGTTATGATAGCGCAGTATTTTGTAATATTGACACAACACTTCAGGCAGGCCCATGCAGCCCTGTGACAACTTAAGAGAGGCTCTTGGTCACCAGTACTTTGTATGTACACAACATCTTTTGGTAGGCTGAATCTACAAGTGTGATATAAAGAAATAGATCCTTCAGTTAGAGATAGCTTAAATTTATAGAGTGCTTTGTAGGTCAATGCCTTCCAAAGAGCATGCTCAGTGCAAACAATCTCATGAGGTTAGTAGTGCAAAGATTGTTACTCCCATTTTATATGTGAAGAAATAGAGGTGCAGAGAGGTCCTTCTATTAACTCACCCTTCCAAGGCCTGATCTCCAGTCATCTGACCACCCTTATCATCACCGGCAGGATTTGAGGATGTCCTTCCTAAAACTAGGTACTTGGAACTGAACTCATTGTTCTAAGTGTTGTCTGACCAGGGCCAAACATATCTGGAGCATCATACCTGTCATTTCTAATAATATGGCTCTCTTTATTTAACTTAAACTGGAATTAAGATTTTTGGCTATTGTCCGAAGCTGTAAGGTATAAAGGAAATGGTGTTAAATTTGCATTCAAATCCCAACTTTAACTGTTAAGGAGCTATGACTAAGCAAATCATTTAACTTTCTCTGAATCTCGGTTTTCTTATCTGTAAGTGGAATCATGAAGTGATTTTCCTATGGTACAGTGGAATGAACAATGATTCTGGAATCAGAGGGTATGGATACAAATATCACCTCTTGTGTGACCTTGGGCAAGTCATTTAACCTCTTGGACTTCAGTCTCTTCATCTGTAAATGGAAGGTATTGGATTAAGTGGTTTCTGAGGTCCCTTCCAGCTCTAGTCCTATGGTTCAATGCACTTATCAAATGGCAAAGCTGAGTCTTGAACTTGAGTCCTAGGCTATGAATCTTTTTAAAAATCATACTCTGCTACTGCTGCAAGTCAGATAAGATAACATAAGCAAATAGCTTTGTAAGTGCCAGTGTGTGCTAGTCTTCTTGTTTGTCTTTTTAATTTTTCCTCAGGTCTTGATGAGGCCTATAATTTATATTTGTCATGTAAGGCAATATACAAAATGGATTCAGTTTCTACTCTTTGGAAACATCTTAGCAGACCATGAATTTACACATTGGATATATGCCTGGATCATAAGTATAATAAGCTTAAAGTTCTCCTCCACAGTCAGTTTTGTTGTTGAGTCATTTCAGTCATGTCCAACTCTACATGACCCAATTTAGAGTTTTCTTGGCAAAGATACTGGAGTAGTTTGCCTTTTCTTTCTCCAGCTCATTTTACAGATGAAGAAACCGAGGCAAACAGGTTTAAATGACTTGCCCAGGGTCACACAGCTAAATGTGTCTGAGTCTAGATTTTAACTCAGTTCTTCCTGACTCCAGGCCTGTTGTTATGTCCACTGCTCCATCTAGCTGCCCCACAGTAGCCAGCAGCCTATAGTTAAATTAGAGAGAGAAACTTAAGGGTAATCCCTTAATTGGCAGTCTTGGAGACAATATTTTTTTAATATGTATCAAGGTGCTGAAATTGAGAACATATTTATCATGTTTGGAGATGGCACTAAGTCTATGGGGCTGTTGAACTCCAATAAAAAACAAAGTTGGCAAATGAGCTATTAAAAAAGATGAGGTTGAGTAGAGACAGGTTTAAGGTGGCATGATTTAGAGCATGAGAAAGTGAAATGCTCTGATATAAGAATGGGCAATGACTGACTAGACAGTAACACCAATAAAATAGTCCCTGTAGGGGAGGGGGACCTTATTGTAAATCATAAGTTAAATAGGAGTCAGTAGTGTTATGCTGCTCTTCAGAAGGCTAACATAACACTGGACTTATGAACATCATCAGTCTCTCTTTCTTTGGTGATATCTTCCTTTCTACCTTCAAATATGCACAGATCTTCCTTGACTTAAAAAAGTACTTTAACACCCCTCCTAACATGCAATCTTTCTCTCTTCATTCACTATTAAAATTTGTGAATATGTAGGCTACATCCTTTGATTTTACTTTTGAAAGTATTATTCCTTTTTAACTGCCAGTGACTTGGCTGGAATATTCTCTTTCTTTCCTTTTTTATCTAGTCATCCTTTAAACTCCATATCCAAAGTTTTAAAATGAATCTAGCTTCTCTCACCACAGTGCTTTCAAACTCCTTTGCCATAAGATCAAAGAATAATGCCAACTCAAACAATGCTTACTTGTGTGACCTTGGGTAAGTCAGTAACCTCCTTAGGTCACAGTTCTGCATCTGAAAAATGATAGGGTTGGATTAAATGGCCTCTTAGGTCCCTACGATCTCTAGATATGTGATGCTATAAACTTATGATCTTAGAGCTGGGAGGATATCTAGTCTAACTCATACCTGAGTATGAATCCCTTTATGGTCTCTCAGCCTCTCCTGGAAGACCTACACTGATGAAGAATTCATTTTTTCTAGGTAGCTTATTCTACTTTCAGACAATTTTAACTGGTAGGAAGTTATCCTCACTTTGAATGAAAACCTGCCTCTGTGAACCTATTGCTCCCAATTCTGCCCAGTGCGACCAAGTTAAATTAGGCAAATTCTTCAAATATATGAAGATAGTTTTCAGGTCCCCTAAAAGTTTTGTTTTTTTCAAAATCAAAGTTCAAGTCCCAAGTCTTCCTAAAAGTATTCCTTAAGATCTTCATTTGTTAAGGTAGTATGTTCAATTCTGGGTAGAATATTTTAAAATGGACCTTAACAAGTTTAAGAATATTCTGTGTTGGGGGTGGCTAGGTGGCACACTGAATAGAACACCTGCCCTGGAGTCAAGAGGACCTGAGTTCAAATCCAGCCACAGACATTTAACACTTACTAGCCGTGTGACCTTAGGCAAGTCACTTAACCCCAATTGCCCTGCCTTTACCCTTCCAAAAAGCAAAAAAAAGAAAGAAAGAAAAAAGAATATTCAGTGTTGCATAACTAGAGTGGTTAAAGGACTCAAATCTATCAGATATGAAGATCAGTTGAAGGAAATGTTTTTTAGTCATCCCTCTGGACTCATTCTCCCAACCCCTATTTGTGCTGGTATGCTGTGTCCTCAAAGGGTTGCTTACTACTTCTTACTTTGGGGTTCTAAAAATTACCTTAAAGGGTTGGGGATTTTCTAGTATACTTGCTCACAAGTTCCTATATAGTATGTTTCCCACTGATTATCAAATAACTACCAAGAGTTAATTATCTTTCAGAAAAGAATATTTACTAATCAGTAATAGAAGTGACAGTTGTTACAGAAACCTCTTCTCCAAATTGGAAACATTACCCTTTGCATACTCCAGGGCCCTAGTGAGGGAGGTTCTAAGAGATCTAATATGGCCAAAAGTAAATTCCTACTTCCTGATTATTTCAAGTCCCTTCCTGCCTTCATGGAGCCCCCTTAGGGGTAACTCTCTGTTGGACTCCGAGGACCAGTCCCCTTGTAAAGGTCTAAACCTGTCTTTCCGTTGTCTGTGGCGTGAGCCAGCCACCATTATTGAATAGACTCAGATGAGGAATCCAAAACTTCTGACTTTGAAGTTCACAAAGTTGCCCTCCTGGACCTCTGTTTGCTGCCCTCTGCCTACAGGTACAAGAAGGGTCAGCCTCCTCATAGAAAAACTTGACTTTTCCCCTGACTTCTTTCTCACACACACACACACACACACACACACACACACACACACACACACACACACACCCCACACATACATACACATATATATAAATGTGTATATGTATGTGTGTGTATATATGTATATATATATATATGTATGTGTATGTGTATATTCTTTCTACAAATTGCATTATTTTTCTTTTCTTTATTTATTTTTCGGCAAAGCAATCAGGATTAAATGAATTGCCCAGGGCCACAAAGCTAGTAATTGTCAGGTTTCTGAGGCCAGATCTGAAGTCAGGTCCTAGGGTCCGTATTCTATTTACTGAACTGCCTAGCTGCTTCCCTCCCCCATTACTTTTCATGTGTGTGGTCATCTTGTTTTATCCAATGGCCCAAAAAAAGCACTTCGCTCCATGATTAAGGACTTGTTCCAACTTAATTTATGCCTTTGATTGATTGATTGATTTAATAGAGGTGTCTAAATCTTTTTCATACCTAGTTTACACCTTTGATTGATTGACCAATTCAATCAAGAACTCTGGGACTTCTGTGCTTCATTAGGGTGGATGGCTACCCACCTGTACATTAGCCTGAAGAAGGGAAGACATGGAGGGAAATTATAATTGGCTTTAAGTTCTCAATAATCTTTATGTGGAAGAGTGATTAGACTTGTTTTGCTTGGCCCCAGAGGGAAGAACTGGGAGCAAATGGGGGGGAATTGTACAGAAAATAAACTGAGGCCTGATATGAGAGTAGCATGTTAGCATGAACTCTCATATATAGAGAAGGAGAGGATTTGCTTTGAAGCTAAGGTGTAAACTCACTCAGGTGCTAAGAGAACTCTTAGCTACTGACCAGTTGCTGTACCCTTAAGCTGACTTAGGGCTCTTTAGCATTTACAGTATCAGTATCTTGGCCTGAAAAATAGTTGAAATCCCCCAGTGTATTCAGTGCCAAAAAATGCCAAATTCCCCCATCCTTTTCTTGTTTAAACTTTTATCTTTATAGTTTTCACTCTCTACATATATGGGGCTAGGGGTGATGATAAATCCATACTTTCCCCCCATCTCATTGGGAAATCAGAGGGCCTTCCTCACCTGCTCCCCAAGCCCTCCCCCAATACATTTTGATTAGGAGTAGTCTCTAGCCCCTTTAAAAAGGGGCAAAACCTTCAGTCTCCTTTTTCTTCCTCCACTCTGGCTGAGAGGACTAGCATTTCCTTAAAAGCAAAAGAAATAACATCTCCCTCTCTACAATACTTTCTGATGCCATCATTAGATAACCAAGTCAGGATTGGCAGTTATTGAATTCTTATTTATGTCAAGAAGGATTAATTAATAAATAACAAACAAGAACAGCGAGAAATTGGAGAACAAATCATTGAAAGAAAAGAAAAAGGTGCATTCAAGGTGACATTGAGAAGAATAAACTAAAGTTTCTTCCCCTTAACTCCTCCCCTCTCCTGAAATGAGACCTAGAAGAAATAGTCCAATAGCTTGTTGAGGATATTAATTCTGAGTAGGCTACCTTTTAATAGCCAAAGGGAAGAAAAGAAAGCTTATTTTCACTTGTGTAGTATACTCATCAGTTCTTGGCAAGGGGGTTATTGCTCAATTTCTGATCACCATCATTCACAAAAGCAACCTTCCATTGTTTGGGCACACAGGGGCCTTGAAGGTGCTGAGAAATCACCAATGACAGGGCATACCCTCCTACCACTTCGAACTTGCCCCACAGTTCTGCATGATTTGAGAAGATAGATTCTTTCTGAGACATCTTCCTGCTTTGCTTGTCTTCATCTTCTTACCATAAACTTCCTCAATAATCAAAAGCTGGAAACCTTGGAATATGGTGAAATCTACCCATCAAGCAGGTCTGTTCTCTCCCCCAAGTCTCTCTGCTCCCTATAGGCATTAGCAATGACAGACTATATCCAGAAAAATATCCTAACAGACCTACTGAGTGATGGAATGTAATATACTAATTGCTTACCATCCCACCCCATTCCTACCTCTGCTGTAGAGACCTCCAGACCCTCACTTCACTCTGATTCTTAGACTCATTATTTTCTTCCCAACAGTGAGTGGTTAAAGACCATCTCCACTCACTCCAACATTACTCACTAAGGACCTCAGAGCCTCACTGTTTGCTACACTACTTGCCTGCCAAACCCTGAGTACCATCCATGGTAGTAGCCCTCCTGTGTGCTGCTTTTATTGCAAATAGCATTGCTGTCAGACTGAAGCTTGCTTCTAGGATGGTTTCTTCTCTGGCACGCATGGAACACTTGGAGACACATTATATGAAATGTGTCTTCCCAACTGCAAGTACAGCACTCTATATATTGCAAAACCTAGCTGCTTCTACAAAAAAAACATGGAGCATGGTTCTACTTTACTTTTCAAGACCCGGTCAAGAACCCAGGTGAAAGTGACTTGTAAGACATTCTGTCAGATCTGTAGAGCTACCTAGTGGGTAGCCTCTATATGTTCCAAGAAGAGACCCCTCCCTGCCAAATGTCCAGTCACTTTACACCCCAGACCATACCCATGCAGAAAGCTCCAGCTACACTGTATTTGTTATTTGCCATGGCATCCTGATCTACTGCAATCACTCCAAATAACTAAGGTAGTCAGTCACAAATCATATCAACTCTCATCCTCTTGGTATCCATTTTCACCAATCACATGTATTAGTCAGAGTCCCTTTCCAACCCCACTCATCCTTGGAGCCCTCACAAAGGAGCTTTGTTTGTGCCTATACTCATGCTCATGTCATGCCTATGCTAATTACTGCCGCCTATTCCAATGCCTGTAGCAGTGCCTATAGGCCACCATGGCAACCTCACCTTTACCTTTCCTGAACCATGAGGCTATTATACCAGATCCTACCAAAAGACACCAAATGTCCCTGGGAAGTTTCCTTTCTTATCTAGCACAAATGGACCTTTTGGTAATTTCAAAGAAATTACGGTTTTTACTAAAGCAAGCAGTAAGTGCAGTTCCCCTAAGGTGTGCCGTTCCCCTAAGGCATGCAGCTCCCCTAAAACCTACTCAATAACTCTGGTTGAAAATGGGTTCTGAAGATCTCCTTTAGGCCAAGAGGGGCAGCTATTATATCTTCCCTTTCAGATGTCTCCCCATGTGTACCCACACTCCACATCATATACCTGGGGGTAGCTCCCCATCAATTAAACCAGCTGAGCTATGTTGGCTATCCAACCATGTCACGGCCCAATTCCGCCTAAAAAACATGCCAAATAATCTCTGTGCAAGGAAAACATACCAAGCCCTGCTCAGAAACCTATGATCAATGGAGGTCAACAAATAATTTATTATAGACTGGAATCCTTTTATGTTAGTCTTTGAACAGTAGAAAAGTGGCATATTAACCCACTGCATCCTTTCAATCAGGTAGAAAGTAAATCTAGGTCTCAACATTGTGTGAATGAGAAGCAACGTTATCAAAAACACATAGACCACCATTCTTCTCCATGGTTTTCATAGTCACTTTATCCTTTACACATTTTATTAATATGTTGGCTTTTAGAGGGTCTCAGATACCATGAGAACAGCATGAAAAATAGGAGCTATACAGTATGTATGCATGTGTCATAATTAAAGATAGAGCCAGTACCTCAGCTATATGATTATATACATTCGTTATTGCAGTAAATATGCTGAGGGAGGTTTATAACTGCTAGGCACAGCTCAGGGGGATATGGGTAACAGAAGATAAAGAAATGATGTGATCTATGGAGGTGACTGCACAGGTGATATGAAATTCATGCCAGACCTGCCACCCACCAGTCTGAATGACCTGGGTTAAATGATGTCATTTCCTCTACTGCCTCAGCCAGGAAGTCTAAGAATGATGGCCTTGAGATGTGGGGTTCTTCTGAAAACAACTCTGAGTGCTAGAAAAAGATGACTCATCTTTGGCTGAGAAGCCGTTTCTGGAAACGCCACCGGAACAGAAGATGATGCGGTAATGCACTGGCGGGCTCTCTCTTCATCCAATCTGCTGTCAGAATGATGGGCCTGAATACTTATCAAGCATCCCAAAGTACAACTGCTTTAATCCATGTGTTGCACTAATAGAAATGGATTATTTTTAATGGGTGGAGAAATAGCAAATTGGCTGCTGTAATTGATTAGTCTCCTACCAGCATTAGGACAAGGCCTTTGTGAGCTCTGGGCAGTGTTGTGAGGTAATAGAGTGCTGCACCTGAAATTAGGAGGCTTTGGTTCAACACCCCTATTTCCACCACTTGCTAGTTATGAGATCTCGTATAAATCACTTGACGTCTTTGAGTCTCAGTTTCCCCATATGAAAAATGAATGCCATAACACTTACCTTGACTAACTTTATGGGGTTGTGAGGATAAAAGGAAGTTGTGTGAAGTGCTTTTGAGATGTAATATGTTCTATAGGTGTGAAGTGTTCTTAGCAAAAATTATGCCACTTTATGTTACTACCAACCAGAAGCTTCAACACATTATAAAATCCTACATTTTTAGGAAATAATAAGTCTCTCTTGTATAAGAGTGGGAATTGAGTAAGTAAATCAAATCAACTCACTTCATCCCATTTAAGTAAGCCCGTATGCTTAGCCCAGATATATTTATCAGGTGAGAAGATATTTAAATTGCTTACTGGCTGTGAACAAGGCATAATTACCTCTCTAGGTGAGTTGGGGAAGCCTATTCAGATTTGTTAAGAGACTTCATCATGCCCTCTGGTGCCTGCACAAAGCCTTTGGTTATTTGGAATGGAGAGTTTAATGCCTGTCTATGTAGAGAAGAGAGTGTTTCGTCTAATTGCCTGAGAAGGAATTGATGGAGCTCACCCACCACTTCAGCCCCTTTCCATTGCACCCCTGCCTCCTTGGCCAGTGGGTTTTTCTAAACTTTAAAGGATCTGAAAGAATTGGAGTTTGCATCCAGTGTCTAGAAAGCATCCCTAGGACATCAGTAGATGGTAGCAGTGTCTGTATCATGGAGGGAATGCTTTGTACTAACTGTTCTTAGTAAATATCCTTTCTAATTAAGACTGACTGATAATCATGGGAAGGAGCACATTGGTGAGGGCTTGTGAACTATAGCGTTAAAAAGATGTCCAACTGAGGTCTAACCTGGGAGCTCTGATTGGATAGAGTAGTCATGCTCTGGGGACCTAGTGAGCTATACTGGAGCTAAAAATAAGTACATTTATAAAGAGTAATATTGAATGGTGTCCGTTTGGTTTCTTTCTACTTTGTATCTTACGTGGCTGCCTACTTTGTCATTTTGTTGTCATCTGTCTCTGTGACCTTATTGATTCCACTGCTACATTTCTTCTTCAGGTCAGGTGCCACTTTCTCCACGAAGCATACCCTGATCCTCACAGCTAAAACTGTGTCCTTTCTCCTTAACTCTTCTAGGAACACTTTGTCTATTTCTTAAACTTGTCCATAACGCAATCCATCTTTTATTATACTTAGTGTATTTCACTGCATAACTGTTGGCAGATTTTATGACAAATTTTTTGCAAAAATGTGGGTGTGACCATTATATGAAGCTTTAAAAATTTTGTGCTGGTATCACTTAAAAACCATTTATTACTAAACTGTCTTTGGTGCAAGATTAGGATGCACAGAATACTCGTGAATATACATTAAAATAAAATACTGACAATTCATGTGTGCTGAGAATTCTAGACTTGTGGCTTACAATACACGTACCACTGGTGACTACATCGCTGCTCTGTTTGCCTTTTGAGCAATGTGATGAACAGAATTATGCCATGTGATGATTATGCAATGAAAGGTTATAAAACAATTTTTGGACTTAAAAAAACCAGGTACACTGATTATGCAATAAAATATAGTACTTGCGTATCTGTGTTTGCTAGAAGATTGTAAGCTCTTTAAGGATAGGGATCAAGTAATTTTTTTTAGTCTTTCTATTTCTCCAATGGCCTAGCATAGCGCCTTGCATATAAATGTCTCTTGTTGAATTTCATAAACGTGGGTTGAGGATGAATTGTTAGGGCAAAGCATAATAGTTATCTTCAAATATTTGAAGGGGTGTTCTACGGCACAGGGATGAGACTTTTTTTGCTTGATTTTGGAAATTAGAACTAAGGTCAAGTATAAATAGACAGATTTGTTTGAACATTAGGTTGAACAGGTTTTTCAATGTAGGCCGGTCAATGACTAGTGTAAAAAGACATAAATAAACACATGGAAAAACAGTAAAAGAGGTACAAATAGGCGCTATCTGGTGTATATGTTAAGTTCTCACCAATATATTAAACCGACTGTCTCCTCTTTTCTCTCGGTTCACTGACCAGCAAGACAAACCTGGCATACCGCTTAAGGGCTTAGCAAACATTGTTGTTGTTCATCACCCTCATCCTCATCTTCATCATCACCACCGTTCACATCATCTTCTTCCTCCTCCTCCTCATTTCATAGTGCCTGATCTGAATCTGAAAACCGATTGTTAGTTGCCTTTATGCCTTTCTCTTTTTACACGTCTCACGTGTAAACCCAGCGCTTAGAACTATGCCCGGCACATAGTAGGTGCTTAACAAATGCTTGTCATCTGGCTGTTCTGTGAAGTTATTATTTTTTAATATTAAAATGAAAACCTTTTCGTTTTAGTTTTACATGGTCATGTTGCCCACAACTTACTGGTACCTTTTTCAAACTGCATTTTGTCCACATAAGAAGTGACTCCAGAAATAGGTCTCGAATACTTCCCTGGGAAAATTCCTCTACCATCTAAGAGACTTAGATTGAAAATTTTCTTCAGTCTGTATTTGAGAAAGACTTCTTTTCAGTTTCTTACATCTCATTTATTCCAGTTACACCTCATTTGACCACCGGAGTTATCATATTCCTCCTTGGCCATGTGTCAAACTAAACATTTATTTCTCTTAATCTTTTCTCAAAAATCAATCCTTCCAGCCCTTTAATCATTTTCATTGATCTCCCCTGAATTTCCTTTAATATGATGGTACCTATCTGCTCGTGAACAACAAGAATTCTTTGCATCAGCTCACCTTCATCATCAACTAATAATATCAATCTAACATCCACCTTGGACAGGATGCTACAGTATTCAAAGTAGTGGCAACCTTCTCTCCTCCAATCTTACCCACACAATGTTGTAAACTTCCAGAATCACAGATATAGCATCAACATTGAAGAGAAGGGAAATATCTACATTCCTACAGTTATTACATCTCTTATGTTTTCAATCTGACTTCCTCCCACTAACTAGTGCCTTCCCTGCAAAGCTACATAGTATTTAAACACTTCGTATTTATTTGTGTTTGCTATGTGTAGCTGTATACATATACAAGGTATATATATACTTGGTATACATATATATGGTATGTGTGTATATATGTGTATCTATACATACATGTGTGTATATGTATGTGTGAATATGTGAATGTATGCATACATATATGTATATATGTATACACATATAGGCATATATGTATACATGCATATAGGTATGCGTGTATACAAACATATACAAGTAGGTATATATGTATGTATATGTAATAAATTTGAATATATCCATACATGTCATATATGTATATTTGGTACACACATATATGTGTGTATATAGAGAGAGACAGAGACACAGAGACAGAGACAGAAAGACCCAGAGACCCAGAGAGACCCAGAGACCCAGAGACACAGACACAGACACAGACACAGACACACACAAAGAGAGAAAGAGAGAAAAAGAGGGAGAGAGAGAGAGAGAGAGAGAGAGAGAGAGAGAGAGAGAGAGAGAGAGAGAGACAGAGAGGGAGAGAGGGAGTTATTTCCTTCATGAGATTATAAGCTTCTTGTGACCGGGAATTGTTTTGTTTTGTTTTGTAACCCCAGTCTAAGTATGAGCTCAGGTTCTGACACATGGTAGGTGCTTACCAAATGTGTGTTAATTAATTGATTGATTTACTTCTAAATCACACACTCCTACTGAATTGACTTCATGCAATTAAAAGACTGTTTTATTTCCAGGTCAGTCTTTAAGAATGCTCACATTTTTAACTTTTCAGTAAGATCATGTGGTCTAACTCCTTGCTGAATCACAATGAATATCAGTGAACATGTAGGCCTGATTTTGCAGAGGAATAAGATTGTTTTTTTTTCTCCAATGAGTTATCCCTCACTCTCATTCTTAGGGAGACAACAGACATTTGTAAATACTCTTTAAAATACTAATAAATAGCATTCTGAGGCTTAAGTGTTGAAAGTTTTTCTTTATCAGTTTTCTGCTATCAGAAAGGCAGGGTCAGAAAGGCAGTAGCTGTTGCCACTTACCCTGAGAAGTACACCAGACATACTCTCCTTCAAAGGCTGCCAGTAGTCAACTTACCAAAAAAATGAATATAGGCTTCAGGATAACTCTTCCTAAATTGGTCCTCATGTCACACTGATGACTATGTTGACAGAAGGGAGCCTTCCTTTTGAAAGAGCTGCAGCTCCAGGAATGAGTCTGAGTGTTTCTGTTTGTAAGAGTCTAAAATCCTAGGGCGGTGTCTTTCCCTGGGGAAGGACTCATGCAGTAAGGTACCATAAGCTGCTAGAATCTTGGAGGCACAATATCCCCACCCCAAATGGATGAGACTTAAGAACTTAAGTGGCAACTGTGTCCTTTCTGATGCCTCCTTGAATGCTTCCCTCTTCTCTTGGGTATGTTTTAGGGCACACTTAAGGACACACTAGGATCCCGACTGCTGACTTCCAGGCTAAATCTATAGAGTAACTATGAAAATAGATTGCAAACAGTGAAACTTTTGATGACATGACAAAGCATTTACTCGTTGCTGAGGAGAGAGTGCTAATGATGAACATATGTCTTAGTTAGTTAGTGATATGTTTTAATTTTCCCAGGAAAAGTATTTACTGAAGAAGACAGCATCCTCATTATCATCATAGCTAGCTTTTATATAGCTCTTTCAAGTTTGCAAGGCATTTTACAAATATTATCTCATTTGATCCTCACAACATCCCTAGGAGGTAGGTACTATTATACCCATTTTGCAGATGAAGGAACTGAGGCCAATTGATGTTAAATGACTCTCCTAGTGTCACACAATAGTAAGTGTCTGACGCTTGATTTGAACTCATGCTTTCCTAACTCCAGGTCCAGTATTGTATCCACTGCATTACCTAGCTAAGATAAGCAAGAATGTTCACAAACAAGTATATAAACTGTATATTGTGATAAAACTCAGTGTTTTAGTTGATTTTGATAAATGAATAATAACAGATAAGTTGAGTGTAGTGGTTCATGCCTGTAGGCTCTGCTGTTGGGGATACTAAGGTTGGTGTATTGCTTGAGTTTAGGAATTCTGAGGTGTAATACAGCCAAAGGTGGCACCAATGTGGCAAGCCCCAATGTGGCAAGAGCAGAGGGTCACCAGGCTGTCAGACCCTACCATGCCCTAGAAATCTCTTCATTATGAAGCTCACTCCTGGAATTTCCACATTGGACATCCCTCCTCTAAAGCCTCTCCCTCTGATTGTCTGACTCCTCCTATTAAAGGAAGGAACCCAGGCAAATCACATTTTTATTTCTCCCCAGGTTATGCTCCAGACTTTTCATACTATACCCCCACCCCGTTTTCTGCTTCTTTTTATGTGTTGTCTTCCACCATCAGAATGGGCAGGGTTGTCTTTCTGATTAATTTGTATTCTCAGGATAGTGCCTGGCCGCGAACAAGACCAAACACTTGTTGATTGACTAACAAAACCCAACCCAGGTTGGGAACATGGTACATGTTAAAATGTCTGTGCAGATCAATATTGTGATTGGCATGTAAGTAAAAGCTGCCTTTCCAGTTTGGGTGAGATAGGAGACCCAGTCTCAAAAAGAAACAAACAAAACAACAAACAAAACACAAGAAAGAAACAAACAAGCAGGGGGTGGAGCTAAGATGGTGGCGTAGAAGCAGGAAAACTCCATGGCTTCCCTCATCACCACCTCAAATACCTATAAAATATGACTCTAAACCAGTGGTTCTTAACCTGTGGGTCGAAACCCCTTTGGGGGTCAAACAACCCTTTCACCTAAGACCATCGGAAAACATGTATTTTCGATGGTCTTAGAAACCGAGACACTGCTCCTCTATCCATCTCCAGGCAGATATGCCCACATACGAGTATTAAAGGGTCGCGGCATTAGGAAGGTTGAGAATCACTGATCTAAACAAATTTTAGAGCTACAGAACCCACAAAATGGCAGAGAGAAACAAATCTCTCCCTGAAGGCAGCACGGCAGACCATCAGGAAGGGTCCATTGCAGCATGCTGGGAGATGAGCCCAGTCCCACCTGAGCTGCGGGTTTAGCCCCAGGGTGGCCCAGACTAGCAGCTGCAGTGGTCTTTGGGAGAGTGGATCACCAGCAGCTGTGGTGGTTTCCAGAATTATCAACCCATAAATGCCAAAGACAAAGAAAAAGGTCAATGGAACTCTGCTGGATTTGGGGGGAACAGAGGCATGTTATGGCCTCTGCCCCCAGAGCAAGAAGTGGCAGAAGTGGCAGGCCTGCAGCTGCTTCCACATAGCTGCTTCAGAGCTCCCAGGCTGCAGATCACAGTGGGGTCAAGCTACCATTCAGAGGCTAAGCGCTCTTGCCTTAACCTGCCTGGATCTGGATTGCGGTCTTGGGTGGAGGCCCTGAGGTGTGTGACCAGTGAGCCAGAGTTTGTGGGGGCTCCAGAGACAGCACCTTCATAATAGCTCTGGCAGCTGTGAAAACCTGAGATTTGGGACAAAGCTCTCCTCTCTGGAAGCAGAGTTCTACTGTGGCAAAGAGCTCAAAAATCAAATAATTGAGTGGCAACATGAGCAAGCAAAAGAAGCAAAGCAAGAACAGCCATCCAACTTTAGATTCCTTTTTTAAGGACAAAAAAGATCAAAGCATGGAATGGGAGGAAGACAACACAGTCAGAACTCCTTCACCAAAAGCTTCCAAGAAAAATATGAATTGGTTACAGGCCATGGAGGAATTCAAGAAGGATTTTGAATATCAGGTAAGAGAAGTGGAGGAAAAATTGGGAAGAGAAATGAGAATGATGCAAGAAAATCATGAAAAGAGAGTCAACAACCTGACTGAAGAAAATAACACCTTAAAAAATAGACTAACTCAAATGGCAAAAGAGGCCCAAAAAGCCAATGAGGAGAAGCCTTAAAAAAATGAATTTGCCAAATGGAAAAAGAATTTCAAAAGCTCACTGTAGAGAATAATTTCTTCAGAATTAGAGTGGAGCAAATGGAAGTGAATGACTTTATGAGAAATCAAGATACTATTAAACAAATGCAAACAAGTGAAAAAATAGAAGGCAATGTGAAATATCTCATTGGAAAAACCACTGACATGGAAAATAGATCCAGTAGAGACAATTTAAAAATTATTGGACTACCTGAAAGCCATGATCAAAAAAAGAACCTAGAAAGTATCCTTCAAGAAATTCTCAAGGAAAATTGCCCTGTTATTTTAGAACCAGAGGGTGAACTAGAAGTTGAAAGAATTCACCAATCACCTCTTGAAAAAGGTCCCAAAAAGAAAACTCCCACAAATATTATAGCCACGTTCCAGAGTTCCCATATCAAGGAGAAAATATTATAAGCAGCCAAGAAGAAATAATTTGAATATTGTGGAAACACAATCAGGATAACATAGGATCTAGCAACTTCTACATTAAGGGATCAAAGGGCTTGGAATATAATATTCTGGAGACCAAAGGAGATAGGATTAAAAACAAGAATCACCTACCCAGCAAAATGGAGTATAATGTTTCAGGGGAAAATATGGTCATTCGATGGAGTGGAGGACTTTCAAGCATTCTTTTTTTCCTTGAGAAAGATAACATTTTATTAATGGACACTATCTGCTAATAGAATGAATGGGACAATGGCTTATTTCAGTTTAGCCAGATACCAAGTGTAGAAGAACATCTCCCTTGTTGTAGTTTTTGGGAAGTAATTAACAAACAACAGACTTCCAATATGAGGAAATAATACAATTGGTTATAGGGTTGGCAGCATCATGAAAGTTGAGGACAACATGATTGGTTACAGAGTTGAGGTGTGGGGAACAATATGCTTGGAAGTTGGGAATGAGGGCTTAGCAACAACCTCTTCCTTCCACCTGTGACTGAGAAATGTTTATTATTTGAGTCCACCTGCAAGGTCAGAGATATCGAACCAGAATCCAACAGAATTCTGTCTAGCAAACTAGGCATCCATAAATCTGACACATAAACTATTCCATGCTCTCTTAATTTGCTTAGGTGTAACGCTGTATGTATAAATTATGTATCAATCTTCAACTTATCTTTGTACATGGTGTGAGGTATTGGTCTATACCTAGTTTCTATCATACTGTGTTCTATTTTCCCAGCATTTTTTGTCAAATAATGATCTAAAAGTTTAGATCTTTGGGTTTATCATATACTAAATAACTATGGTCATTTACTATAATGTAATTTGTACCTAAGCTATTCCACCGACTTTCAAGCATTCTTGATGAAAAAATCAGAGCTGAATAGAAAATTTGACATTCAGATACAAGAAGCAATAGAAGCATGAGAAGGTAAACAGGGAAAGGAAATCATAAGAAACTTATCAAAGTTGAACTATTTACATGCCTACATGGAAAAATGATAATTGTAACTTATGAAAATTTTCTCAGTATGAGGATAGTTGAAGGAAATATAAATGTATATATATATATATATATATATACATATATATGTGTATATATATATACATACATATATATGTCTATATAGGAGGTTATATATGCATATGAATATATATGTGAGTGTCTGTATATATGTGTACAGGTATACATAGACAGATGGCAATTAAATGGATAGGGATGATATTTAAAAGGTGAAATTGAATAGTAAGAGAGGAATATAATGAGAGGAGATGTGAAGAGACAGAATGGGGTAAATTATCTCATGTAGAAGAGACAAGGGATAACTGTTACAACGTAGGGGAAGAACAGGAAGGCAAAAGGGAATGGGTCAACCTTACTCTCATGGAATTTGGCTTAGGGAAGGAATGACATACACACTAAATTGGGTATGTTGCCGTACAGGAGAGTAGGGGGGAAGGGGATAAAAGGGGGCAATGATGGAGGGGAAGGCAAGTTGGGGGAGAGGGTAGTTAGAAGCACACACTTTTGTAAAGGGACAGGGACAAAGTAGAGAATAGAACAAGTAGGGGTCAGGATAGGATGGAGGGAAACATAGTCAGTCTTTCACAATATAACCACTATGGAAATGTTTTGCATAACTACACATGTACAACCTATATTAAATTGCATTTCTTCCCAGTAAGGGTGGGTGACAAGGAAGGAAGGGAAAGAATCTGGAATTCCTAGTTTTAAAAGCAAATGTTTAAAAAATATTGTTATTATTATTATTATTATTATTATTATTTACATGCAACTGGGAAATAAGATATACAGGTCCTGGGGTATGGAGATCCATCTTGCCCTACTGAAAAGTTAGAGGGGGTATGGAGGAGGATATAGGAGAGAGTAGATTGGGGGAGGGGTATATAGCAGGATCACTGTTTTAGGGGTGGTGGATAGGGGAAAGATGGGGAGAAAATTTGTAACTCAAAATCTTGTGGAAATGAGTGATGTAAACTAAAAATAAACAAAAGTTAATTAAAAAAGAAACAAACAAGCAAACAAAAATATCATGTATGCTTGTTAGAGAAGGAAAAAAATGTGCAGGGTTGGTTGATTATCTCCATCTGTCATAAGACCTTCTAGAAAAGATCCATGATGGGGGCAGCAAGGTGGCGTACCAACCCTGGAGTCAGGAGGACATGAGTTCAAATCCAGCCTCAGACACTTAACACTTAGTAGCCATGTGACCTTGGGCAAGTCACTTAACCCCAATTGCTCTGCCTTCCCCCCTAAAAAAACCCCAAAAACAAAAAAATTAAAGATCCATGACAAATACTTAAAGAATTTAATCTTTTCTTCTGTTTTTTTTCCTTTAGTTGTTATGGAAAAATGTCTTTATTATTTGTCTGTAGAATCACACTATAATTTTTAAATATGATAAAGACCAGGAAAATGATTTTAATGATCTTGGCTCCTTAACATGCCATGGAGCTACCTCCTAGAATCTTGGCATCATAGGATTTGAGAGTTGGCAGAAATGTCAGTGGTCTTTTAGTGCTAACTCACATCTGAAAGGAATCCCTATTATATCCCATATGATCATGGAGTCTTTGCTTGAAGACTTCTCTGGAAAGGAAATACATTACTTGTGACTGTACAGCTCCAATGACAGGCAGCTTTTCCTGATATCAAGTCATGTGACCATTACTTTTTATCTTGTTGAGTTAAATAGAATCAATCTCATCCCCCTCACTTATCAGATATGCCCATCAGATATTTAAAGACAGCTACCATGTTGTTGAACTTTCTCTTCTCTAGCCAAATCTTGGCATGCCCTTCAACTGATATTTATATGTCATGGGCTCAAGACCCTGTATCCTCCTAGTTCCCTTCCTCTGGATACTCTCCAACTGATCAATTGTTATTGTTCAGTCATTTCAGTCCTGTCCAGATCTTTGTGTACCTATTAGGAGTTTTCTTGGAAAAGATACTAGAGTGATGTTTTGTTCCCCAGTTCATTTTACTGATAAGGAACTGAGGCAAAAAGAGTTAAATGACTTGGTCAGGGTCACACAGCTGTTAAGTTTCTGAGGCCAGATTTGAGCTCAGGAAGATGAGTCTTCCTGACTGCAGGCTCAGGACTCTAACCACTGTGCCACCTAGCTGCTCTCCCTCCCCCAAATGATCAGTGTCTGACTTAAATGCTGCTGCCCAGAACTGAAAACAGTATCCCAGATATGGTCTGACGAGGGCAGAATATAAAGAAGCTATCATTTCTTTATTCCTAGAAGTTCTCATTCTCCTAATGCAGCTCAAGATTGCATTAGCGCTTTTTGGCTGCTATATTGCACTACTGGATCATACTGAGTTTATGCAAAAGCCACTTAAACTCCCAGATCCTTTTCAGACAGGTCCACATTTAACCAAGCTTCCCTTGTTCTATACTTGTGAAGTTGCATTTCTTTTTTTAAAAAATTCATTATTTTAACATTCTTTTCTTTCTAAAGTTCATGATCCAAATTCTCCCTCCTTCCCCCTCACCTACTCATTGAGAAGTTAAGCAAAATGATATCAATCGTACATGTGAAACCATGTAAAATATATTTCCATATTAGGCATATTGCAAAAGAAAGCAAAAAATAAAGCAAGAAAATTACACTAAAATTTGTATTCAGACTTCATCAGTTCTCTCTCTGAAGGTGGGCAGCATTTTTTTCATCAAGATTCCTTTGGAATTGTGTTGGATCATTGTATTAATTGGAGTAGTCAAGTCTTTTGCAGTAGATAATCATTACAGAATTGTTATTGCTATACACAATCACCCCCATTCTCAATTCATAGTTCACATAGGTCTTGCCATACTTTTCTGAAACCATCCCCATTTTTGCACATTTAATCCATTTTAACACAATAGTACTTCATAATAATCATATGCCACAACTTGTTGAAATGTTTCCCACTGATGAGAATTTTCTCTATTTCCAATTCTTTGCCACCACAAGAGAGCTCACTTTTTCTCAATTACATGAAAACAAAAAAAATGACATTTGTGTTTTAAAATTTTGAGTTCCAAATTCTCTCCATCTCACTCTTCTCTCCCTTTTCCTTGAGAAGACAAGGAATTTGATTTAGATTTTGGAGAATTTGTGGAATTTGATGTGCAGTCAAGCAATACATTTCCAAATTAGCCATGTTGCAAAAGCAAAACAGATGAAAAAACAAGAGTAATAAAATTTTAAAAAGTATGCTTCAATCTGCATTCAAACTCCATCAGTTCTTTCTATGGAGGTGGATAGCATCTTTCATCATAAGTCTTTAGGAATTGTCTTGGATCACTGTTTTGCTCAGAACAGTTAAGTCATTCACTGTTGACCATCTTACAATATTGCTGTTACTATGTACAATGTTCTCTTGGTTTTGCTCATTTCACTTTGCATCATTTCATGTAAGTGTCTTCAATTTTTTCTGAAAGCACTTGCTTGTCATTTCTTGTAGCATAATAATATAATAATATGATATATAATAATAATAGCATAATAATATTCCCTCACAATCATACACTTCAACTTGTTCAGCCATTCCCCAATTGAGGGGCATCTCCTCAATTTCTAATTCTATGCAACCAAAGAAAGAAGTGCTATAAAAATTTCTGTACATATAGGTCATTTTTCTTTTTCTTTGATCTCTTTGGGATACAGCAGTGGTATTGCTGAGTTTTATAGCCTTTTAGGCATAGTTCCAAGTTAGTCTCCAAAATGTTTGGATCAGTTCACTATTATGCCAAGAATTCATTAATGTACTTGTTTTCCCTCATTTTCTCTAGCATTTGTCATTTCTTGTATTTGTAAGGTGGTACCTTAGAGTTGTTTTAAGCAATAGCAAGAATATTTTTCTATCGCTATGGATAACTTTAATTTCTTCTTCTGAAAACTGCCTGTTCATATCCTTTTACCATTTATCAATTGGGGAATGGCTCTTCCTTTTGTAAATTTGACTCAGTTTCCTATATATTTGAGAAATGAGGCCTTTATCAGAGAAACTTGCTATAAAACTTGTTGATATTACTTCATTGTCTATGAATACTTTTTTTTTTTGCAAAATGTAGTTTTCCTCATTATCTCTTTTAATTAGATCTATTTTTGCTTTTCTTTGTCTGAGATCACAATTGCTATCCCAGCCTTTTTTCCCCTTTCATCCAAAGTACGATAGATTCTGCTCTAGCCCTTTATTACAAGACACACAGTTTGTCTTTTGTAAACACCATCTTGTTGGATTCTTGTTTCTAATCCACTATGCTATGCACTTCCATGTTATGAATGAGTTCATCTTATTCACATTCACAATTAGAATTACTGTCTATTTCTTACTATTCAAATTTTTTCTTTATTCCTTTCTTTCTTTTTTAGCCTGTCCCTCCTCAAAAGTCTATTTTTTTTCTAATCACTGCCTCTTAATGTCATTCCTTTATCATCAATCTCCCCTTTCTCTTTTCCCCTTCCTCTCCTGTTTCCCTATTGGGTAATACAGATTTCTGCATGCAACTGAGTATGTATATACATTCTTCCCTCTTTGAATCAGTTCCAATGAGAGTGAAGTTTAAGTGTTGCCTGCTGCTCTTCCATTTCCCCCTCATGATAAAAATTCTTTTTTGTGTACCTCTTTTATGTGAGAAAATTTTGCCTGTTCTATCTCTCTTTTCCTCCTTTTCTCAGTTCATTCTTCTGTCATTTCCCTTCATTTTTTTAGACCATTCCAACATAATCTATTCAAAACCATGCCCTCTGTCTATGTAGACTCCTTCTAACTGCCTCAATAATGATAAAATACTTAGGAGTTACATATATCAGTTTTCCATGTGGAAGAGTAAAGTTTAACTTTATTGAATCCCTTGTAATTGCTCTTTCATTTTTTTCTTTTCCCAATTTTTCTTCTACCACTGTTACTATGTTCTACAACTCTTCTAGGAATTCTTGTTGGTCTTGTATCCAATTATCATTTTTCTTTGAGGTTTTGTTTATAGCCATTTTCACATTGTTTTCTTCCCCTAAACTTGTATCTTGGTCTTCCCTGCCACCTCAGTAGATTTTTATGGTTCTTTGACCATTTTTCCACTCTATTTCTTGATTTTGGACTTTGCGTTAGGTTGGGGCTCTGCTCACCTGGGAGTAGATAGTCATTGTTTCAGGCCTTAGGCTTTTTCATTTTGCTATTTTCACAGCTAGCTCTGGAGGTCTGCAAGTTTTTGGTGGTTCATAGGTGATGTCATGTGGAGAAAAGTATGATCATTGCTTTTCTGATCTGTGAAATGGTTTTACCTAGAAAGCGCCCTGCCCCACTGTACCAAAGTGCCAATGCCCCTCTCTTCCTTGAAATTGTGAACAGGGCCCATATTCCCTTATGACTTACCATAAGTACTCTTCTCTTCCCTGGAACTGTAATCCAGAACTATGTATGGGCAGCAGAGATGCCAATCAGCTTTAGATGCATCCAATGCCAGCAAAGGGTCCCTTGTGATCTTTTTCTGACCCACTTTCTGTCTCTGGGCCCATTTCTGGTGCTGCCCTAGGCCAGCCCCCACAGACCTCTCTAGTTGACCTAGGTTGTCTTGGGCTGAAAAATATTCCACTCTGTCCTTTTGTTGGCTCTTTCAGGATATTTTAAAGTTGTTTGGTGGGGAATGTTGGGAGAGTTCAGCTGGGTTGCTGCCTGTACTCTACCGTCTTGGCTCTGCCCCTAACCCCTTGCTTTTCTGAAACTTAGTGTAAACTTTACATCACCTATGTTACTTTATATTACTTTACCTATTTGGGCCTTTCCCTAAAAGGAATAGTCAATCTTCATCTGCAGAGCCTGGCATTTCCTGGCTAGGTGAAGCCGGGATAAGTGTGCCATTCATCACCTTCTCCTCAAGTTGGGTTCACTGATTGTTCTAAAATTAAATTTGCAATCACAAAGATTTCATTTATGCTCTAAGAGAAAGAATATCTTTTTTTTTTAATTGAAACATCACTGCAATGAATTATTAGCAGTAACCTCTAGTCTGGCCTCCCAAAACCTGATCCAGAGAATTGAGGATGAATTTCCAATCTTTTTTCCCAGATGAGAGACACTTACAATAAAGAGTTTCCTTAATCTATGACTTACTGGCTGTTACTAAGTGATTCTGGCTGTGTCAATAAATTTGTTTATGGCTCTAATTGTGTTAATGAATTGAACATAATTAAACTTACAACATGTCATGAGCTTCTTCTGGCAGTAGTTTTCTCAAAGAAAATCTAGGTGGGGAAACAAATGCACAGAACAACTGTAGCCCCATATTCTGCCACTCTTAGAAGGGACATGATCTGAATAAAGGAACTTGAAACTGATTCTGTGGAAAGATAGTTCCTTCCTCTCCCCCTCTTCCTACTCCCATGCCCTGCAAAACAAAATAAAACGAACAAAAACAGCCACACAATATTTCTATAATTCAAGAAGCTTTGTATGGAAAGGAGCTTAGTCTCCCATAATTCTTCTCTGGATATAGCAATCTCAGAGAATACCAAAATTGAAAGTGACCTCAAAGACCAACTCACTCAACTTGATAGATATATGATAATGATAGAATGATAGAAATCTCTTATATAACATTCCTGACAAGTAGTCATTCCTCCTATCCTGGAGGACCTTTAGTGAGGGAGAATCTTTGCCCTTTGGGATAGTGTTAGTTAGGAATTTTTAGCCCCTTCCAACTTAACAGAAATTTGTCTCTTTGCAATTTCTAGTCTCCATTCCTAGCTCAACCCTGTGGGACCAAGTACAATAAGTCATCTCTCTTTTATACAAAAGGCATTATCATGTGGAAGAGTCACTATCCTGGCACCATCCTCTTTAGCTCATCAATATCTTCCTTAAAATGTGGTACCTAGAACCTAGAAAAACAATTCTCCAGAAGTGGTCTGACTGGTATAGAATACAGCAGGACTATTGCCTCCATTATTCTAAACACTAAGCTTCACTTAATGCTGTTTAGAATCATGCTGGTTTTTGTTTTTGGTTTTTTTTTGGCTGATATGTTGTACTGTTGACTCTGAGTTTAATTCCATTGAAACTACTGGTGGACTGGACCCAGTTCTAACTAATGGCTTTCCAGAACAGATTATTAAATTTTAAATGTGAGAATTTACATCTCAGAAATATGCTATGTACTAGGCACTTGGCAGGCTAGTAGTAACGAATAATTTAGACTATTCGTGGTTGATAATGAAACACATACTATAGGAAGTAGCGAGACATACAGGTTAGAGGAAGTTGTTCATAATTCAGTTACTCTGAGCCCAAGATGTCAGTGATTTTGGGATGTATAGTGGGCTTGAGCCAACAAGGAAAGGTTTATACAATCCAGGACAATAGGCAGAGATGACTTTTAGGTGGATTGTAGTTTTATGCAATTGGAGAAAGGGATTATGTCACAAGAAGGATAACAGTTAAACAATATCTTATATTGGAACAATGTCTGAACAAGGCCCCTTTATACTGTAATAGTAGAGGAGCAAGAGATACTAGGGCAGAGTTGCTCTCATCTATTTCCCTCTCATATACCAACAAAGTCCTTGTTGCCCTGTGACCTTGGACTATGTGTTATATGGTCTGGTCTATGTGATCATGGGTATGAAAGGGACTTTTGCTCTCCCACATTGATCAAGTGAGTCAACTAATTTGTGCCATATACCCAATTATGCTGGAGTTGAATTAGCAAAGATTGTCTTATTTAATCACATTTAGAGAATAAGAGATGAGGGTTTGGAACACAGAGACGGAGTTAGATACAGACACACTCAGAAAACACAAAAATTAAAAGAAATGGGCAAGTCCCTGAAGAGAAAAGTGGGCTCAGGGGAAGGGAGAATAAAGTCATCACCAGATTTTAGGTCTGGTAACTGTAGACAGCAACTGCTGCTGCTACCACTACTACTATAACTACTACTACAACTACTATTACTACTACTACTCAACTACCACCACCACTACCACCACCACCACCACCACTACTACTACTACCACTACTACTACTACTACCACCACCACTTCCACTACTACTACTACTACTACTACTACTACTACTACCACTACCACTACCACTACTACTACTACTACTACTACTACTACCACTACTACTACTACCACTACCACTACTACTACTTCTACTACTATTACTACTTCTACTACTACTATTGCTGTTGCTGCTGTTGCTGCTACTACTACTTCTACTGCCACTACTACTACTACTACTACTACTACTACTACTACTGTTGCTGCTGCTGCTACTGCTACTATTAATAACTGACATTTATATAGTGCTTTAAGGTTGGCAAAGTGCTTTCCATAATCTCATTTGAGCCTTATAATACCGTTGATTAAAACACTCATTTTTCTACCATATGAACTATTGTTTAGTCACATTTTCCCTATTTTATGCTTATTGAGTTGATTTTTTAGAAACAAAGTATAAAGTTTTATGTTTATCCTAATTAAATTTCATTTTATTAGATATGATTTATGATTCTAAATTGTCAAGACTTTTTTGATCCTGACTGTGTTCTTCCCAGGGCCTTCATTTTGGGAAGTGCTTTGATTCCTTAAGCAGTTTCTCATTTTCTTTGTCATTAGAATGGCTTGTTTATCTCTTCAGTGTTTAACTCATCAGATATTTCCATACCTCCTGGACTGATTTCCCCCCACAGAATTTGAGGTATTTCTTAAGAGACTACCATGTGCCAGACTTTGTGCAAAGTTCTGGTCTCTGACTTCAAGTTCTAATCTAACAGGGCTGAGGGAATGGAAGAAAATGCAATGTAAAAATAAAATCTAGACAGAGAGAACTGGAGATAATCTCAGAGAGAAGACACTAGCATAAGGAGGCATCAGGAAAGACCCTGTGGAAGGGGGAGGGGAGATTTTAACTAGGAATGGAAGGAAGCCAGGGAAAACAAGAGGTTGAGATGAGGAAGGAGAAAATTCCAGGCATAGAAGAGAAGTAATGAAAATTCAGAGTTGGGAAATGTAATGTCCTGTCCTAGGAATGGCAAGGAAGCCAGTGCTGCCGTATCATAAAATATGAGATGGGGAGTAACATGTGAGAAGACTGGAAAGGTAGGAAGGAAGTCAGGGTTTCTGTGAGATAGAAGTGAAGATGGAATATATTCAAAGAATGGGATGAGGGTCCACCTGTGAAAAAGTATACAGAGAGGAGAAGGAATGTTGTGAATATAAAACAACAACCAGCCCACTCTATCTGCAGCATGGATTGTGTGAAGGAGAATTAAGCAAAAAGAACCTCCCTTCCCCTCAAAGGTAGGGTGGAACCATGCTGCAAAGATTTTAAATGTAAAAGAGTAATTTTTGCTAGACAAAATAGGGAATTACTGGAGTTTCTTGAGTAAAAACTGACTTGTGCTTTAGGAATATCAACCTAGCAGTTGTGTGGAGGATAGAGTGGCTAACAGGAGAGCAGTTAGGAGGCTATTATAATGGCCCAGGTGAGAAGTAATTAGAGTCCCAACTAGAATGGTGACTACCATCAGTGGAGATAAGAAGCTAGATGTGAGATGTAGAGGTAGAATCCACAAGTCTTGGCAACTGATTGTCAGAGAGGGGTGAAGGAGAAAGGATAATAGGGGTCACCCCAACGTTGATTAGAAGAGTGACACAATGGATAGAACACTGGGCCTGAAGTCAGGAAGACTCATCTTCATGAGTTCAAATCTGCCCTTAGACCCTTACCAGCTGTATGACCCTAGGAGAGTTAATTAAACCTGTTTGCCTCAGTTCTTCATCTATAAAATGAGCTGGAGATAGAAATGGCAAATCGCTCCAGTATCTTTGCCAAGAAAACACCAAATGGGGTCATGAAGAGTTGTCTATGACTAAACAACAATAGCAACAAGGAAAATTAGAAAGGGAACAGGTTTGTTGAGCAAAGTCAATGAGTTGTATTTGGAGCATGTTAAGTTTTAGATACACATAGGATGACCAGTTACAAATGTTCAATAGGCAGTTGGTGATGTGAGATTAGAGCTAAAGGGAGAATATAGTGATGAGTATATAGATTCTGGAGCCATTTGTATAAAGGTAATGGTTGAGTCCATGGGAAAAATAAGATCACTGAGAGAATATAGAAAAACAAAGCTCTCTCACACATACGTACAGGGAATGGGACTTGGATAATGAGCAAGCAAAAGAAACTGAGGAGGTCAGATGGATAGGAGGTGAACAGGGCAATAGAAGCATCATAAAAAAAAAACCCAGAGAAACAAACTTCAGGACAGTGAGTGCCTATAAGGAGGGAGTGGTTAACAGTGTCAAATGCTACAGAGAAGTTTAAAAAAGTGATGATGCCTGAGAAAAAGCTATCAGATTTGTCAATTAACATATCATTGGTAACCTTGGAGAGAACAGTTTCAGTTGAGTAATGAGAAAGGAGTGAGATTGCAAGGGACTGATGAGTGGGAGGTGAGAAATAGGAGGCAACCAGTGTGGACAGTTAATAGTTTGCCTGTGAAAGGGAGGAGAGTCATTGGAGAATAATTTAAGGAAATAGTAGGATCAACTGAAGGTTTTTTTTAAAAGACTAGTAGAGATCTGAGCATATTTTAAGCAGTTGAGGAATGAACCAGTGCATGAAAAAAAGATTAAAAATAAGGAAAAGAAGGGGGATTATAGAAGGGGCAGGTTCCCAAAGATTATTGGGCAAATAAGAGTCAAGGGTACAAGTAGAAAGGTTGATGTTTGCAAAGAGAAGGACCACCTCTTCCTATAAAACTCAGAAATAATGTAAAAGTGATTTGAAATGAAGCATAGAGCAAGGTATTCTGCTGAGATAGAGGCTTGAAGAGTTATTGTTTGTATGCCTCAGGAAGACAAACTTTGGAGAAGATGTTGAAAGGAGTGGGATGGAATTAAAAGATTAGCATCCTGAAGTAAGGGCCATATTGAGATCATATAAGATAGTTTTGTAGTGGACCTGTGAAGAATGGTTTCATGACTTCCTCCATTGTCAGTTAGTAACATTTTTGAAGGCGGTAGAATAGGAGAATAGTGGGAGTAACACAAAGTAGGAACTTGGAAAGGTATGAGTGGCAATAGAACAAAGGGACCAGGGATTCAGGGGTAGAGAATCATTAGAATTGAAACTGATTGATCATAAGGTATGGATTTTGATGGGAGGAAGGTAAATGAAGCTAGAGGACCTGGACGGTGGAGAGATGTTGCTCAAATCTCTTTACTTTTCCTTATAAATGTTAGTCGTTATTGTTGTTGCTGTTATATCTTTATGAACTTAGATAATAGTTGCTTGCAGGTGATCAACTGATCAATCAACAAGCATTGTTTGCATATCTGCTATGTACCAGGTACTATGAAATGCATTTGGGATATGTAGACAAAAGCAAAACCAGTTCTTACTGTCAAGACACTTACAGTCTAAGGTAATGAGTGCAGAGATAATATGTAGAAAATAGATATAAAGTGATCTGATGTGGGGAAGCACTACCAACTGCAGGGATCAAATCACTGCAAATTTCTTCTTGCCTTCCTTCCTTACTGGAAATAAGATCCTAAGTCTTCTGTTCTCTTTTCTCTCTCCTTGGTAGGTTTTGTGACCATGTTTCTTGGAGATCAACTGTGACAAAACAACAGTTGACCATACCTCTTTATCTTGCTGGGGGACGATTTACTCGAGGGCCATCTTTCTTTCTTTTCCATTATCCTCTTTACGTGATCAGGTTTCAGAAGCCTCCTCCTGTCTTACCACTTCTCTAGCCTTCCTTGCTTCTGAGAAGCTGTTACTCTGAGTGTCCTTTTGTGTGAGGGATTCTTGACCTGGTTTGTGTTATGGACCCCTTTCATAGTCAGTCTGGTGATTGACTCCTCAAAATAATGTTTGTAAATGCACAAAATAAAACATGTAGGCTTACAAAGGAAAGCAACTATATTGAAATGGAGTTGTTGTAATATTTAAGCAAGCAAGCAAATAAGTTCGTGAACTCTTGGCTAAGAACTCTTGCTTACAGACTCATATTCTGTTTGCTTTCTAGGTTTGTAATTCTAAGTCAAAGACATCCCAAGTACCATTCAGCCGATGCCCTTCATTTTATAGATGAAGCAACTAAGACCCAGGAAGGTTAAGTCATTTTTGCAAGATCGTGCAGGCAGTAAACTCAGAGGCAGAATTTGAATCTAGGAACCCTGAGTTTAGAACTACTGCTCTTTCTGGTGTATCATGCTGACTCCCAACTAATTTTCACTTACTCACTGGTCACAAGTAATCCTTGTGTATGTAATCACTTAGTCTATATAATATTATTTTGAATTTGATACAAACTTTGCATTTTTCTCAAGTTATTCCATTTGTGAATAGGCTGTCTCCCTGATCAGACTGTAAATTCAGAAAGTTTTGGGAAAAAGACATGTTTTCACTTCCTTTTGTATTTTCTCAAAGTATTTAGCAGAGACCTCTGGATTTTGCAGGTGCCCAATAAATGCCTACTGGCTGATGACAAATGCTGTATCTCCTCTCTCCTGGGCTCTAGTGGCTCTCCCTACCCCCACCTCAAATAAATCTTTAGCTTACAAGACTCCTCCTTTAGCTTGGTTTTTGAGTAGGAAAGAAAAAGGAGAAATATATTGTCAGCTCCTGATTATCTGTCAGCAGGGGAAGGTAAAGTGAATATAGGCTCTCTCTACTCAAACTTTCACCTTATTCTCCCCAGAGTCTCAATTTCTCCCACCAGCAAATTCTTTCCTTAGGATTGGTCACAAGTAACTGATGAGTGCTTTACTTCCTTTCCTTGGAAGAGAGACCCTAAAGCAAGTAGCAAAAAGGAGGTAGAAAAGAAAGAAGATAATCTACATACTATATATAATGTATATCTATCTACACATACATATATAAGGTATATATAGATGCATGTATACATATAAGTATATAAGTATGCATAAAATATATAATATAATAATATATAATAATGTATATTATATATAATGTATAACAACATTGTGCATATATAAAAATGATCTTAAGAAGCCTTCTCTTTGTAGAATGAGGCTTATCTCATTCCCTTTTCCTCTCTCTCCCTCTGTCTGCCACTTTTTAAAAAAGAAATCTGCTTGAATTGGATCATCCACTGGGAATACAGTTCACCTCAGCATTAAGGAGTCAAGGCCCAGCATGAGGGTAAGTAGGATGCGGGAGCATTGGGATGCCAATGACTTTCCAGCCTTTCTTGAGCAGACCCACCGACTTCTATGAAAGGAAGCTGGGGCAGGATGAACTGAGCAAGGAGACCTCTGTGTATTGACAGAGGCTAAAAGGATTAGAACATAAAATGCATAATTGAGGGCAGATCAGATGGCAAAACAGCTCAGTTTGTCTGGGGAGACCAAGAGAAATAATACAAATTAGACAAGTAATCAATAGCATTCAGACATCTAAGTGAACACCACTGAGTAGAAACCTCAAGTCCATTTAATTCTGTCTCAGGAAAGATTTCCTCTGGTGTAAACTAGAGAAGCCTTCATCTCCACCATTGAGGGGGAGAGAGAGAAAGAGAGAGAGAGAGAGAGAGAGAGAGAGAGAGAGAGAGAGAGAGAGAGAGAGAGAGAGAGAGAGAGAGAGAGAGAGAGAGAGAGAGAGAGAGAGAGAGAGAGAGAGAGAGAGAGAGAGAGAAAGAGAGAGAGAGAGA
>CM053584.1:98371702-98401200 GCA_028627135.1 Pseudochirops cupreus
GGAGAAATATGATCGGTTTCCCCCTAATATTAGAAAAACTGCATTAATTTCTCAAGCATATACCATTATATATGAAGTACTTACTAAGAATAGACTGAGCTATTTCAAGTTACTTCAATGAAAATCTAGTTACCGTATTTCCATTCACAGGATTTAACTGGTATTTCTTGGCAATTCATTTAGGAAATGGACTCACTGCCTCTCCTAACAGGTACCTAGAAATCTTTTCTGAATTGAATTGAATTGACTCTCATAGCCTTGTGGATAATTTTCATTTGAAACTCTTTCAGATTCTAGATCTCAAACTTTGTGGCAGCTGTTTCGGTGGGAAGGATACTTCAAGCATTTGATAAGTTATTACCGTGTAGAAGAGGGATCAGACTTTTTCTTCTTGGCCTCTGCTTCCATGAGAAGTAATGGACATAAGTTGCAGGAACAGATGTAGGCTGGATGTAAAGAAGAAACCTTCCTAACAACTAGAGCTATCCAATGAGCTGCCTTAGCATATGGTGGATTCCCTTCTTGCTGAAGAATGGCAAATAGAAGCGGGGTGACACTCCTTACTCTCTCTTACCCCCATATCCATTCTATTGCCAAGGTCTGTCAGTTTTACTTTCATATCTTGCATGTGCCCCCTTCTCTCCTCTGACGCTGCCACCACTCTGGTGCAGAACATTATCATCTAATGTTGGGACTATATTGCAATAGCTTGCTGGTTGGTTTCTTTGCAGAAAGTCTCTCCCCACTCCATTATCGGCTTTCCTAAAGCACAGGTTTGACCATGCTACTTCTCCCCAGACGCTACCACTCAAATACTCAGTAAACTTCAGTGGCTCCCTATCATGCTCAGGATCAAATATAAAATCCTCTGCTTATTGTTCACAGGCCTTAATAACCTGGTCCCCTCCCCCACATTCCCAATCTTCTTATACTTTACACTCATCCACACCCTCTGTCATCTATGCCACTGACTTCCTTGCTCTTCTTCACACAAGACTCTTATATCTCAGCTCTGGACATGTTCATCAACTGTCTCTTATTCCTGGAATACTGTCCCTCCTTGTCTCTGCCTCCTAGCTTCCCCTGCTTTAAGCCCCAGATGTAATCCTACTTTCTATGGAAAGCTTTTGTTGATCCTCTTTAAATCTATTGCTTTCCCTCTATTGATTATCTCCAATTTATCTGGTATATATCTTATATACATAGTATATATACATATATATATATATATATATATGTATATATAGTTTGCATGTTATCTCCCCCATTAAACCATGAGCTCCTTGAGAGCAGGGACTATCTTTTGCTTTTTATTGTAACCCTAGTGTTTAGAAAGTAGTCAGGACTTAATACAATTGATTGGCTGGGATTTTGTAGAGGAAATTCTTTCTAGGACATGGGTTGGAGTAGATCAGGGGTTCTTAACCTTTTTTTGTTTCCTAGAGTCTTTTGGCATTCTGATGAAACTTGTAGATCTCTTCTCAGATTAGTTTTAAATGCCTAAAGTATATAGGATTACAAAGGAAATCAATTATATTGAAATAAAAATATAATTTTACCTATTCAAGTTTATGTACACCTTGAAATCTCTCCATGGACCTCTGAGGATAAATGGTCTCTCAAATCCCTTCCAACTCTGTGACTGTGATTTGGTACTCTATGTTGCTTCAATTTTTTTCAGTTTTTTACACTATTTTACTGTCACCAGATTAATGGGGTTCCTTCTATATAAACTAGGAGATGCAGAACAGGATCAGGACATGTCAGTTAGTCAGTCAATAAGCATTTATTAAATGCTTACTATAAGCCAGGCACTGACTTAGGATCTGGACAGGTGGCTTGTGGAGATTTCATCCCCTTCCCACAGTTTACACATGCCCTCAGTGGATGAGAGAGTATTTGTGGGCATTATCACACACTTTGTCTTATGCCGGGAATGTGTTTTTCTTTCTTTTTTCCTGAACAAATTACTGCAGGTCTGTCACCTTCGTTCAGGTTTTCTGTGCTCTCACCGTCACATCCATCACACATATGGTGCCTTGCAGGGTGCAATTCCACGCTGAGGGCCTTTCCTGGGAGCATCTGCTTCCCCTGCCAGCCTAGTTCCTCCCAGCCTCGGTATCACCTTTTCCCTCATTTCTTGCTGAATCGACCAATTAGCCCAAAACAACTCTGCTTTGAACTGTGTCTTGTTAATACATGGGTGGAAGGAACTCTGGCAAAGTCCAAAAGTTAGACTAAGGGAACAAAGTAGCATTGATGTCTTGGATTCCCTCCGGTCCTTTACTCAGTGGTGGTCACAGGTTGAATACTTTCCTGTCCACAACTCCTTTTGACCTCAGTTGGGGTCCAATGACTCACTTCCTGAGAAAAGCACTGAAGGATTTCTTTCCATTTCACAGAAGCCAAACTATCTATATGACTATAGGCAGTCATTTCAGTACTCTGAGTTTTGGTTTTCTTATCAGTACAATAATGAGTAAGGGGATTCAATGACCTAGAAAGTTCCTTCTAGATCTAAAATTCCATAAACCTATAAATTATGAGGTCCTTGTTGAAACAAAATAGAATCATCATTTCATAGATTATTCTAGAATTTCTGAGTCAGAAGAGATGCCAGAAACATTTAGTCCAGGGTTTCTAAGCCATTTTTTTTGATGTTCTGAACCTCTGGCATTTTGGTGAACCCTTTTCAGAATGATGTTTTTATTTGCATGAAATAAAATATGTAAGATTACAAAGGAAAGGAATGATATTGAAATATAATTTATCAAAATGTAAAATAAAATAAATTCATGGACCTCAGATTAAGAACCCTTCAATCCATGTTCATTGTCTGAAAAATAATTCCCTCTAAAACAGTCTTTGCTTAAAGAGCTCCAGTGAGAGGGAATCTACTACCAACCCAGGCCACCTATTCCATTTTGGATATCTTTTACTGGTCAGGAAGTATTTCCTTATATTACAGACTAAATTCGCTTCTTTTCAATTTCTACCCTCAGAAACTAGTTCAACTCTCTAGGGTACAAGTAGTACCTCTGGCCAGTCCTGGAGCTAAAATGTCTCATTTTTATATTCTAGATTTTGTATGTGATTTACTCACAAGGCCTTTACCCTTGGGCTCCCACAAATAAAACTAGAGTTCCTCTACTACTTTGATTGGTTATAAACTAGGCTGAATTTTCACCAAAACAGTCATGCTGAGCCTATGGGATAACTTAGACTTTTCCAGGGAAGAGAAGTAAGAGAGACAGCAGCAACCTGCCCCCTGTGGAGTGGGAGGAACTGGGTTTTGATCCTCCCTCAGATACTTACTACCTGTGTGACCCAGAGAAAAGCACTTAACTTATCTCAGGCTCACGTTCCTTACCTGTAAAACAGAGACAATAATAACACCTACCTTATTAGGGTTGTTGTGAGAATCAATATATGTTAAACACTTTGCCATCCTTAAATATTCTCTAAAAGTTATTTTTATTTTATTATTATTATCAACATTATGATTGCTGTTGTTGTTTCTGCCACTTATCTACTACCTCGATGATTTAACCTCTGTGGCTCTAAATTTCTTAATCTGTGAGATGAGGGGATTGTTGAGATGACCATGAAGGTCCCTTCTAGCTCTAAAGCTGGGCTCCTATGAGCTTACTGTCACACTCTTGACAACTCAACTTGGTGGTCTGCCATTTTTCCTTCTTTGGGAGAGGTAATCTGATATTGATGACTGATAACCATTTGATTTCTTTTCTAGCTAATTCTACATTTTGAGGGGCAATAGCAAAAAGAAAAAAGGCAATAAGAAAGCTGGAGATCTGGAAAAGGGAAATAATGCATGCTCCAGACCATAAATAAAAGCAGCTTTTACAAACCTAAAAAATGACCCCTTGAAGGTTATTTATTCTTTATAAGTGAAAGAAACCCACTAATAAAGGACCTTCCTCAACCACTGTTGATTATCATTCAGCCTGAAAGGGGTCCTGCTTTACAAAGTACAGGATTCCTTTTATATTATAAGCAAATCTATTACTCTATTCTCTCCTGAACATCCTGGAACATTTAGAAAAAGAAACCTTCAACTGAGGGGGGAGGGGGGGATGAAGAAAAAAGCATGCAAGAATTTTGAAAGGCAATATTTGCCTTAATCCTTTGCAAATCTGCCCCACTGCAGCATTGACATCTTTAGGGAGATCAGACAGAAATATCCACACACCAAGGTTTTTTTCCCAAAATTAAAATGTTTCTTCTGACCAAACGGATTATTTGAAGTTTGCACACTCAGTGTAATTAGTGCATATGGTCCAGCTGTGAAGCAATAGCTGTGGACTCCTAACTTATTATTAATTAGGCTCATTAAAATGCAAGTAAGAGAACGTTGCCTAGGTAAACAATACCTTATGTCAAAAAGTCATTACTTGACAAGAGCTAGTCTTACTAACTAAAGTCATTACTGATATTTTTCAGAGAGTTTTTTTTTAAGGCTCTGTGGGTGCCAGTTAACTACTTTTGACTGACATCAAGGACAGACACGCCAAGCTGGAAGGAGCCAGCGGTACTGCACGGCAATTCTCTTCACATCATTTCAAAATATGTCTGGGGGAGGTTAAAGGTTGACAGCCCAATGACAGGCCTTCTTCAACTGCCGTGGTGTCACAGCAGGAGCATGTCAGGGAAATTTCATAGGCCCCTCTGAATTTCTTACATGTTCACATTTCTTTTCCTGTCTTGCAAGGAAGGTGAGATTGGCAGCTTTGTGACAAACACCTGGGAAAGAAAAATGGGCATTATCCCTGTAAGGGATCATGGGGGTGTTGAGGTGAAGACACAGCTGAGCTCAAGTGGGAGACCCCTCTGGCCCCTTGGTACTTTCCCAAATTGGAGGATGGAGCAGGCTGGACATTCCTGGGGGGAAATGAAGCGTTTCTCTTGGCAGGTTTGTTGGATGACTTGGAGTGCAGGTATTTTTCCTGGGAGTAGAAGGGACAACAGAGGCCTACAGACTTTGAGAACTCTGCTTAGTGACTGATTATCTTGGGAATTTGCCCAACATGCCAGGTGGAGGTCTTCCTAACTTGACAGTCAGAAGCAAGATTAGAGTATTGATAAAGCAGGACATTAGGTATGAAAAGTTAACTTTCATTACTTAGCTTCATATTTAGATACTTTCATAAAGGTGTGTCAAGGTTAGATATTCTCCTATTCCCCACCAAGAACTACAAAAGACCTTTCAGGTTCTCTCTTTGAAATGATCCTCATCATCAAATAGATATGCCAGGTGATTTTCAGAGTTGCAGCAATGTTTCCCTGCCTTTAAAAGTCTACACACGCTCTCTTATAAATCACAGCAGGGATGCAGACTTGTATAAATGGATCAAAAGATGCTATTGACAGATGCTGAAATGAGTGTCTACCTTTAACACTGGGTCAATTGATAAGTGTCTGACCTAGACTTTTGACTGACATGAAGAGCTGTCAAGAAGAAATCTCACATTCCAGTGGTGACTGAAATGGAAAGGCAAAAGAGAACAACATCTAGAGATGTACAAAAGCCTGATATATATACTTATACATGATATAGAACAATGAATGTTTATCATAAAAGTGGCAGTGGGTGAGAGCAAACAGAGCCAGACTTCTGACATATACTATCTGTGGGTCCTTGGTAACATAACGTGACCTCTTGGTATCTAAGGCAACTCTAAGAAACGATAAGTTTCAGAGAAGGTGCCGTGCCCAATCTATATTTGGGAAAGGAAATGTCCATACTGAGAGTTATCTCCATATCAATAAAATGTCAATTCATACATTAACAAACAAAAACTTTTGCTGGAAAGAAAGGTATGAAACCTACAATCAATTCATGCAACTTAAAAGTCTGTGGATTTGGAGAATTCACATTTGAACCAATAATGCTTTGCTACTATAGTCATATTTCTATTATTCATATTCCCTTTAACAAGCTCTTCCAAAATGTCTATAGAAGTATTTTATAAACTGTATAGAATATTATAACCACATAGGCCATTAAGGATGAAATTCTCACAAGTAGTTATTTCAGGCAAATTTGGAATCTGGTAAAGAAAGGGACATATAGAATCTCACAATTGGAAGGAACCTCAGAAACTTTCTAGTCCAATCTATACCAGAACATGAATCATTTCTGTAATTCAGGCAAGAGGTTAGTCAGGCTTTTCTTAAAGTTATTTAGTGAAACAAAACCACTGCCTGGAAAGCAAGGGTTCTTAACTCCTAAGGATAGGTTTTAGGGTGTCTGTGATCTTAAGATGTAAAAAAAATTCATCTCACTTCAATATGATTGATTCCTTTTGTAACCCTGTTTATTTCATTTTGTGCATTTCAAAATATTGTTCTGAGAAGGAGTCCACAGGCTTCACCAAACTATCAAAGGAATCCCATGGCACAAAGAAGGTTAAGAAGTCTTGCTCAAAAAAGCCCATCCTGTTCTGTTCTGGAGCTTTTCCTTACAAACCAATCCCAAATCGGCATCTTTGTAACTGGCACCCATTGCTGCTAGTTCTGCCTTCTGGGGCTAGACAGTACAAGCCTGATCACTTTGTCATATGTAATACCTTTAAATAAGTGAAGATAGCTGTTATGGCTGCCCCTCACCCTGTAAGTCTCCTATCTGTATGCTAAAAATTCCCAGTTCTTTTTTCAATTTTTATTTATTATTTTTTATAGAATAAAACAAGCATTTCTGTAACATACAATAAAAAGATGATTACACTTGAAACTGCAAATCTATTATGTATAACTGGCTATTCCTTTCAAATATACAACAAAATTATTGTGTAAATTCCCTTTTAAAAATTCTTTTTTCTTTCTCCCCAGTTCTTTTAACTAATCCACATGTGATATCATTCTGATTTCCTTTGCCAGAGCCTTAACTAGCAATTCTAACCACTGGAACATGAACTTCACGTTATATTTGAAACACGGAGCACAAACCACATTGTCAAGCAAACTTTCAGAAGCAAATTAATTTTAGGGAGGATGGGAGGATAGGAGAGGGAGAGACCTTAGAATACAAGATTCACCACTAAAGAGAGCCCAAGGACATTGCCCTATGTGGAAAGGACAAAGTCTTGCTCTTCCTGAGGGGAGTTGTTGCTTTTGTTTAGTCATTTCAGACTCTTTATGATTTCATTTGAGGTCTTGTTGGCAAAGATACTAGAGTGGTTCGCTATTTCCTTCTCCAGCTTATTTTACAAATGAGGAAACTAAGGTAAACAGGGTTAAGTGACTTGCCCAGGGTCATATAGCTAGTAAGTGTCTGAGGCCAGCTTTGAAGTCAGGTCTTCCTGACTCTAGCCCTGGCACTCTCTTCACTGCGTCATCTAGCTGCTCTATGAGGAGAGAGATCCCCAGGAGGAGAATTAAGTCTACTGAGGATGGTTGGGGAAGCATTTGCCTGGCATGTTACAGAGAAAGAAGCAGGTCATCTAGTAACTTCTGATTTTAACTAATTCTTCTAACTAGGTATAATACTAAATTGAATCTATCTAATGAAGTAATTCAAATGTCATAAATTTTCTCTAAATTTCAGTGTCCTTAGACAAAGTCTCATCTACTCCATCTTTGCATTACTTGGATGATATTCAGATGATTAGTGTCCTTCCTAAAATGTGATATGGAAATGAAGCTGGTATATAGAAGCCACTCAATAAATGTTTGCTAACTGAATGTTGACTCACTGACAAAATTAGACAGTCTGGCCAGGGCAGAGTACAATAATATACTATAATTTATATATGTATCTCTTCTATCTCTTTCTTAATGCAACCTAAGATTGCATTAACTTTTTTGCCTGCTGTATCTCAATGTTATCTCATATGGAGTTTGTGATTCACTAAAATCCTCCAATTTTTTTTAGCAGCACTTTTTGTAGTACGAAGGAATTTAAAATGAATTATATGTTCATTGACTGGAGGAACGGTAAAACAAATTGTGGTACATGAATATCATGGAATATCATTGTACTATAGAAAATAATGAATGTGATGAATACAGAAACAAAATATTTATATGACACAATGCAGAATGAAACAAGTGTAGCTAAGAAAACAATATACACAACCACAACAAAATGGAAATGGAAAGAACCATTAAAAATTAGTACTGAATATTACAAAGTTATGAAAGAAAGGCATGGCCCCAAAGAAGAAGCATGAGAGGACCCTTCCACCTCCCTCCTTTGTAGAGGCAGGAGGTCTGTGGTACAAAACATTGCCTATGTTTTCAGAATTTTTTTTTTGATGTATTGATCAGTTTTCCTTTTTGTCTGCTCTTTCTTTTTAAAAAATAACTGTTAATATAAGCTGGGTCCCTGGTTGGTGGGGAGGGGAAAGGAAAGCATACTGGGAGAAATTCTGTTGATGGAAAAAAATCCAAAAGACATCATTAAAGTTTATTTAAAAAGTGATGTCATAGATGGTTGAGTTTTTTTAATACTAACTCTGTAATTCAACTGGTTAGCCATCCCTCCTTGTTTTCTGAAACTTTCAGATTTGTTATCTATGCCCTTATTTGTCATTGATGAAAAAGTTAAAGAGCACAGGATCAAGGTTAGATGCCTGGAACACTCCACTAGACACCTGTTTCCAAGTTGACATCAACGTGACTTGAATACTTTTGGGTTTGACCATTCAAACAATTCTAACTCTACTTTGCCATATTGTCTTCTAGCATATCTCTCCATTTTATCCATAAGAATATCATAATAGACTTTATCAAGTGCTTTCTTAAAGTCACAGTAGGTTATATCTATATGGTGTATTCTCTGATCTACCTAAGTTGTCAAAAAAGGAAAACAACTTCTGGAACTTGTTCTTGAGGAAGTTTTACAAGTTTCTGGTCATCGCTCCTTCTCTTTTAAAATACTCATAGAAAAATCTCCCCAATAATGTGGGATAGTCTAAATGGGGAGACACCATACAAACAATGTACAAACTAGACAGGATAAATTGGAAATACTCAACACAGGGAAGGCACTAGAATTAAGGTACTAGGATAGAGAAAGCCCTCCTATAGAAGGGGGTGTATTGGCAGAGACTCAAAGGAAACCAGGGGGAGAAGATGCATAGAGAGATTATTCTAAGCATAAAAGAGTCTGTGAAAATGCCTGGAGTAAGTAGTCAGAGTATCTTGTTTGAGGAACAGCAAGCAGATCGGTGTCTCCTCTTTTTGTTGAAAATCAGGACATTTGTACTTCTCTAGTCATTTTAGACCTCTCCTATTCTCTGTTCTTTCTTTTGTTTTTTTTGAGGGGGGAAGGCAAGGCAATTGGGGTTAAGTGACTCGCCCAAGGTCACACAGCTAGTAAATGTTAAGTGTCTGAGATCAAATTTGAACTCAGGTCTTCCTGACTCCAGGGCTGGTGCTCTATTCACTCTTCTACCTAGTTGGCCCCTGTCCTTTCCTTTTAGAAAAAAAAATTATAATGTTTATGGATAGTTTTTATTTGTATATCCCCTTAATTTCTCAATCTTTCCATTCTATAATACTTTATGCCTTTTTGGATAACAAAAAATAACAAAAGCTAACAACCAAAACTAAAACTAAAATTATGACAAATTATCAAAAACATAAAAAAGACTGCGAAGGGGTCAAGGTAGTTCAACAAGTCTAATCAACACTCCAACCAAGTCTGACAGTATACACAATACCCCATACCCATAGGCTCTTCTGCAAAGAAGGAACAGAGATCTGTTTTCTCGTCTCTTATTCCAGGATGAGGTTGGTGATTATAATTATATAGTGCTCAGATAGTTTTGCTTTTCTTCTTCTCCCGCTTACATTGTAGTAAAATAATGATAGTTTTAAGATTTACAAAGTGCTTTAATCCTCACAAAAACCATTAGACATAGGTGCTACTATTATCTCCATTTTACAGAGGAAGAAACCAAGGCAAGCAGTGGTTAAGTGACTTGACCAGAGTCACACAGCTAGTGAATGTCTGAGGCTAAATTTGAAGTCAGGTCTTCTGGGCTATAGGCCCAGTTCTGTATCCACTACGCCACCTAGCGGTCTCATTGTGCATACTGCTTTCTTGGTTCTGTTTATTTCATCCTGAAACAATTCATACAAGTCTTCCTTTTAATTTTTCATATTCATTGTTTCACATGCTGTACTAATATTCCAATACGTTTGTATATGACAATTCATATAATCATCCCTTAATAGATGACATCGACTTTGTTTCCAGTTCTTTGCTACTATTTAAAAAAATGTTGCTATCAGTATTTAGATATATCTAAAATGTATCTTTCTTTATTTGACATTCTTTTGGTGTATCCAAAGGGTGGGAACTTGTAGCCTTGAGGCAACATTTGGCCTTCTGGGACCTTAGGTGCAGCCTTTTGACTGAGTCCAAATTTTATAGGACAAATCCTTTTATTAAGGGGATTTGTTCTGCACAATTTGGGTTCAGTCAAAAAGCCACACTTGAGGACCTAGATGGCCACATCTGGCCTCAAGGTCGCAGGTTCCCAACCCCCAGGTATATCCCTAATAGTTGGGTCTCTTTTCTGATTATTCAGATACAATTGAAAGTGGATCAGTGATTACATCCATCAATTGTTGCTTTTAAAGTACAGGGGGATGTCACATACTTTAATAGGAGTGATTTGCAGAAATGCTTTTACTCTATACTTTAGTGACTGTTTTATTACTTCTTTGGGGAATGAACGTCCCAAGAAGTTATATATACAGTGCACTTTGTACACATACACAGACATGTGTATAAATATATATGTATATATATATGTATATGTGTGTGTGTATACACACATAAATGCGCATACATATATATGTGTATATAATCTAACTGGTGCCTGAAAAGGTATTTATTTAGGCATATATATGTATGAATATATATGTGTGTGTATGTGTGTGCATATACATGTCCATGTCCATGTGTAGATAGGATGCCTCTAAATTGAAATATTCAGGCTTCTCAGTCTTTACTACATGCTATAGATTATGATGATTTCCAGCCAGGTGGCACAGTGGATAGAGTGCTAAGCCTAGAGTCAGGAGGGCTAGTGCTTGCCCTCAGGGCACTTACTTCATAAGAGGTGAAAATGATACATAAAGGGGTGGCTATGTGGTGCCGTGAATAGAGCACTAGCCCTGGAGTAAGGAGGACCTGAGCTCAAATCAGGCCTCAGACACTTAACAATTTCAAGCTGTGTGACCTTGGGCAAGTCACTTAACCCCAACTGCCCTGCCCTCCTCCTTCCAAAAAAAAGGAAAAAAAAGAAAATGATGGATAAAAAGGAAATGGAAAAGGTAAGAGTATGTGGGTAGTGATATGACATGGCATGGTAGTGGCATGGAAACAGAGAAGACCTAGATTTGAGCAAGATAAGACCTTTATGAATCATAGGACATGGATTTAAAGCTAGAAGGAACTTGAGAGGTCATTGATCTTCTAGAGGAAGAAACATATCCAGAGAAGTTTTGTTTTTTTTTGAAGATCAGTTAAACAAATATGATCCATGCTGCCCTCCCAACTTTCATTAGAAAATAAATTAATATACAATGTCTTTCCCAATTAATTCAATCCAGCAGACATTTAAAAACACCTGTTTTGTGCAGCCTTAGACACTTACTAGCTGCATGGCCCTGGGCAAGTCATTTAACCTCCACTTTCCTCAGTTTCTTCATCTGTAAAATAAGGATAATAACAGCACATACCTCCCAAGATTGTTGTGAGAATCAAATTGATGGAATTCTAATAAAGCTGCCCCCATTCCTAATATTCTAACTTTCTTATAGGCCACACTGAATAGCAAGCCCATTGCACCTACCTAGTCACTCACCTCTCCCTCTACACACTCAATATCTTAACTTTTTTGTGTTTGTTTTTTGGAGGGCAGAGGGCAGGGCAATTGGAGTTAAGTGACTTGCCCAAGGTCACCCAGCTAGTAAGTGTTAAGTGTCTGAAGCTGAATTTGAATTCAGGTCCTCCTGACTCCAGGGACAGTTCTCTATTGTTGCGCCACCTAGCTGCTCCAATATCTTAACTTCTCAACAACAGGTGTGTCCATGAACTCATATTTCTCACAGAAACAATAGGTGTATCCATGTGATGGGATCCCAGCCACTGCCTCTAGCTAGCCATTGCCCCTAGACCCATCCCTCATACTTCCCACAGAAACAGTAGATGTGTCCATGCACTGAACCACAACCATATCCATCTAGCCTTAGACAAGACCACAACACTCAGCCAATCAAAAAGCAGCACCACCAGGATATCCAAGCAGGATATGGACCCCAAAATAATGGAAGAGACTTTCCCTAAGTAGGCACCTGCACAGTAATAGTAAAGACCTGACTTCGAGTGAACATGCGACATAGAAAGGCTTATTATAATATCATTATCATACATATATACACCCTTCAATGGGTTTTTCTGTAGGCATTGTGGGTAATTGCATACATGGTTTCACTGAGGCTAGTACCCTTCCCCTATTACCTAATCCCTTAACAAATACCTCCTACCTTTTTAATATTCATGATTTCTGTTATGTAATTGCATCTTTACCCTATCAAAATCCATCTTGCTTTCTCTGAAGTTGCTGGTTCCTTTTGGAACTTAGCCCGCTTCCTGAGAGGCATCAATCTCAATAAATGCCAGTACTTGGGTTAGAGGTGGTCTGACTTCTTTGAGATGGTTCCACCACAACACATCCTGAAACCCCAACAAAATTACATAATAATTTTAGCACCATTAGCACAGTGATTGGCACATATTATTATATAAATGTTAGCTACTATTATTGGGTTTTTTTGCTGTTTTTTGGAGGGAGGAAGGCAGGGTGATTGGGGTTAAGTGACTTGCCCAAGGTCACATGGCTAGTAAGGGTTAAGTGTCTTGGGCTGGATTTGAACTCAGGTCCTCCTGACTTCAGGGCTGGTACACCACCTAGTTGCCCCTCACTTTCCTATTCAAAAGACTTCAAGGACTCCTTATCAATTCTATGATTATGATATCCATTCCATAACCAAATTACTCAACCTAGAATGTTAAGTACTCTATGATCTAGCTTCAATCAGCTTTTCCAGCCTTATTTTCCATTACCTCAATTCATGGGCTCTACATTGGACCCAAAACTGTGCCACTAGATATTTTTGAATCTTACTCTTCTCTCTTCTGCCTCCATGCATTTGAACAAGTACATGTCTCACCTCCCATTCCCCACCCCACCAATCACCCTTTGCCTGTAATGCCATTCTTCTCATGTTCTGCTTTGAGGGGTTTTGTCTTTCTCAAGACTCAGCTCAGGTATTACTCCCCATGCACTCTCTCACCCCCCCCAAAAAAAAGCTTTCTTTGATTCTCCCATTATTCATGTTCTCTCCCTCCTTGATTTACCTTAGATTTTCTTATCTTTGACTTTATTTGTGAAATGAAATATAAACTCCAAGGAGGGTGGTGATTCCTTGTTTTTTTTCTTTATATTTTAATCACCTAGTAAAATGTCTTGCACATAATAAAGGTTCTTAAATGTCTTTTGAATGGAATTAACTAGGAAAGATAATGTGTATAGGGCAGTATGGATCATGCTTGTTTAACTGATCTCATACAGTAACACTCACAGGGGTTAAAAAAATACCTCTCTGGGTCTCAGTTTCTTCATGTGTAAAATCAATGATTTCTCAGGTCCCTTCTAGTCTTAAATCCTTGTCCTGTGACCCACAAGAGTCTTATTTTGCCTTGTTCCAGTTCTCCTCTGTTTCCATGCCATTATCATATCATGTCATACCACCACCCACATATCCCCCACACCTTCCATTTCTCTTTTGTACATAATTTTTATTCATTAGAAATATGCACCTTGAGGGCAGGGAGTCTAAGCTGTGTTTCTACTGTCATCCTCAGTGTTTAGCACAATGCCTATCTCATAGTAAGTACTTAATAAATCTTTTTTTCTATATCCACCTGTGTGTCCTACTTTATTTACCTCTCAGTCCACGTGCCTGCATGTCTTTTTTACCTATGAAGGCAATCACAATGACAATACTGTTAAATGATAACTATTACAATAAGAATTATGACAGCCCTAGTTGTTGCCTTGGGCTTAAGTACCAATCAGCTTATATCTGGTATACGGTGATTATTCAGGATGTAAAACCACAAAGAAGATAATCATGTATTACAGTCTCACATATCTTCAGGATCATCAATAAGTCAAGGTATTACACTAATGAAAATAATATACACTTTCAGGAAAGATCTAAAAATGGAGCACCAGCAGACATGTGTCTTAGGCTAACAGCAGACTAGCTCCAAACGCAAGCTGAGGATCTGGAGAGATCGACTCTTTGAGGCCTGTAATTTTTTTTTAATGGTCTCACTGCATATAAGTGAACACCAGAGATATACAGGTACAGCTTTCCAGGAGCCTGCTGAACCTGAAACTTAAGAGTCAATAACCACAACAGCCCATGAAGGAATAAACAGTTCATCAAATGTGAAGAGCTCCCTTTCCTTCATGACAATGCTTTATGTAATGTTGCCCCCAATGCAGGCTATAGTACATTTGTCCTATCCTCTTTTCAGGTCTCCATGACTAAGGACTATGGATAGGCTTTAAATCATTAACAATGTGGAGCCTCATCAACCCCTTAGGGCCCAAGGCCTGGGCAAAACAAATAATGCCTGAGACAATATGCCTTGCACCAAATTATACACCTGCTCCCAGGTATTCCATATGTCCAGAAGGAAATTGTACCATGTTCCACAAAGTAATGGGTAAGTGCCATTAGGGCTCATTTACAATGGCCTACTTTCCTAGAGAGTCACTTCTCAATTAACCATATGTGGACTTTTCGTTTTGTGGTAGGCCAGATTCTCCCTATGCCTCATATCTTCCTAGGCTATCTCCTTCTACTTACTTGCTTTTAGAATCAAGACTCATTTTCTTATAAGCCTAAAAGAAATGTAATTATGAGGACGAATCTGACCACCTATCCTTATCCAGAGTCCTATAATACTTCCTCATGCCAAGTAGCAATTACTTTGGAATTGACTGCTTTAAAAAAAAATGAAACATAGCATTGCTATTTTTTATTAATAAAGGATACATATAGACAGAATAGCCCATTATATTTATATAATATTTTTATATAAGTGCAATTATAAAAGTATACATCCAGGAGATCAAGTGGTGGACCTAGAGTCAGGTAGACCTGATTTTGAATCTTAACTATCACTTACTAACTATGCAAGTTACTCAACTGCCAGTGGCCTTAATGACCTCATCTGTAAAATGAAAGTTTTGGACTTAGTGACCTCCCAAATCCATTTCAGTTGTAAATATATGATCCTATCTTATATACATGTATAATGTGAATCTACATGCATATATGTCATGTTATATATACAACTTATATCACATATTGACACATACATGCTAGCTCAGGTTCTTCCCAGGAACTGTGACCTGCTCAGTCCCCAACTATATTCTCTCCCTGCACAAAATTATTTCAATTAAGGTCAATTGAATTGAACAAGTATTTGCTGATCACCCAGCTGTCCTTATCTTTATCCTTAAAAATTGTATTGTGTTTGTGTGTGTGTGTGTGTGTGTGTGGGTGTGTGTGTGAGAGAGAGAGAGAGAGAGAGAGGGAGAGAAAGAGAGAGACAGAGACAGAGACAGAGAGACAGACAGACAGACAGACAGAGACAGAGAGACAGAGACAGAGAGAGAGAGATTTTGCCCCTGACATAGTTTAGTACAGGGGTGGGAAACCTGAGGCCTCAAGGCCACATGTAGCCCTATACATCCTCAACTGCAGCCCTTTGACTGAATCCAAACTTCACAGAACTTAATAAAAATTTGTTCCATGAAGTTTGGATTTAGTCAAAGGGCTGCACTTGAAGAACTAGAGGGTCACACGTAGTCTTGAGGCTTCAGGTTCCCCACTCACATTTCTTACAGAGAGAGAGAGACAGAGACAGAGAAAGAGAGAGAGAGAGAGAGAGAGAGAGAGAGAGAGAGAGAGAGAGAGAGAGAGAGGGACAGAGAGAGAGAGAGAGAGAGAGAGAGAGAGAGAGACAGACAGACAGACAGACAGACAGACAGACACACAGAGACAGAGAGACAGAGAGAGACAGAGAGACAGAGACAGAGACAGAGACAGAGAGAGAGACAGAGAGAGAGAGACAGAGAGACAGAGAGAGACAGAGATAGAGACAGAGACAGAGAGAAAAAGACAGAGAGAGACACAGAGAGAGAGAGACAGAGAGACAGAGACAGAGAGAGAGCTAGAAAGAGAGAGGAAGAGATTTGACTGACTTGCCTCTGGCCTTAGTTTCGTATCTTTCTCCCTCTTTATTGGAAGATGATGGAAAAACAGATTAAGGGCTGAGAAGTTGAGAGATTTCAAGCTCTAGTAGAACCCTTGACAATTTACTAGAATACAATATAATACAATAAATATTTTTTGAGAACCTGCTATGTGCCAGGAATTGTGCTAAGTGGTGGGGATACAAATAAGAAAAAGAAAAACAATTCTTGCCCTCAAGGAATTACAATCTAATAGGGAGTAGTCTGTATATGGATAGAGACTAGGTATAGTTTAGCAACAGAAAATGAAACAGAGAGTGACGTAGACTTCTTAGCACTAAGCTAGAGAATAGTCTCTATATGACTTTCTCTGCCTCTTTCTCAGTCTCTGTCTGTCTCTGTTTCTCTGCCCTATCTCTCTCCCTTTCTGTCTTGTCTGTCTGTCTGTCTCTCTTTCACTCTCTCCACACAGACATGTAGGAAGAGTGGATATATGTAGGGAACAAACAAACAGCTTCAGTTGCTGTAGGACTGCTTATATCTTCTGGTGATCTTATCATGCTGGTCCCAACTGGTATGTTTATCTCTGGTCATATAATGGTGAGTCTACCAGATGTCTAGCCTCACCCGATGTGTAGCTTCTGCAGATGTGCACTACCTGTTGGATCTCTGCTGGGTGTTGCTACTTGCTGGCACCATGTGGTTGGTCCCTGCTCAGCATCACTAGGCAAGTCCCATGGCTGCTTCTGCTTACTGGCAAGGGTAGTTCCACTGGACATAACATTATGGAACTTTGCTTCTAGATTCTGGCTTCAGCTAGAATCCTTATGTGGGGTGCTTCTTCTTTCCCATATGTTCTCAGTTTTGGTTCCTGAGGATTTCTATTGCTCTTTTGGAAATCATCAACCCTTAGCATACCTAGTTGTCTGATTAGGAGCAAAACAAAAGAAAATCCCAGGGGAAAACTAACAAATGACCCCTTCCCCCAACTATTTTCAGCTTTTTCCTCACACCAAGAATGGTGTGTGTATTTCTTTCAAAACCTTCACTAGAAGAGATTCACTCACCATAAAAGAGACTTCTTCCTCCAGGCTTCAAACTCCCTGGAACAGGTCTACTCCTAGCTAGCAAGTACTCTCAGACTTGGCTGCATTTTAAAAACTATATTTCCTGGTCACTGGGACTTGGACCAAAGGCTTTTGCTATGGCTTAAGTTCTAAGAATTCTGTCACTGTTTCATTTTTCAGTAGCTAAACTATGTCTCTACCCAATATAGAGGCTACTTGTCCATTAAAACTCAAGTTCCTTGAGGTCAGAAACTGCCTTGCTTTTTATACCCTCAATGCTTAGCACAGAGCAGTTGCTTAATAAATATTAAATATTTAATATTAACAATTTATATTATTTATAATAATTATTAATTTTATATGTGCTATTAATAAAGTTATTAATATAAATATTTATTTTATTGTATTTTATTCTAGTAAAGTGTCAAGGGCTCTGGAATTTGGGGTGCCTCAGCTTCTCAGTCCTAAACTCTTTTCTGCTATCTTTCAATAAGAGGAAGGGGAAAAGGTACTAAACTAAGTTCAACAGAAAAGTCCTTATCTTCTTCTGTCTTGGGTATATTAGTGACTATATTTAGTGTATATGGCCAGGAAAGCCATAATTCATTGAATTATGAACTCAGATTCAAATCTCACTTATATTTCTGTTGATGACCTTGGAAAGAAGGTTTGGTGGTTTTTCATTCTTATTCTTAACAAATGACACTGACCAGAGGAATATAATGAATGAAGTCTTTTGGCGTCAGAGAACCTAAATGTTAATCCCAGCTCTATTACTAATTTTGGCAAATTACTTCATTGCTTTGGAACTCATTTTTCTCTTATATGAAATGATGAGGCTGGACTAGATGATCTTAGAGTTTCTTTAGAGCTCTAATCCTATGACTCTATGATCTGGAAGCAGAGAAGCTCACCATTGTTGCTACAATGAGCTTGGAGAGTGCTGGATGGTCCTGACCATGTCACTACTAAGAAGCAAAGGGAATAGGCAAGGGGAGAAAGAGTCAGGTTCCTTGGTATTATTTGTGCATTTGGTTTTCTGACACTTTGAGACATCCTGGAGTAGTTCCTATTCACATGAAGTGTTCATTGGAGAGTGTCTTGTTTTAATTAAATTAAATTAATTAATTAATTTATTCATTTGTTCATCTGTTCATCTATTTATCCATCCATCCATTCATTCATTCATTTGCAGGGGAGAAGGCAGAACAATTGGGGTTAAGTAACTTTTCCAAGGTTACATGACTAGTAAGTGTTAGGTGTCTGAGGCTTGATTTGAACTCAGGTCCTCCTGACTCCAGGGCCGGTGCTCTAGTCACTGTGCCACCTAGCTGCCCCAAGGGTCTTGATTTTAGTGAGTTGTTGCTCTTCCCCCCGGCTCTCCCATAGACACATGATTTTCCCAGTTCTACCACTAATCTTTTACTTGAGTCACATAGGGTAAGCCACTCCTTGGGCTCCAGACTACTCATCTCTAAAATGAAGGATAAATAAAATGAAACTGATCATCTGTAAGGTCCCATCCAACTTTCAGATCCAACAATTGTATCTTCTTTGTATCAGCTCTGTTGTTAGGGGTGCAAAGGAGGCTCTGAGATTATTCCAGTTGCATCTTGGGTTAATCAATTAACTCCTCTAAACAATCTACATCTATGAGCTGAATAAAAGTTAATTCTATCTACACTGTTAGACTTATGATCTCATTTCTGTGGTCACCCCGTCTGATGTATAGACTACAATTCCTTCTTTTTTTTCCCCTTCTTTTATAAGTCTTGAGCATGTTCTTCTGAAAATCCTCCACAATGCATGCACCTGACATGTGTGGAAGTCTTTCTCTGGATTGATTGATTGACTTCATGAGGAAACTCATAGAGCACATGAGTCATCTCCATTGATTCTGCTTCACTCTTGCTACCTAATCAGTCTGCCTTCTTTTCTTGAGCATATATCTTTCTGATGATATCCTCTACACTGTTTCTCCTGTATGATTTTTTGCTATTAATATGCTGTCACCTATTCACATCTAAGATTCACTTCCCCATTACCCTTTGGATGACTCACAATTTTAATTCATCAAGACTGTAGTACTCTATGACTCACAACCCATATAGTGTCACCAGCATAATATTGATATTTAAAAGATGATGCTTCATTTAGGGAGAAACTTCAGGTCATTAAAGGTATCACACAAATTTCCCTAATATAATGCAACCTTCTCTTCATATTTAGTTCTGAGATAGTTGTCTAATTGTTGTCTAGTTGTCTAATAAAAATGCTCCTCCAAGATGTGGGCCCTGATAGGCTTTCTGTCTAGCTGCATATTATTCTCTAAATAGCAGGCACTTTTCATCCACTTGGTTTTTCCCACATGGATAGTTAAAGCAAACTCTTCTGAATGGCTCTAAATATTATTTTAAACTCTGCAGTATTCCAGGATTTGGTGCAATCGGCACAATGTCAGCTATAAATAAGAGTGTCTGAAGGATCTTACCACCTATTGGAAATCCTTTTTTCCTTTGTACTCTGTCCTAGAAGACCTCCACAACAGAAGCAAATGACTTCAGTGATTATGCTTCTCTCTCTTTTGTGCCTTTCTTGACATTGATAATTAGAATTGCTTCTGTTACACCTTCCAAGGAATAGTGTGTGATTTCAATACATACATGGGGATTACCTCACTGGAGAAGAGCCCTTAAGGTGGCCTTTTCTATAAACTATAAAGTTTTGCTGTTTCTACCCACACAGTATGTCTCTTATACCTCCTTTTTTTCTCTACTCATATCATAACCACTCTAATTAAGACCTTTATCCCCTCTGCTTTGAGTTATTGCGGTAGCCCTCCTAATTGGTCTCTCTTCATCCAGCCTTTCACCTCTTCAGTCCATCCTTCATACAATTGCCACATTGATATTCATAAGGAGCATGCCACTCTTCTGCTCAAGAAGTTTGAGTGGCTCCCTATTCTCTTGAAAATATACACTGCTCTTTTGGGTTTTTAAAGCCCTTTATAATCCAGCTCTAGTCCCTCTTTATGGGATGATAATACACTGCTTTCTCTTTTACTCACCCCACACTCTAGCCAGACTAGTCTACTTGCTCATCTCTACATAAAATATTCCATCTCCTACCTTTGTGTCTTTGCATAGGCCTAGAATTGCTCTCCCCCTATCCTCTCTACCACTTGGAACCCTGATCTCCCCTCAGAGCTCATCAGCTCAAATATTGCCTCTTTCAAGGGGCCTTTCCCAATTTCCCCAGTTGTTGGTATCTCACCCCCAAACTACCATGCATATAATACATATGTATTTGTATTATGTATATAATAATATATGTGACATATATACATATATATGCATATACATATTCTGTAGTTACTCATCTATGAATATGTTTTTATTGATGCATATTCCCTCTAGTAGAATGAATCCATGGAAGCAAGATCTTATCTCACTTTTACATTTGTTTCTATCCCCTATACCTAGAACAGTGCTTGGCACATAGTAGGTACTTGAATGGTTTGTTGTTTGGTTGCTTGATGATCTGGTTTAACTGGATCTTTCCCCAATTTTTCCATAAACTATTTTATCCAGTTTACCTAATGTTGTATGAAAAAGAGCTCCTTAGAGTAATTTCTTGCTTTACCCTAAGGTGTCATTATTGTAAACAGGATAGAAGGTATGAAAATGGGCATTCCTCATCTTATGACCAAAGATATGGACATTTGATTTGGTAGTGATCCCTGACTGAATTATTTTTGAATAAGTGAGATCAATACATGCTCTACTCAAGAAACCAGGTCCTATTACTTACCACAAATAGGGCAAGGCTTAGGCATATTTGCTTTTTGATGAATAGAAGTTGGTCAACTCAGTGCTACAGAAAAGTAAGAAATTAGCTTCTTAACCTCAGTGATAGCCCTTTCTAATTCTCTGTGTCTATACTATACTATATTTGTAAAGCCTTTAGCATAGTGCCTGGCACATAGTAGGCACTTAATAAATTCCCTCCCCTCCCCTCCTCCTTCTTTCCCTTCCTATCCTCTTCCATTGCCTTCCCTTCCCTTTACTTTTTAACACACAGACTAACATTTACTGAGTTGATAGAACCAATTCAATAGGCAGTAACTTAGAACTGACCCAGACTTACTACATTCTTTGATTTGTTACCATACCCTAAAAGAGCTACCTGTGGCTCTGACAGAAAAAAAGAAAGATCATATATTTAGAGCTGGGAGGGAACTTGGAGGCCATTTCGTTCAACTCCCTCATTTTATAGATAAGGAAACTGAGTCCTGGAAAGGATAAATGATTTGCCCAAGGTCACATAGGTAGTAAACAGCAGAGACAGATCAAGGTCCCCTTAGCTCTAAAAGGCTGCTTCAACTTTCCCCCAAACAAATATGCTTTTAAAATGACTTGTACAACTTAAAAATCTGTGTTTGTTTTGTCCATCTGAGTGCCTTGAATGGTTCTCAAAATGCTTCCCTGACCTTCCCCTTCTCTCCCTATCACATACTGACACATCTAGCTGAAATTTGCGTCTTGCATCACCTCAGGAAACTCATGGCTAATTTCATTATTTGGGAGAGAAAATGCAAATGAAGCCAGACAGCTGGTGCTTTCCTTGTGGCTCAGAATGATGGAGGGGCCTGAGGCCTACCTCATCAGAGGCCCTCATAGCCTTTCGCTTAGACAGGCCCTGGCGGGGAAGAGAGCAGGGACGCTGCTGAAACAGCAGGAACAGATGGCAAGAAAGCTAAAAAGATCGAGAAGCCCGACTTGTTGTAGCGACTGGAGGAAGGTGCAGTGTCAGTTGGTGGGGCAGGCAGAGCCTGCGCACAGGACAGTGCAGAAACTCTCACACTTCATAAATGCAGTCAGTGAATTACTTAAAATCAAATGGAGCCCCTAAATTCAGTTTAATTGGCACTGTCTGCCAATGTCAATTAGAACTAGAGGAAGTCCTGATCATCTCTCCATTCTATCCCATATGAAGCAAAATCAAAATTCCTCCTCCTTCTTGTTCAACTGGCAGGGGCGTGGGAGGTGGGAGTTTATACCATCTTTTTATTAATCAAAAAGAACAATATTATTTCCTTTAAAGAATGGGAGAAAGAAGTCAGGGAGGACAGAGGTTATAGATCAGTTTCATCCTTCATACAACTAAGAAAAAAAAGAATCAACATCCAATATTTGAATGGGAATTGGATCCTGATGAAAATGATTCACTATACAGGAGAGAAGGAGCAATGTCATGTCCCTGGAGGAACTGAAGGGATCCACCTCCGTCTTGTAGGCAGGCCAGGAGTCAGGATGACCTGAATCCACATTCTGATTTTGTATGTGACTAGCCATTTTTCTAATACTTAGTTTCTTTAACTATAAAATTGGAATAACCAATAAGTATTTATTAAGGGTCTCCTGTGTGTTAGGGGCTGAAGATGCCAATTAAACAGCTTATATTTTATGGGGTGGGGAGACAAAATGCACATCCAAGGTAAGTGGGGGGAGGCAAAGTACTAGAAGCTAGGGGGATAATAACAGCTATTTGCTTTCTCACAGGGTTGTTAGGAAGCTCAAATGCTTTACAAACCTTAAATCTCTAATGAAAATATCTGCTGTTATTGGGCGTCTCAACGACTATAGTGATCTAATATTTTTACTTGTCTTTGCCTTGTGGAAATGACTTCTGTTAACTAGAAACATCAAAAAGCCATAGAGTGATAGATCTGTGTTCACACAGGAGAGTGTGACTTCTCTACTGCCTCAGTCTTCTCAGCTATGAGATGGGACACAAGTAACAGCTATTTCTAGAGTTGTGAGCAAGTACATTCTAATCCTATACCCTATGGACTGCTTTTAGCATCACACTACTTGTGGGGTAGGTGAGGAGTTAAACAAAAGATAAAGCTAATATCCTGGAGTATGTCACTGACAGAGCTAGGAGTGACACTGAAGCCATATGACCCCAAACCAAATCACAGGATCGGGGTTATAGACCCAGCAGAGACCTTAGCACTCATCCAGACGTCACACTATTGACATGATTCAGACCCTCCTGTGCTCTTTGTGTAGTCTCTTGTCTCTGCTTTCACTCTTGACCCATGCCCCTTACTGGTTTGTTTCTCAGTAGATGTGTGGGAATGAGCAAATTTTGCCAATTCTACTGCTGTGACACCTATTATATAATCCCCTCCTCTCCATAGACTTGCTTATAGGGCAACCCCAATGTTCCAGCAGCCTTCTTCCAAGGGTGGACTGTGTGGGACCTGGAGCCCACTAAGAGTATGGGGGAAGCTTTCCCAGCCTGGGGAGGGGAGTTGAGTGGGCAGCAGCCATGTCTACTCAGGCTTCTCTCCTCTGATTCCCACTAGCTTTCCCTCTCTCTAGAGCATTCCAGGAGCTCTGGTGTGGGAGGAAGGAGGCCAGTTTAAGACTTGGATGCTTCTAACATCCTTTTCCATACTGTGCCAGCTACCTCACTTGTTCCTTTGTTCCAGTGGCTTTTCTATTTGGCAGAGTGGGATTTTGGTCTGGGACAAGAAGATTATAAGAGTCCCATTCCCAAGAGGCACAAATTAACTCCTGCACAGGTTACCCAGCCAGCTACAGTTATGTCAGGAAAAAAATCAGCTAAACTGTTCCCCAAACATGTGGGCTTTTGATTCCTCTAACCACTTAAATTTTTTTTAATTTTACTTTTACATGTGTGGTTCAGTCTATGTGTAGACCCAGAATGCTAAGTGGGACAGATAAAAAAAGTTCAAAATTTTTTGTTTTAAAACACCACAATCTGACCTTCATGTCCAAGTGCAGGGCTAGTGGAACTGGGTCCAGTTGAAAAAAATGCTTCATTATTTATCTGGCCAAGAAGAAATGGTTGAAAAGGTTACTCTGTATTTCAAGTGGTGAGAAAGGGTTTGATTAAATTTTATATATTTTCAGACAAAGTTTTTTTTAAATTAAGCTGTTTTCATTGTCTTAGTTGGCTTGATAAATAAAATAATGTGATGTATGATTGAATATTCAATAAATGTTTACCTTAAAAAGTAAATGTGGGTACACGTGCTAATTAAATATATTTGAATTCCCATAGGTGCCCCTGGGGAGCAGGTTCTCACACCCACTTGGACCATTGCCATATAGATATTCCTTCCTCTATTCACTTCCCACTCCATACCCCTCTTTGCACATCGCATGAAATTAATCTTGCCTTATACACAAATTTAGAGAGACAGTGTGGTACACTGCTTAGAGAGCTGGCTTAGAGGCAAGAAAGACCTGGGTTCAAGTCCTACCTCCAAGACATAACAGCTGTGTTACCCTGAGCAAGGCTCTCCAGTCTCACATTTCTAACTGACCGTTAGTCACCTTGAACTGTATGTCTCATAGACATCTTAAACTCATCACTTTTTTGTTTGTTTCTTCTTTCTCATGGTTTTCCCCCTGGGTTCTAATTCTTCTTTACAACATGGCTAATGCAGAAATGTGTTTAATATGATTGTACAAATATAGCCTATATCAGATTGCATGCCATCTTGGGGAGGGGTGGGCAGGAGAGAGGAAAAATTTAGAACTCAAAATCTTATAGAAGTAAATATTGAAAACTACAAATAAATAAAATAAAATAAAATAAAATGAAAGAATTGAGTAAGAGGAAAGAAAGTGGAGGCACCTCTTTTTGAAAACCTTTTCAAGGAGTTTGACCACAAAGGGTAGAAGAGATATAGAATGATAGCAGGGATGAAAGGATAAAGTGAGGGATTTTTGGGAATGAGGGGGGCATGGGCATATTTGTAGGTAGTAGTGAAGAAGACAGCAGGTACAGAGAGATTGAAGGTAAATGATAAAGTGGGGATGATGGAAGGGCAATCTGCTAGAGCAGCAGTTCTCAACCTGTGGGTTATGTTCAATTTGTAACAATGAAAATACATCCTGCACATCAGATAGATTCATAATAGTAGCAAAATTACAGTTATGAAGTAGCAACGAAAATAATTTTATGGTTGGGGGTCACCACAACATGAGGAACTGTATTAAAGGGTTGTAGCAATAGGAAGGTTAAGAACCACTGTGCTAGAGGAACTGGGATAGAATGGGATCACTTGTGTGGGTATTAGCTTTGGTAAGCTATAAGGTCATCTCTTCATGTGAGACAGGGGTGCAGGAGATAATGGCAGAAGGGATCAGAGTGATAAGACAAGGAATCAGGTAGAAGAAGGAGTTAATGGAGAATGACCCAATCAATGTTCTCAGCAGAGAGAGAAGGAGGGAGGAGCATGAAAGGTTTGAGAAAGAATGAAGTGGTTAGGAAGAGCTGCTGTGGACAATAGGATAATGAGTTGATAAGGGAGGTATAGAAGAATTTCCTAGTGGCAATATGAGATTTGCTGAGGTCATGTCAGATGAATTTGTAGTGGATCTGGTCAAAACAGTTGTTCAATTTTCTCCACTTTTGTTTATCAATGCATGTATAGAAATGAAGGTGGCAGATGGCAGGAGTCATTCAAAACTGAGGGCAGGTAGGTCACATCTGTCAAAATTATAATGGAGCCAAGGTCTCAGGAGCAGAGAACAGTATAGAGTTGAAATGATTCACCAAGTAATCTAGATGGGAAAAAGAGGAGATGGCTAATGCAGGGGAGATGGGCTGGGAGAGAACTGAGGAAACAAGAGAATGGAGTTTGTGTTATATATAAAAAGTAGGATTTGGTAAAGGAAAGTAGAGCAAGAGGTGGGAAGTTAATAGATAAGGGGATTTTTGAATTCTTGAACATGGTGGTTGTACATTTGTGGGTGATGACAAGATCAAAGATATGAACATTTTTGTATTTGGCTTAAGAGGGATGGAGGGAGAAGGTCGTGGGAAATGAGTATATTGAGAAACTGAGTGGTAGAATGTTACAGAGTGTAAATATATATGTGTGTATATATATGTATACACACACATACAATGTATATATATATACATATATATATATAATAAATGTGTATATATAGTATATGTGTGTGTATAATCTTATGTTGAAGTCTTCTACTATGAGCAGGAGTTGGGGAGAAGAGAAAAATATGAGCCAAGTACCATATGCAATGGGAATGGGAATTTGAAGATCTTCCCTGCCCCTTAATAGACCTAGGGGAGTTTGAAGATCTCCCCTGCTTTGAAAGTAAACTCTGCCCCTCTAATAGGCTGAATGCAATCACATGGAACCTGTGATGGAGGGAATTTGCTAAAGCGTGGAGCAGAGCCCACAGGAAGCTTCCCTTCTATGAAGATAAACTCTGCTGCTTAATAGGGTGAATGTAGTAACATGGAGCCTGTGGTGAGAGGAATTTGCTGAAAGGAAGTAGAGCCCACAGGAAGCTTATAGACAGAGCCACAGAGATAGTTGGAGACAGAGGAGGCTCAGGTAAGGAGACAGAGAGGTTTGTGAGTAAATATTGAGCTAATATTGGTTTGTGGGAAGGGTAAAGGATGCTGTGGCTCTCAGTGTTATTATGGCTTCTGAATATCTTTGGTATTATGATGGAATCAGCTTACTGGTTTTGAGATAGGGTTTTCTGGTGTCTAAATAAATGTTTCAGTTCTATCCTTTATATGGAGAGTTTGGTATATTTTGGGATTGAATGTCCTGCAATATTTATAGTCACAGTCTTTATTGTGATCGTGGGTGCTGTAAATATTGCACTGGCACTATACCATACCCATTGAAGAAGGAAGGAGTGACATGATCTAGAGGTCTGTAAACAATAACTGCCAGGATTTTGGCTGGGTAGTAGATATAAATGACATGAACCTCAAAGAAGAAGAAGTTACTGTGTGATAGAGGTAGGAGGAGAAATTGAAAGTGGCAATGTGGAGCAAAGAGTATTCCAATTTTCCCATCTCAACCAATGTGCCTAGAGAATGAGTGAAGGTCTATCTAGTCCTGGAGAAAGTGATAAGGAAGCTGTGTCATCAGCAAGGAAGTCAGATTTCAGTGATTGCTAGATGGTAGAAGGAATGGGAAAAGAAAGGTTTTAGGATGAAGGGAAGATTGTTACCTATGGAACAGGCATTACAGATGGCACAATGGGAGGGCTGGATACAGTTTGGTTGGAATTTTGGGGTGAGAAATTTGAGAAGGATAAGAATAAGGAATCAAGGGGTAGAGGATGGGGAATGAGGTTTAAATGATGATCCACAGGGGTTCAGAATCACTGGAATGCATAGAGTATTACCAGATGTGAGAATGTTCTTCATTGAATAGAAAGTACCACTTCTTTTCACAGAGGAAACTAAAGATCAAACAGGAGCAAGCACAATGGGCAATGGAAGGCATGTGGTAAGCGGATTGGTTAGGAGACCCCATTTCACTATTCCTCTTCCTTCTGAAGATGGGAGATACAACAGGAGAAGGCTCAGTAGGGGTTCCATTTTTCCTCTAGTAAAGCAAGAGATGGAAGGCCCAAGAACAAAAGGGATCTTGCTCCTTTTCTCTCTGGATGCTCTCCATTATGGTGATGGGGTAAGGGTGGATGGTGAGAAGATGGGGCTGACAGCAGAAGGGAGAAGATACCTTGCATTAGCACAAATGGATGTCAAGCCACCGGTCCCTAGCATACTTCCCTCTGGGGAAGTGTGAAGCACGAGACAAAAGGCATTGAAATCAGAGGAAGTTCTGGCTCCTCTTCTAACCTGAGGCTAGATTTCAGGCAGATACAACAGGTAGCAGATGTCACACTGCAGAAGGAAGTCGAATTGGAGTATATAGGAATTGCCCCAATCCCTTGCTGCTTTCCCTCAAGAAACATATACATCAGGAGGTGGGAGGCATTATCTCTGTCAGGATGGTCTGACTTCTCTTCTCACCTTTCTCAGCTTCAGTCTCCTCAATGAATTATAGTACATCAATGAAATGAAATATTATTGCACTATAAGAAATCATGCAAGGGGTAGTCTCAGTGAAATCTAGAAGACTGGTATGAACTGATGCAGAATGAAGTGAACAAAAGTAGAAACAATTTATACGACACCACCATTGTAAAGAAAAACAACTTTGAAAGACTTAACCCCAAACCATGTAATGCCTAATCGATGCTTGCTTGATCCAGATCAATGATGAAAGATGCTATTCGCCTCTGACAGGGAGGTGACAGATTCAAGATGCAGAATGAGGTGTATCTGTTTCAGACACAGACCATGTGGCAATTTGTGCAACTTGATTATGAATATTTTTTAAATTAAATTTTATGTTTGTTTTTAGTTTTCAACATTCATTTCCACAAGATTTTGAGTTACAAATTTTCTCCCCATCTTTCCCCCACCCACCACCCCAAAACAGTGATCCCATTGTATAATCCCTCCCCCAGTCTATTCTCTCCTATATCCTCCCCCATCACCCCTCTGACTTTCTGGGAGGGCAAGATGGATCTCCATACCCCAGTGCCTGTATATCTTATTTTCCAGTTGCATGTTTAATAATAATAATAGTGATAATAATATTTTTTAAACATTTGATTTCATAACTTTGAATTTCAGATTCTTTTCCTTCCTCCCTCATCCCCTACCCTTACTGTGAAGATAAGTACTTCAAAATAGGTTGTGCATGTGTAGTTAGAAACATTTCCATAGTGTATATGTTGTGAAAGACTGACTATATTTTGCTCCATCCTATCCTGCCCCCCACTTGTTCTGTTCTCTACTTTGACCCTGTCCCTTTTCAAAAGTGTGTGCTTCTAACTGCCCTCCCCCCCAACCTGCCCTCTGCTCCATCATCCCACCTCTCATTCCCTTTCCCCCTACTCTCCTGTAGGGCAAGATACTCACTTTAGTGCGAATATCATTCCCTCCCTAAGCCAAATTCAGTGAGAGTAAGGTTGACCCATTCCCTTTTGCCTTCCTGTTCTTCCCCTCCATTTTAAGTTTTCCCTTGCCTCTTCTATATGAGATAATTTACCCCATTCTGTCTCTCCCCATCTCCTCTCATTATATTCCTCTCTTACCTCTCAATTTCACCTTTTAAATATCATCCCTTTCTATTCAATTGATCCTGTGCCCTCTGTCTATGTACACCTGTACACATATATACACACACTCACATATGTATTCATACGCACATATACCCTCCTATATAGAC
>CM053584.1:98401700-98465170 GCA_028627135.1 Pseudochirops cupreus
ACCTCTCAATTTCACCTTTTAAATATCATCCCTTTCTATTCAATTGATCCTGTGCCCTCTGTCTATGTACACCTGTACACATATATACACACACTCACATATGTATTCATACGCACATATACCCTCCTATATAGACATATATATGTATGTATACATACATATATATACATATATATTTATACATATGTATATATATATGCACACAATTATAATCCCTTCAACTATCATCATACTGAGAAGAGTTTCATAAGTTACAATTACTGTTTTTCCATGTAGGCATGTAAATAGTTCAACTTTGCTAAGTTCCTTATGATTTCTTTTCCATATTTACCTTCTGATACTTCTCTTGCTTCTTGTATTTGAACATCAAATTTTCTATTCAACTCTGGTTTTTCCATCAAGAGTGCTTGAAAGTCCTCCATTTTATTGAATGACTATATTTTCCCCTGAAACATTATACTCAGTTTTTCTGAGCAGGTTATACTTGGTTTTAATCCTAGCTCCTTTCATCTCCAGAATATCATATTCCAAGCCCTTTGGTCTCTTAATGTAGCAGCTGCTAGATCCTGTGTTATCCTGATTGTGTTTACACAATATTCAAATTTTTTCTTCTTGGCTGCTTGTAATATTTTCTCCTTGACCTGAGAACTCTGGAACCTGGCTATAGTATTCCTAGGAGTTTTCTTTTGGGGATCTTTTTCAAGACGTGATTGGTGAATTCTTTCAACCCATATTTTGCCCTCTGGTTCTAAAATATCAGTGCAACTTTCCTGGAGAATTTCTTGAAGGATGATTTCTAGGTTCTTTTTTTTTATCATGGCTGTCAGGTAGTCCAATAATTTTTAAAGTTTCTCTCCTGGATCTATTTTCCAGGTCAGTGGTTTTTCCAATGAGATATTTCACATTGCCTTCTATTTTTTCATTTGTTTGCATCTGTTTAATAGTATCTTGATTTCTCATAAAGTCATTAGCTTCCATTTGCTCCAATCTAATTCTGGAGGAATTACTCTCTTCAGTGAGCTTTTGAAATTCTTTTTCCATCTGGCAAATTCGGTGTTTTAAGGCATTCTTCTCCTCATTGGCTTTTTGGGCCTCTTTTGCCATTTGAGTTAATCTATTTTTTAAGGTATTGATTTCTTCTGTCAGATTGTTGACTCTCTTTTCATGATTTTCTTGCTTCATTCTCCTTTCTCTTCCCAATTTTTCCTCCGCTTCTCTTACTTGATATTCAAAATCCTTTTTTTAGCTCCTCCATGGCCTGTAACCAGTTCACATTTTTCTTGGAAGCTTTTGATTCAGGAATTTTGACTTCATTGTCTTCCTCCCATTCCATGCTTTGATCCTTTTTGTTCCCAAAAAAAGGAATCTAAAGTTGGATTGCTGTGCTTGTTTTACTTCCTTTGCTTGCTCATGTTGCCACTTAGTTACTTGACTTTTGAGCTCTTTGCCACAGTAGACCTCTGCTTCCAGAGGGGAGAGCTTTGTCCCAAATTGCTGTGGTATTTGCAGCTGCCAGAGCTATTAGGAGGCTGACATCTCTGTGGCCCCCACAAACTGTGGCTCACTGATCACACACCTTAGGCCCAACACCCAAGACCACAATCCAGATCCAGACAGGTTAAAGCAAGAGCAATTATCCTCTGAATTGTTGTTTGGCCCCCCTATAATCTGCAGGCCAGGAGCTCTGAAGCAGCCAAGTGGAGGCAGCTGCAGGGCCACCAACCTCCACCACTTCTAACTCCAGGGGGCAGGGGCTGGACTTCTCCTCCATACCCCTTAGTTCCAACAGAGTTTTACACTGACCTCTCACTTTTTCTTTGGCATTTATGGGTTGATGATTCTGGAAACTGCTACAGCTGCTGGTGATCCACTCTCCTGAAGTCTGCTCCAGCTGCAGCTGTTTGGGGCTGCCCTGGGGCTAAAACATAGGCTCAGGCAGGGCTGGGCTCTGCTCCCAGTAAGTTGTGATGGACCCTTCCTGCCAGCCTGCTGGGCTGCCTTCAGCGGGAGATTTGTTTCTCTCTGTCACTTCGTGGGTTCTGGAGCTCTAAAATTTGTTTAGAGTCATATTTTACAGGTATTTGAGGTGGTTATGAGGGCAGCTGATGGAGTTTTCCTGCTTCTGTGCTGCCATATTGGCTCTGCCTCCTTTGATTATGAATTTTTGTTTATAAGGGTTTTGTTTTTCTTCTTTTTCCAAAAAAAATTTTTGTGGAGGCAGGAGGGAGAGGAAATAAATGCTTGTTAACTTAAAAACAATAAAATTAAATAGACTTGGACTAAGTTACTACAGAGGTCCTTTCATCTCTAAATCTGGGATCCTATAATCCCCATGAGCTTCAGGGAGGGATACAGGTAATGAGAATTATGTATGTATAGGGGAACCAATGCTGGGGTAACTGATTTCTCCAAAGTCATATAATCTTTCCAGGTGGGAAGGGGAAAGAGAAATGAGCTCCTTCCACTCAGCTATATAATTTTCAATACCGACAGGCTGAGGCAAAAGCATTCCTGCCACCATTTCCATAGTTTTTTGGATAGCTTTACGATTCATTTTCAGTAAAGACCAGCTGTGATGCAGTTCTGTAAATGCTGTAATAGAATTTGTTAACCACTTCAACATGAGTTTTAAAGTAAATGTCACACTGCATTGTCACAGTGCACTAACAGCACATTAGCCAGCTCCCACTCTTGTTTAATTCACTTTCCCAGTGTTGAGTTATTGTGACGCCTCCTAGCAAGGCCATGTTCAGGGAATTATATGGCAGTGAGGCTATTTATTCTTTTAACTCTCTCCTGATGCTGCCCTGGGTGGTTGCTGAAGTTTGGCTAGTGCAGCTGTTATTTAGGGGAGTTTTTAGCAATTGATTTAAGAAGATAATAATCTTTTCCACCCTAATCAAATCAGAGTGTGTAGGGGACTACAGTGCCAACAAAGAACACCTTGGTCACTTGAAATCCCTGCTGCTGTATCCCATAATAAAGAACTTAGAAGCATAGATGTGAATTACTGGGCAAGCCTTGGAATATGCCTATGATGTTACTACCTGGTGCACAGGTCTAGACATATGACTTCCTCTGTTGAGGATGATTTATAAACTCCTCAGGCAGACATTCAAGTCCTTTCTTAATCTGGCTTCAACCTATCTGAAATCTAAGTTCAAATAACAGCTGAGCTACCTTCATTCTTTCATTCATTTATTCGTTATACATTTGATAGCTATTTATTTAACAGGTATATTATTGAACACCCATTATGTGTAAATTGTAGTGACAAAAACTACACAGATTCTGTCCTCAAGGAGTTAACAATATTTTTTCCCCACATATTGTATATCCCCAAAAAGTAGTCTATGGTCATGCTGACAACTAGAGTGCTTATTAACTGGGGAAGCAAAATAAATGGGCCTTTCTGGAGAAGGACAGCTAGGTGGTGCTATAGTGGGCCTGAAATTAGGAATACTCATCTTCCTGAATTCAAATCTGGGTGCAGACACTTACTAGCAGCATGACCCTGGGCAAGTCACTTAACTCTGTTTGCCTCAGTTTCCTCAACTGTAAAATGAGCTAGTGGAGGAGTAGGAAACTAGTGTCTTTGCCAAGGAAACCCCAAATGGGGTCATAAAGAGTCATATATGGCTGAACAACAACAAAACTTCTCTGGTTTTTGATAGGCCAATTTTAGCCTTTGTCTTGCTCAATTCTAGGCATCTTCAGTCCACCTTGGTCATCTCCTTCTCATGCAGTCTCCACTTGGATCATCACTTCTACCTCTTCCTCCTGGAACTTATCTCCCCATCCCCTTTTCCAACCCTCTGTCCTCAGGACTTACAATAAGCCCTAACACACATAGCATGTACTTAATAAATTCTCTCTCTCTCTCTCTCTTTCTCTCTCTCTCTCTCTTTCTCTCTCTCTCTCTCTCTCTCTGTCTCTCTCTCTCTCTCTCTCACACACACACACACACACACACACACACACACATTTCATATACTTTGTCAGTTTTATTTCAGTATTTTTCTTTTTTTAAACATTATTTTTGATGTTCTTTCCTTTTTAAATTTGTAGTTCCAAATTCTCTCTGTCTTCCTACTTCCCACCGCTCCCTCACCCACTAAGAAATCAAATAATATGATATAAATTATATTAAATCATGCAAAAAGCATTTCCTTATTAATCATATAGCAAAAAAGAAAGAAAAAGAAAATGAGAAAATTATACTTCAACTTGTACTCTAAATTCATAAGTTCTTTCTCTGGTGATGAATAGCATTTTTTTTATCATGAATCATTCAGAATTGTCTTAGACTATTGTATTGATCAGAGTGGCCAGATCTGTCACAGTTAAGCATCATTATAACATTTTTGTTACTATGCGCAATGATTTCTCAGTTCTCCTTCACTTTGCATCAGTTCATATAAATCTTTCCAGGTTTTTCCAAAATCATCTTGCTCATCATTTCTTACAGCTTAATAGTACTCCATCACAATCATATGCCACAACTTGTTCATCCATTCCCCTACTGATGAGTATCCCCTCAATTCCAATTCTTTGCCACTATTAAAAGAGCTGCTGTAAAATGTTTTTGTACATAAAGGTCCTTTTCCTTTTTCTTTGATCTCTTGGGGATACTGACCTAGTAATGGTATTGCTGAATCAAAGAGTAGGCACAATTTTATAGCCCTTTGGGCATAGTTACAAATTTTTCACTAGGATGTTTGAACCAGTTCAATACTCCACCTTCAATTCATTAGTGTATCTATTTTCCCTCAACCCATCTAGCACTAGTCTCACCTATTCTGCTTTTTTTTTTTTTTTTTTTTTAGCATTTTTTGAAGGGAAGAAGGCAGGGCAATTGGGGTTAAGTGACTTGCCCAAGGTCACACAGCTAGTAAGTGTTAAGTGTCTGAAGCTGAATTTGGACTCAGGTCCTCCTGACTCCAGGGTCAGTGCTCTATTCAATGCTCCACTTAGCCACCCCCACCTATTCTGCTTTTTAAGGAGTTCTTTTGTTCAGGGAATTTTTGTGCCCCTTTTACCATTATTCCAATTCTGTTTTTTAAGGTATTGCTATCTTTTGTATTTTTGTGGCTCTTTTATCAAGCTGTTAATTCTTTTTTCATAATTTTCTTGCATCACTCTCATTTATTTTCCCAGATTTTCCTCTGTCACTCTTGTTTCTTTATTGAATGCTACCTGGAATTCTTGTTGGGCTTGTGTCCAGTTAGAATTTCTATATGAGGCTTTGTTTGTAGTTGTTTTCTCATTACTGTCTTCCTCTGAATTTGTATCTTGGTCTTCCCTACAACTATAGTAATTAATCATGGTCAAGTTCTTTTTGTTGTTGTTCTTTTCTCATTTTTCCAGCCTATTTCTTAACTTTGACCTTTATGTTAAAGTTGGTTTCTGCTTATCTGGGGGTAAGGAGACACTGCCAAGCTTCAGGCTTTATTGTACTGTGATTTTCAGAACTAGTTCTGGGGGTCTACAAGTTCTAGGTGCTTCCAAGGTGGTGGGATGAGGGAAAAGGTATGGCCATTGCTCTCCTGCTCTGCTTTCTGGTCTTTATACAGGAAGGACCCTTGTTTCACTGTAGTCTTTGATGTACCACTAGTGCTTCTCTTGGACCTGGGACCATGACCATGGCTCCTGCTCTCCTGCTGCTGCAGGTGCTAACATTTCTTTCTGCCTTGTAATTGAGAACAGGGCCCCTTCTCCTTTGTAACGAAACACAAACACTCCTGTTGGCCCTGAAACTGTGCCCCAGAGCTGCATATTAGCAGTGGTATTGCCAACTAGCACCAGATGCACACAGTGCCAGTAATAGGTCCCCTGTTATCTCTTTCTGACAAGTTGTCCAAGTCCTCAAAGCTGCTGCTGCCGCCATTTTTGTCCCATATGCATGCTTTAGATAGGCCCCCTTTCCAGGTCACAGACCTCTTTTGCCAACCTCATAAGTTTTCTTAGACCAGAAAAAGGTTTCATGCTAACATTTAGTTAGCTCTGCTGCTCCAAAATTTGAATTGAGGTGTTATTTTAAAGTTGTTTGGAAGGGCATGTTGAGAGTGTAGCTGGGTTGCTGCCTCTAATTTCCCATCTTGAACTCTCCCTACCTCCTGACACCCTATATATTTTTTATTTAATCAATAGCCACTCTTCTGTTAGTTTAGATAATTTATTCTCTACAGTTGAATTCCCAGTTGCTTCAAGAATTGACATATTAGTATTGCAAGAACAATCTATTGTGGCTCCAACATAGAATGGAATAGTTGGAGTATGAGAAATTAAGGATAGTGAGAACTCTAGTGATGAGGGGTTGGGAAGACCTTAATAGATAATAAATATAAAATATAAAAAAGTAAGTACAGAATAATTCAGGGGACAATTTCTACTACAAAGGACTCAGGTAGGAGAAGACAGTGGAGCTGATATTTAAAGGAAGGCATTTTTCTTGACGCTGAGAGTACAAAAATAGAAGAAAACAAAACAAAAAGTAGTCCCTGGTTTCAAGGGCTTATATTCTGTTGAAAAGATGGGCATATGAATAAATAAGTGAATTCATAATAATATGAGGAGAGAGAAAGAGACAGACAGACAAACAGATAGACAGACAGACAGAGACAGAGAGAGGGACAGAAAAAGAGAGACAGAGAGCAAGCAATAACAATCAGGCAGATTAGAAACAGTTTCGTATAATTGGTAGCACCTGAGCTGGGCTTTGAAGAAAGCTAGGCTTTTTAAGACTAGGGAACTGAGGGGACTAGGGAACCAGCAGGAGGGGTGGCAGGTGCAAAGGCCTAAGGAGGGAAAAAGGAATGAATGGATAAATGAATGAAAAATATTTATTAAGTACTTAATCTGTGATAGGCACTGTGAAGGTACTGGGGACCCAAATGTGTTTGTCTTTGTTCTTACATTCCAATAGAAGTCCTAAGCCAAGCCTCCTATCCTGAGGAGGTGGTCTCTCTCTGTATCTTTCCTACTTTCACTTGGAGGGTAGTTTTTTGTTGTTTTTTTTTTTTTGTGGGTTTTTTTGGTGGTGGTGTTTTGGTTGGGCAATGGAGGGACACAGAGACACAGAGACACAGAAACACTGACAGAGACACAGACACAGAGACATAGAGAAAGGATCAGTACTACACCTGTAAAGATAACATAGATTTTTTTTTGGAATGCTGAATTCTTTCAGAATTTTTAAAGTAAAGTTGAATTTGTATAATAAAAATTTAAGTAAAGCAGGAACTGTCTGTATAATAAAATGATCAGCACAGAAAGGGTTTTGGTCCGGTAAATCACAGGCACAGTGAGTTGATTTGTAGGGCAGTGACTGACATTCTCTTTCCAGCAGCAATATTAGTAATGATTTGATATGACTATTATAGCCAAAGCAAGAAATAGAAGGGAGGATTGGGTCACACATGGGCCAGTCTAATTGTAACAAATGTTTATGGAGTGACGATGATGATGATGATGATGATGATGGTGGTGGTGGTGGTGATAAGTACTTTGAGGTTTGGTAAGCACTTTATAAACTTTATTTCATTATATTTACACAACCTTGGGGGGTAAATGCTATTAGTACTCCCATTTTACAGATAAGAAAGCTGAGGCACAGAAATATTAAGTGACTTGCCAGGTTCATACAGCTAGTAAATGTCTGAGCTTAGATTTGAGCTCAGGTCTTCCTGGCTCCAGGTCCAGTACTAGATGAAGAAGATAGGTGGGAATCAAATTATGGAAGGTTTTGAAGGCAAGGCCAAACGTTTTGTCTTCATTCCTGGAGGAAATAGGGAGCCACTAAAGCTTCTTGAACAGGAGACTGACACAGAGTGATCTGTGATTGCGGTATATTAATTTGTCAGCTGTGAGGAGGACTGATTAGAGAGTCAGTGATTTGATGGAGAGAGATCAGTTAGGAGACTATTATCCTAATAGTCCTGGCTATATGAGCTTAGAGAAATCAGTCAAGCTCTCTGAGCTACAAATTCCTCATTGATAAAATGAAGATGTTGGATTAGATGATCTTTGATAAGGTCTCATTCATCTCTTATTCATATCTTTTCTGTTCTCCTTTGTAAATTCTATTTCCCCACCAAACTAGAACACTGAACATTTCAACTCCCAAATCCCATGTCCTATCCTATCCAAGGACCTGATTCTTTCTCAAGGTGAGGGAATTTTAAGCAAGCTATGTCTAGGGCAAAGACACTGTCTCATTTTTTCCCCTACAAGCTTATATTGCTTTAAATGTGAGTTCATTCCAGTATTGTGTAGAATTATTTTTTTCAGCCTTCATCCTGATGGTTGTCTTGATGTAGATGTAGCCTTCATGTAATAAATATGTTGAGCCTGCAAAGAGATTGGAGCTATCCTAGCAACAATTTTTTTCCTTGTTTTTTCCCTTGCTCTATTTGATGTTCCTGGGAGTAATAGGTTGAAGAAAGGACTAATAGCAGAATGTCACATTTGCTACTGCTCTAAAACACAAATTTCTTATTTTCTTACAGCATAAAAATGTCACAATTTTTCAAGGTCACAAAAATAAATGCCCCCTATAGCAGAGTCAAACAAAAGGTTTTGAGGCTGAGTAGAGCACTCTCTGTGCACCCAGATACATATTCAGGGTGACAGTATCTGTTGGGTAGGTCATTATACTTTGAGGCCTTGCCTTGCCCCATACTAGTCATTCTGAGACCAGCTGTGGTGAAGCCAGGGGAAGTCTGGAGAAACTTAAGAGAGGAGAAAAAGATTACAGCTCTCTTGTCAGTGTGTAACAAAGGCTGAAGATGAAAAATCAGGAGGAAAACCTGTAGTTTTTTAAAATAGTATTTTATTTTTTTCCCAATTACATGTCAAGACAATTTTTAGCATTTATTTTTACAAGATTTTGAGTTCCAAATTTTTCTCACTCTCTCCCTCCCCTCCTCTCTTCCTAAAATGGTAGGCAACTTGATATGGGTTATACATGTGCTATCATATAAAACACGTTTCCATATTAGTCACAGTTGTGAAAGAAGAAACAGATCAAAAGGAAGAAAAAACATGAAAAAGAATGAAGTGAAAAAAAAGTATGCTTTGATCTGCATTCAGAGGCCATCAGTTCTTTCTCTAGATGTGGACAGCATTTTCCTTCGTGACTCCTTTATATTTGTCTTGAATCACTGTGTTACTGAGAAGAACTGAATCATATATAGCTGATCGCCACACAATGTTGCTGATACTATTTGCAGTCCTGCTGGTTCTGACCATTTCACTTTGCATCAGTTCTTACAAGTCTTTTCAGGTTTTTGTGAAATATGCCTGTTCATCATTTCTTATTGCACAATTGTATTTCATTACATTCATATACCAGTTTGTTTAGCCATTCCCCAATTGATGGACATCTCCTTAATTTCCATTATTTTGCCACCATGAAAAGGACTGCTACAAAAATTTTTGCACACGCAAGTCCTTTTCCCATTTTTATAATCTCTTTAGGATACAGACTTAGTAGTGGTATTGCTGGATCAAAAAGTATACACAGTTTGGTTGCCATTTGTGTATAGTTCCAAATTGCTTTACAGAATGGTTGGATCAGTTCACAACTCTACCAACAGTGCATAAGGGTCCCATTTTTCCCACATCCTCTCCAACATTTATCATTTTCCTTTTTTTGGTCATATTTCAAAAGTTATTTAGAATACTTCTTCATGTATGTATAGATAGCTTTGATTTCTTCATCTGCAAACTGCTTGTTCATATGCTTAGACCATTTCACAATTGGGGAATGATTTATATTCTTATAAATTTGGCTCAGTTCTCTATAGTTGAGGCATGGGGCCTTTATTAGAGACACTTACTATAGAGATTGTTTCTCAGCTTTCTGCTTTCCTTCTCATCTTGGTTGCATTGGTTTTGTTTGTGCAAAAGCTTTTTAATTATATATAATCAAAATTATTTATTTTATATTTTATAATGCTCTCTTTCTCATTTTGTCATGAACCTGTAACTCACTTAACTTCTCCTTTAAGAATTTGGATGCTATGCCACTTGGCGTATTTATGTTTAGTATTGATATTTCTTCATTGTCTTTGGTACTTTTTTAGCAAGATGCAGTTTCCTTCCTTATTTCTTTTAATTAAGTCCATTTTTGCTTTTCCTTTGTCTGAGATCAGGATTACTATCTCTGATTTATTTCTTTTTAGTTCAGCTGAAGTATAATAGATTTTGCTCCAGCCCCTTACCTTTACTTTGTGTGTCTTTCTCTGCTTCAAGCCTGTTTATTGTAAACAACATATTGTAGGATTCTGTTTTTTGATCCACTCTGCTATCCACTTCCATTTTGTGGGAGAATTCACCTCATTCACTTTCATGGTTATCACTACTAACCATGTATTTACCTCCATCCTATCTTTTCTCTTGTTTGTCCTCTCTCTCCTTTCACCTTTTCCTTCTTCAACAATGTTTTGCTTCTGTCTTCAACCTCCACTGTCAATACCACTCCCTTTTATTTAATCTTCTCCCCTCCTACTTTCCTGTCAGGTAAGATAGATTTCTATATTCAACTGATTGTGTATGTTATTTCCTTTTCGAGTCAATACTGATGAGAGTAAGGTTCAAGAAATGCCCATTCCCACCCTCCATCTTTCCCTCTACAGGGTTTTTTTTTTTTTTGCCTCTTCATTTGAAATAATTTACTCCATTCTACCTGTGCCTTCCTTCTATGCCTGATGTAGTCATCTTTCTCATCCTTTATTTTTATGTCATTCCCTCAACTTTACCTCATACCCATGTCTATTTATATTCCTTCTAGTTGTACTGTTAGTAGTACAACTTTTAATAATTACAAGTATAATCTTCACATGTTGTGATATAAACAGTTTAACTCCATTGAGTTCCTTATGTTTTCTTTTTCTTTTTTTACTTTTTTAGACTTCTCTTGGTTCTTGATACTAGAGATCAAATTTTTTGTTGTTGTTCACTTCTGGTCTTCTTAGGAAAGTTTGAAATCCTTCTATTTCATTGTATGATCATTTTTTCCCTTGAAGTATTATGATTAATTTTGCCAGGTAGGAGATTATTGGTTGTAGTCCTAGCTCCTTTGCCTTCCAGAACATAACATTCTATGATCCCTAATCCTTTAATGTTGCAGCTGCTAAATCCTTGTAATTCTGATTGTGGCTCCCCAATATTTGAATTGTTTCTTTCTGGGCACTTGAAGTATTTTTTCATTGACCTGATAGTCCTGTAATTTGACTATCATGTTCCTTGGAGTTTTTATTTTGGAATCTCTTTCCTGAGGTAAGTGAGTTATTTCAATGCCTATTTTGCCTACTGTTTCCAAGATATCAGGGCAGTTTTCCTTGATATTTTCTTGAAAGATGGTCTCCAGGTCTTCCTTTTGATTATGGCTTTTAGGAAGTCCAATTATTCTGACATTGTCTCTCCTACATCTCTTTTCCAGGTCAGTTGCTTTCCCAGTGAGGTATTTTATATTTTCTATTTTTTCATTCTTTTGAATTTGATTGATTCTTGATGTCTCATTGAGTAATTGACTACGTCTTGCCTGATTCTAACTTTTTAAGGAATTGTTTTCCTCAGTTTTTGTACTTCTTTTCCATTTGGTCAATTCTACTTTTTAAGCAGTTGTTTTCTTTTTCCAAGCTGTTGACTTTTTTTTCATAATTATCTCTCATTTCTTTTCTCAGTTTTTCTTTTACCCCTCTTGTATGATGTTTAAGCTCCTTTTTGAGCTCTTCCATGAGTTCTTTGTGAGCTTGACACCACTTCCTATTTTTCTTTGGGGTTTTTCCCATAGGTGTTTTGAAATTGTTGTCTTTTTTTGAGTTTGTCTCTTCATCTTCCCTATCACCATAATAACTTTCTATAGTCTAATTCTTTTTTGTTCTTTTTTACTCTTTTTTTGGCCTTTTTCCTTTTTTTTTAAATTAAAGCTCTGCTCTCAGAGTGGAGGGGGCACTATTTTAGGCTTCTTGTGTCAGGGGCTGCAGGCGCTGGCTGTTTATCTCCTGCTGCACTGATGTTTTCCTGAAGTCCACAGGGAACCCTGGTGTCTGGTGCTGCGCTGAGGGGGTGGGGTGGTGGTGGCTGGTACGTCTGGAGGCTGTAGAGGTTTGGCAGCTTATCTGGTGCTGAGATGGGTCTGATATGTGCTGGGACTGGTGGAGCTATTTCTGCATTTCTGCAGGGCTAAAGTGAAGCTCGAGTTAGTTTGGTCACTGGAGGTTGCCTTTTTGCCTGGGGCTATGCTGAAGCACATGGTGGTTCTTACAGCTGGAATCTGCCAGTTCCTGTAGCTATGCTGAGGCTCATGGAGGTGAGGGCAATACACCACACTGGTATTCAGGTTCTCCTGCTGGTTTGCTGATATGGGGCTTATTGCTGGCATGCTTGGATGCTTCCTTTCCTGGACTATGTTCTCCTGTTACGCAAGTGAGACAGATCTTTCTTTTCAATCTTCAAAGTTTCTTGGGCTAAAAGATTGTTTCATCCCATCTTTTGCTAGTTCTGGTGTACAGGATTTGTTTTGGGGCCCTATTTTATGGTTGTTTGTAGGTGATTATGGGAAAGTAATAGCAATTTACTGCTTACTCCTCCATCTTGGCTCCCAGAAGCAAAGCCTGTGGTTCCCATCACTTTGGCAGCATCATAAATCACTCTTTTTTTTTTCTAGGTTCCTAGGTGAGCTTCTACTCCATATGTACATATCTGTAGTCCATTCATTCATTCAAAAACCATTAATTAGACATCTACATATTTGAATTGGTGGGGGGAATACAAAAATGAGGACCAAAAATCCCTGCCCTCAATGAGTTTATTTATGGTCCACCTATTTGGCAAGCTCCTCCTACCATGGGCTCCATGTGACTCAAGCTGTGGTCTGGGCCAAAGCTCAAAGCAGGTCACATAGATCTATTAAGGTACAGGGAAGATCTTAAAATTTTCCCTTAACATTTCAAACTGTAAGTTCAGTATTCTTTCCATGGCACCACACTGCCTCTCAAACATTTGTTCCAGTGACAAAATAGCCAGAGGTTTTGATCTGTACAAATCCTGTTACAGGATTATATGATTTAGAGCTGGATAGAATCTTAGAGATCCAGCTTCTTTCTTCTTCTTCTTCTTCGTCTTCTTCTTCTTCTTCTTCTTCTTCTTCTTCTTCTTCTTCTTCTTCTTCTTCTTCTTCTTCTTCTTCTTCTTCTTCTTCTCCTTCTTCACCTTTTCCTTCTCCTTTTCCTTCACCTTCTCCTTCTCCTTCTCCTCCTCACATCCTCCTCCTCCTCCTCCTCCTTCTTCTTCTCCTTCTTCTCTTTCTCCTTCTCTTCCTCCTCCTCGTCCTCCTCCTCCTCCTCCTCCTCCTTCTTCTTCTTCTTCTTCTTCTTCTTCTTCTTCTTCTTCTTCTTCTTCTTCTCCCTCTTCTCTTTCTTCTCCTCCTCCTCCTTCTTCCTCCTTTTCCTCCTCCCTCTTCCTCCTCCTCCTCCTTCTTCCTCTTCCTCTCCTTTCTTCTTCTTCTTTTTTTTCCTCCTGCTTCTCCTCCTCCTCTTTTTTCTTCTTCCTCCTTCTTCCCATTTTGCTTAGGTTTAGTGGATCTGGGCCCACCGATTATCAGCTTTGACCTTCTCTGTTTCTTTCCTAAGCTTATTTACCCCCACCCCTTAAGAACCTAATGCTGCCCACTACCCCCTTTCATGGTGGAGGCTCACCATATTAGTACTGGAATTAGTGAGGATACCCCATCAGCTGTAGTCTTACTGCAGGTGAGAGAGGTCCACCAGCCTCAGCCAACCAGTAGCAGGGATTAGAAACAACTATGACTGGCCTCCTCATTTTACAGACAAAAAACCTGAGGTTGAGGTAGGGGAAAGTACTTGCACAAACACACAAAGCTATCATATAGCTGAAGCAAAAGTTTTATTTTTTACATCAAGGTGGAAACACAGGGCTCTGTTTCTGCAATCTAAAACCAACACTGTACATGTTTATTCCCTGGCAAGTATTGGCCTGCTGCATTGTCTACATTATGACCTAAATGATCCTGACAGAGCTATTACTAGGAATTTGGACACCTGAATCAAGCAACATGAAACATGGCTTCATATCAACTTTGCAGTTGCATAATGTGAAAATGATTCAAGAAGTAATTAAGATAAATTCATTTGAACAGGAGATGGGACATGGATTGGTTAACATAATGACTTCTATATTGCTAAAAGAGTGTACGTACTTAAGTTTTCCACATCTGAAAATTCAGTGGCCTACAACAACAGACCAGTTGTTCTGCCATATTTATGACTCTGATTCAAGAGGCTTTTCCATTTAGTAAATGAGGAAAAATAGGCAAATAAAAAGATAACATTTGGCCCTATAGAACAAAATGCATCCATGAAGGCTATCCTCTAGTAAAAGATCTTTCATTGGAAACATATAGGATCCTATGATAGTTATGGCTAATAAATTAAATTTGTTCAACAATTTACTGAATATTCACCTCAAGGGAGCTATTGAACAGTTGTTTCTCTAAGTAGTTTGCAAGTTCCTACCAGCATTTTTGCAAACTTAACAACAATCCCCTTTCCTGGTAGTTAAGTGGTATACTGGATAGTTACTCTGTTGCCAGGAAGCCCTGAGTTCAAATTTGACCTCAAACACTTATTAGCTGTGTGACCTTAGGTAAGTCATTTAACTTTTGCTTGCCTTAGTTTTCTCAATTGTAAAATAGGGGTAATAATAGCACCTACCTCACAGGGTTACTGTGAGTATCGAATGAGATAATATTTGCAAAGTGCTTAGTATGTCTAACAAAAAATAGGCATTTGAAGTTTCTTCCTTCCCTTTATTTTTCTCTTATTTCTTTCCTTCTCTTCCTTTGCCTCTCCTTTCTTTTCATCTTTTTTTTTCCTTCATGAGACACTTCTTTTCCTCAGTTCCCTGTGTTAACATTTCAGAAAGAAAACAGTGCCCACTTATGAAATATGCCAGCCTAAAAGAAAGGCACCACCTCGTTTAACACTTGTTACACTGGACAGTTGGAGTAAGGGCTGTGCTCAACTGTCAGCAGAGTTGTCTGCTGTGCCAGACAGCCCCTCCAAGACCACTGGAGACTGAGCCAGGGGGAACTCCCCTCCAATGCCCAAGCACTGCAGAAGCCATGCCAATCTCTTGCTTCCCTGCTGAGGCAGCCAATGAGAGCACCAATTAGTGCAAACTCTGATATGGAGATGGGTCCACTGAGGACGAACCCCTCCCTGACTAGCATGGCAGAGGCCATCCACACGGCCGTCAGATGTCTACAGTTTTCCATCATTCATGACCCACTCTAGAGTGCTTCCCCTGCACTTGGCCCAGCCCCAGTCTGTTTCTAGCAATTGTTTCCCAAAATCTCCCAGGAATCTGAGCATCCCCATGATCCCTTTGCCCTTCACTCCCTCCAGTCTTTTTATGAAAGGACACAATAAAGGAATTAATATTTGACTGTTTTAATCCAAAGGCAGGACTCTGTACTATAAGGAGCTCTTTAAGAAAATGAACCTATTGATTTCTATTTCTGCCAGTTCTGTTTAGATTCACATAAGAAAACACTGGGTGGGAGAATGACCTTGCCATTTTATGAATGTCTTGTTAAGATCACAGAGTCAAAAATTTAGAATTAGAGGGAACTTCAAAAATCATCTACTCCAAACCCTTCATTTTACAGATGAGGGAAACAGACTCAGAGAGATAAAAGACTTGCTGGTCCAGTCACACAGATAGTGACAGTCAGGATTTGAATTCAGCATCTGATAAATTTAGAGTTAGCGTACCCTTTCTTTGACTGTTGATATTTGAAAAAGAAGTTGCTTCATGGAATTCCATTTCATGAGGCCAAATCTTGTAAAACTGATTGCAGAATATCTGAGACTACAGTATCTAGTCATATTGATTTCAAAATATTCACAAATTTGTTATCTTGGTGCAAGAGATGCCTTTGTGGTGTGAGCTTTTATAAATGGACTTTATCAAATGATGGTACATATTTTCTGCTTTTAAAAAAAATCCATTCTTGATTTAATCAATTTAATATGGATGATAGTCCAAAACTTCTTTCTATAAGGTTCTAGAATCTATGACTTAGCTTGAGAAAGAGAGAAGAAAATCTGTCATTCTTGTTTAAGTGTTCTGTGTTCCCAATGTAAACTCTGAGGGCAGGAACTATTTCATTAAAAAAAATACATCCCCTGAGAGACAGTGTGGCGCAGTGCATAGAGAACTGGCTTTGGACCTGTTTCAAGTTCCACTTCTGGCACATACCCTCTGTGTCAACCTGAGTGAGCCATTTAATTCATGTTAATGTCCTAGCCAACTCTCTAAGACCACAAGTTGTGGAGAAGATGCCCTCCTGCATTGGTAGAGGGCAACCTGTGAGTTACCTATACCAATAAAACCTCACTATCCCTAACTATATCCATATCTCTAACCTCTAATACTTAGTATAATATATGACACATCGTAGGTGCTTTAAAAATTCTTGTTTTAGATTGATGATTAGGATAATAAAAATTATGAATATACATCATCAGTAAGGAGGATAATATTTTAGGACCATACAGAGATTTGTTAAAAGCTGTTTCAGGATTAGAGCTGGGCCATTTCCAGTCATCCTGATTGATATATGGCCACTAGACCCGGATGACTCTGAAAAAGAAAGTGAGGTTGGTGACTTTGTACAGCCCTGCCTTACTCACATCCAAGTCAATTGCATGTCATGGCATCATCTCCCTTATGTCATGGTCCTCTTTGAGAATGGAGGACAACCACAAACACAATCTTAGGATTAGAGATAAACCACAAATAACTATATGCTCAGAGATAATCAAACAGTTCTCTCTGTATAAAATCAGGCCTCTGTAATTTTCCCTAATGGAGTGAAGAAGAGAATACAAAATAGTAGATAATCAAAAAACTATTTCCGTTTTACATAGGAATTAATTTTCAATATATATATATATATATGTATATGTATATATATATATACACATACATACATATATATATACATACATATATCCCTTCCTTTCCTCTTGCAGATTTGCCTTTTAAATTATTAATAAATAATAACTATTTATTGAACCCTTCCCTTGTGTACAGAATAGAGCTAGATTTTATAAAGAGATATAGAAGAAACCCAGTACATAGTTTCTGCTTTCAAAGACCTTGTAATCTCGTTGGGTAGGCAAAACTAAAGCATAAAATAAGAGATATCAAAGAACCATATAATTATGTGCTTGAATTGTGTGGTCCATAATTTATGATGTGGGAATATGGCTCACCCATCTAAAGGTGGTACTGTTGATAGTGGGATCCTCACATTTGCAGAGTAAATGATGCCTTGACAGAAGTCCTTTTCCTACATTGAGCTACCCTTGGATATTGGCCTTCACATGCTAATTACAGATTCATGATATTTTTTGGATAGAAAATATAAAAGGGACATAAGATAAAATTGCATGACTTTGTACTATTCAACTTCTTGTTATTGATCTCACCTCCCTAGGCTGTGGCAGTTTTATTACACCCTAACTAGTCATACACTGTAACCACCAAACAATAACACCAACCAAAACAACAACAAAAACCCGAGAACAAAACAAAAAAGCTTCATTGGGCAAAGTGAATGTGTAAACTGACATCCTTGCATCTAGAAATTTCCGATAAAAACAAAAATGATATTACTCTAGAATAAAACTAAAATTATTCTATAGGACTTTTAAAATTTCTGTACAGGCTGTCTTTTTTTTAGGTAATAAATTTTAATACAGGTACTAGAAACATATCATTTTGGAACTAGAAAAGACCTTAGAAGTCATTTAGTCAAGTTACAGATGGGGAAACTGTGGCCATGCCGGGAAATGATTTGGTCAATGTTACAAAGCTAACCAATTAGTGGCTAACTCAAGATTAAAATTTGCGCCTCCTAGTCCTAACAGGCTGTTTGTTCTTCAAATTTATGTTTTAAATAATAAAATTCACTTTGTATGCTAGTATGTCATTCAATACAAGAAATGCTTATATTCTACCTAGATACTGAAACAAGTAGTTTTTAATATAGTGGATGCTTTCCACACCACCTCCAAAGATGTTCTAGCAGGAATTCCCTACGTCTTCCAATTAGTTAGGGACACCTTCTCAGTAGTGGTGGATTTTTTTTAGAGGATTCATCATGGTAATACATCAATTTGATAAGACAAGAAAGATAGGGTGTTCTGGGAGTAAAATGTGGCAAGAGAAGAGACATGGGAACACTGTAGAATCACAGAAAGCTAGAATTGGAAGCAGACTTAGAGTTCATATACGCCAACTTCCTCATTTTGGGAGATGCAAGATGAAGCCTTGAAGGATTACATAATGAATGTGAAGCTATCACAGAGCCAGGATTTGTACAAAGGTATTCCAATTCCAAATCCAGAAAGTGAGAACATTTGTGTTGGTAGAGAGAATGATGAAGGTTGTGGGAGAAGATTAAAGGAGTCAGACAGTCTAAGACACTCTAGTGATGTAGAAGGTGGAGAGCCTAGCAGGGGGTGGGGAAGCTGAGGCCTCAAAGCCACAGGTTCAGGAAATCTAGGAAAATTATAGTAACAACAATTCACAATTGTATGGCATTTTAAACTTTGAATATGTGACTTTAATTATTACAGGGCACTGTTCTCATAACAACCTTGCATGATAGCTAGTGTTGTTATTTCTATCTGCATTTTACAGATGAAGAGATTAAGGCATAAGAAAGTTAAGCAGCCTGAAGTAGGTCACACAGCTGATGTCAAAGTTTTTGCTCAGATATTCTGACTCCAAGGTCAGTGTTCTTTACATTGCACCCCACTGTGATAATGAACCTCAGCTACTGTATTTTTGAGCTTATAGGCAGGGGACACATAGTGGGCCCATGGACAGACTCTAAGGACGGAGCTTTCTCTCACCTCCCTGTAGGCCCTTGAAAATGGGCAGGTAGAGCGATTTGGCTATGAGTTTTTATCTGACTGCTCCATCTCCCAAGATCAGAAGCAGGGACCTTGCTACAGCTATAAGGTCTTCTGTGACAAGTGACAAGACCAAAGGTACTGAAGTTCTCATCTCAAATTTTCAGTTAGTCCAAGGGTTTAAGCGAGCAGGAGATGTTGAGAAAATCAGAAGTATTCATTTGGAAGTAGTTTGTATGACTAACTGTATGAGAACACAATAAACTTCCGTGGGGGAAAATGATCACAGTAATCATTGGGAATGTGTGAGACAAACAACATTCCCACATTGTAATGAGATATATCTTCAAATGAAAGAAATAACTTTGAGACATTATTGCACCTAAAAAGCTAATAATTACTGCATTCAGAAGATTTTAAATTATTAAACCACATAGTGGTATGGTGAGTTTTCTACCTTGAGATAGTAGGCATATATTTCTTCTCCTTTTCCTTCTCCTCCTCCTTGTCCTCCTCCTCCTTTTCCTTTCTCTTCTTCCTTCTTTCCTTTCTCCTCCTTCCTCTTCTTCTCTTTTTTTATTCCTTCCTTCTTTCCTTCCTTCCTTCCTTCTTTCCTTCCTTCTTTCCTTCCTTCCTTCCTCCTTATCTCCCTCCCTTTGTCTCTTTCTCCTTCCTTCCTCCTCCTTATTAGCTAAGTGACTCTGAGCAAATAATTTAATTTCTGTTTGTCTCAGTTTCCTCTGCTTTAAAATGGGGATAATCCTAACACCTACCTTGAAGGGTTGTTGTGAGGATCAAATGCAAAAATATTTGTAAAGTACTTAGCATAGTGCCTGGAACATAGGAACACTATATAAATGTTTATTACCTCCTTCTTTCTCTTTCTCTTTCTCTCTCTTCCTCCTCCTCCTCCTTTTCCTCCTCCTGCTCTTCCTTCTCCTCCTCTTCCTCCTTCTCCTCCTTTTCTTCCAATATCTTTGAGAATTGGATCCCCAAAGGTTAAAAAGAAAGGTAAGAAGACCAGTAGGAAATGGAAGGTATGAAGGAAAATGTGTAGAAGAAGATAAAGATAAAGATAGAAGATAAAGAAGGAAAAGAAAGAAGGAGGAAGGAGAAGAAATAAAAGAAAAGGGAGAAAAGAACAAAGAAAAAAGAAAGGAAAGAGAAAGAAAAGAAAAAAAAGGAAGGAATAGAAGAAGGAAGGAAGGAAATAAGGAAGGAAAGAAAGAAGGGAGGGAGGGAGGGAGGAAATTATGAAGGAAGGGAGAGAGGAGGAAGGAAAAGAGGGAAGCAAGGGAGGGAGGAAATAAGAGATTACTACAGGGCAATAGTCTTAGCCTCATGTGCTCCTCAAAGTGCTAGACTTAGAGGGAGAGGATCTTGGTGGGAATTTCAGTTCTATTTCCTTCCATAGTAACCATTAAAATGACATATTCTTTAGACCTCAGTTTTGTTCTCTGAAACATGGAAGATTTCAACTAGATTATTTCTGACTCCAAACTGATGTTCCTCTGAAAAAGAAATGGTTTTTTTATTCAATAAATGGTATGGAAAATATTTTCATATGAGTGATTTTACATGTTTTCTTATTTGATCATCACAGGAGACCCCTGAGGTTGACAGAGTATTGTTGTAGCCTATTTATTTTATAGATGAGGAAACTGAGGTTAATTTGAAGATCCATGCACATAACTTGGACTGGAACATAGGTCTGATATTCAATTCAATGTTCTATTCACAGTATCAAATGATTATCTTTTAATATTAGAATTGTAATATTTTATCTAATTGCATGAAAGCAACAAAAATCTTTTATTATACTTTAATAGTAAGATAATATAGCATAGTGGATGATGGGTAGCATTTGGAATCTTCTGCCTGACAATTACTAGCTGTGTGGCTATAGGCAAGTTGCTTAACCTTTCTGATTCTTAGCTTCAACATCTATAAAATAAGGATAACAATGTTGTTCACACCTACCCCCAAAGGATTGCTAACTAAGGTAATAAATAGCTCTTCACAAATTTTAATTGTCACATAAGTGTCTGTTATTGTTTTTGTTATTAAAGACAAGTAAGACAAAATTTATTACCTGCTCTGCTATTTTATCCATAAGTGCAGCCAGTGCAGTGGATAAAAGGCCATGCCTGGAGTCAGGAACACTCATCTTCCTGAGTTCAAAGCTGGCCTCAGAAACTTGCTATCTGTGTGATCCTAGGCAAATCATTTAACCCTGCTTGCCTCAGTTTCTCATCTGTAAAATGGGACTGGAGAAAGAAATGACAAATCACTCCAGCACTCTTATGCCAAGAAAACCCCAAATAGGGTCACAAAGAGTCAGGCATTACTAAAAACAACAACATTTTATTCACAATTATATGTTATTAAAGTAATAAGAATAATAGATATATGATTCATAAAATAATAAATATCAAATAATGAATTATAAATTCATAAATATATTTTAGCATGCTAAGGTTACAATATAAATATATGACATCATTATTAATAACAATAGCATGTGGCTAGTTTTTGCCTTTCATTCTGCAAAGAAGCAGAAACAATATTTTTGCCATCTGGTCATTGACCAAAAAAAAAAAAAAGATAATAAATCCATAGGCTTTTCATTTCTAATATTCTGTAAATCTATGAGTTGAATTTATCTTTGGTTTGCCACATATTTCAAACAGGAATATTTGCAGGACAAGAACTCACTTTAATTCAATTTCCTTTTCCTTTTATTGAGCTTCCCGGAAAATTATGTATTTTAGTCTGGAAAAACTGAAAAATATGAATTTTTTTTTTGCCAGATGCCTCCATTAAATGAAACATTGCTCTCCAACTAGGAAAATCTTTTAAAGTCAACTACTCATTTGGGACTAACAAGACTGCTTCTTGAATATTAACTTAAATCAGCAAGCGATAGCCCAGTCCTGTGATTTTTCTACCTTCCTTCCCTAGCCCCCCTTTTCCTTTTGTGACCATTTTTTTGCTGCACCTGCAATTTAATATCTCATTCAGAGCTCATCTGTCTGTGAACTCTGTTTAGTGCAAAGCTTCGCAAAAAAAAAAAATTCTCTTATTTGACCATGAACTTTCGATGATCTAGTTAGCGTTACTGTCAAGCATCCCGCGGTCTTTTTGAAAAGCAGGACTTGTCCATGCTGCCCTCTGGCCAACTTCAGTGGGACTAAAATGAGAGCAAGAGCCATCAAACTGCCTGACAGCTTGTCACCAGTGAGGCTCCATTAATTTACACACATTTTCCACTGTTTGGCATCTACTATGATAACTCTTTTCTCTTCCAAGCAGTTCCTGTTTGCATTTAACACTTGGGTTAATTTTCATCAGAGTTTAAATTTAGCCATCAGTTATTTCAGGGGAGCTGTCAGCCAACATATGGAGGGAGAAGGGGAAAAAAATCCTTCTGAATTTATAATAAAGTGGGATCTGTTGAATGTGAAACAAAAACCAACTGCAATCGAGTGCGGCCCCGGTGGGGAGAGCAGGGTCAAGACAGAATTGCAGAGTGGATTAGCTGTGCTATTCACCAGAGTGGCATCTGAGCACCTCTGGAGCTTCTTGATATATCAAAAAATGATGGAAAGACACAGTTCAATTTGTCCCCCTTTTATAAAGGATAATTAACCTGTCAGTCTTGCTACTTTAACAACTTCATTAAATTGGAGTCGAAATGGGTGCTGAGAAGTCTCTTTTCTATCCAAAAGGAACAACAGAATACTTGTGTAAATGGTTCAAGAGAAAGAAAAACACCCCTCCTGCCTCTTCCCCCATAACACTGTCTGGTTACCCCCAAATTGAACATGCTGCTTCCAATTATGTCATAATTCTGACTTTACCATGACCTGCGCCAAGTAATTTTCTTAACTCGGAAGGCAGAGAAAATAGTGTAGCCGCCCAACTCAGACGGGGAGCCGGCACACCATTTAAAAATTGAGGTTATAGGGTTGCAAAGGCTGGTGTGCTGGACTGCTTAAGAACGAGAGTGATGGCACCTAAAGGTGAACAGCATTTCCCATTAATAAAAAAGAAATCAAAACAGAACTCTGCCCCAAGAACTTGCAGCAAAAAGTGGGAGGCAATGAATCAGAGCTTGACTATTGCAAAGATTCTAGTATACTGTCTCTTCCCAAGAAAAGATAAAGTAGAATCAAGCCCAAATCATTTAAGTGAAGTTTAAAACATCGCTAAGACTTGAAAATATATAGTCTTTTTCTGTTTAACAAAGCAGAAAATTTAAGTTGTTAAATACCTCTGATAACTGATTTCATTATTTTTCACGAGTGTTGTAATTTTCTCAAGAATTCCACTCGAGCACTTTGTGTATGCTCATATAAACAGAATACAGCAAAATTTTGTAAAAACAAAAATTCTTTAAAATTATTTGCAAAAATGAAATTATGTCCCTTTTGTGTTAAGAGGAATTTTTGGGTCATATTAGTAATTCTTTATAAAGCATCAGATGCAAAATAGCCCAACACATTTAAAAGTAATCAGGTTACAAGTTAAAATTGGCAATTTGGTTTTGCCACAAACTACAGGGACATGAGCAGTTATACAGATTTTCAATACAAGGTTATAGTTTTTACTTTTGATGTATTGCATGCCATATAGAAATACTAGCCAATTTTAACTCCAAGTTTGTACTGACATGGGGTATTTTTGTCTTAAGTAAATTCTGAAATGAATATTTTCCCATAGAAAACACATATATATAATATACATATGTATAATATATATGCATATATGTTAGCTCTGTGAAAATGAATATTCCTCTCAAAAACCTCACAAATTTTATTTGTCTTAAAGAAACCATAGTTTGACATCTGAACATATTTTAGTACACTTTCTCTTTGATGATTAGCAAGTACACTTGGTGGGCAGGGATAAAGAAATTCATAATTCTTTTGGTGATGTAGATCCTACTTAGATTCCAATCTTTCTCTGCTGCTAGGCTCTACTTTTAGGAAAGGAGATGAATGGGTTTACTTCACTGAAACAACTGATGTGTTTCTTTTGTGAAGAAGTCAGAATGCAATTTTTATTCCTGTGAAACAAAATTTGGTTTGTACTCCTGGGATAATTAAAACTGTTGCAGCAAAGAGGGCACTGATTTCACAGTTAAAGACTCATGCTCTTAAAGTGCCATGCTGTTTATCCCTCACACTATCATGGTGATGACTTTTTTTCTTTAATAAAAACAGCATCATTTAATGAAAATTATGGTAAATTTTTTTATGCTCCTAAAAACCCACTGGTTTTTGTATGCAGAAACTAATGCTAGATACTTTGCATTTAAATCTGGAGTGCACAGTCCCTATTGGCTAAGGATCGTCTTTGTCATAGAAAAGTTGATGTATATTTGTTATTTTTCCAAAGTACTGGCTGGTAAAGTGGTAGATTCTCTTAAGCTTGCCTGTCTATTCCAATAGTTATTTATCTGGCATATTTGATTCACTTTAACTTAGACCTCTATCTATATGCCTTTGCAGGAAGGAATTAAAAACTTAATTACCCATTTCTTAGTACTGTCTTATAAAGGAGACCTAAGATCCAAAGTAGCAACTGCTCTTGCCACTGGTGGTTTTCCACATTGAATGCCAAACCACACATGGAGAAACTGGATGTTGGGTCCATTCCAAAGCACTGACATCCCACTTTTATTTATATGTATATAGAACTTGGCATGTTTGCTTGCCGTTTCTTTAAAGAAAGGCCCCAAAGGCCATTGAGATTAGATATCAACTTCTCTGAGCATCACCCACTCAAGCAAAAGTCTGACAAAGGTGGCACTGGAGGCATCAGAAGAGTAAGTAATCCTGACTCCTTACATTGGGAGATTGGAAATAATTGTGAAGGAAAGAGATTTGTTGGACTCGTGTGATAGAGAAATGAAGTGAAGCAGGCATGAGAGAGATTATTTCATGATGTAGATGTTAAGATTCCTGGAGACAATTTCTATTAGCAAGCCTCAGAGAACATTTTCTGTAGAGGATCAGAACCTAATTTAGGAAAGGAAAAATCCAGCCTCAAATCCAAGAAAATCCAGTACCTAAAAATATGGCGCTGCCAGTGCCTATTATCTGCAAATATATTGGCTAATGAAGTGACTTGTCTCCATCTTTTTAGTTATATGCTTTGTGAGTAGTATAATGAGGTTGTGAATGGGCCTCTCGTCTTGAGTGGTAAAAAAAAAAATACAATCATAACTGAAATATAGAAATAATGATATTAAGGCCAAAGCAAGTACAGAACCAAACAAACATTGGTAGGTGGTTCAATTTCATCTTTTAACCAAATGCTTAAATTACCTCTGATTTAATCCCTATAATTTAGTCATTTTGTGATTATAGGTCAACCTTTCATTGGCAATGGTGCTTTTCATTTGTGGGGCAGAAACAGTCTTTTCATTAATGACCTTCAAATTTGCAGTTGCTTCATTGTGATGTAAAATTGTCAATGAAGCATAAACATAATTAGGGCTTCTGATAATAAGTCCTCCATATAGTAACATCTACAAAACATTTTCTGGAAAAAATTTTATGATGTCACTGTTAAGGATAGGTCTACAAAGTTGCAAATGCATAGGTAATTAAGGTCAAAACATTGGTTGTAGCTTAAATTACACAAGTTTTTGCAACCATAAAAACCCAGTACCTTCATTCCATTATTTTTCTCTTTCCTTTACCAGGAAGCAATAGACAAGTGGCACAGTGGATGTGCAGGCAGGAAGACCTGAGTTCAAATTCTGCCTCTGACACTAGTTGTGTAATCCTGGGTAAATCACACAAGCATTGTTTGCCTCAGATACTTCATCTATAAAATGGGCATAATGATAACCTCTACCTCCCAGCCTCGTTGCAAGGTACAACAACAAATGAGAATTTGTAAAGGACTATATAAATATTAATTTTTGTTATTAATATTAGGAATTAATAATTATCATTATTATTACCACCGATAGACAAAACTATCACTAATTGAATCCTATAGCAAAAGTTATGCCTACATAAGCAAAATGAAGGAGAATTTCATTTCATTAAAATGATCTGATATAATATAGTTAGAGGTGTTGAGGGCAGTTACTTATTTCAAGTAAACTTGTTTTGGTCTTTCATCACTCTACCTTTTACTTTTTGTTCATAATTCTGTCTGGTGGAGGGGGACAAACAGGAACTGAGGATCCTGGAGGGAATTGATGATCAGTGAATATAGACAATAATAAGGGAACATTTCCTGTTCTATTCAGTCTTAACATTTCCTTTCCCAGTCTTCTGAGGTAAAGATATTTCGCATCAGGTCATCAGATCTCCCAAGTGAGGTATTATGGTTTGGAAGTCAGTAACTAATCTCCTTTTTGGTACTGGAGGTTATGCTGTATCTCAAGTAACATAATCCCAGAGATAAGAGGATTTGAAGCTCTTTCCAAGAGGAAATGGATATGTGTTGGTCAGGAAAGTGCAGTTACAGAATTCTGCCCTTCTTCTTGCACTCATCAGAAGCCAAATAAAGATGGCATAATTAGCCTTTGTAATTGTGGGCACTTCCTAGGGTATACAGTGAATACTTTAAGACTTGATGATGAGGCAAGCCTAGTTTGAGAAGCCTGGCGTTGGTGTTGGAGGTAGCCGTTAAAATGCTCCGGCTTTACAGATCAGCTTCCCCATTAGACTGTGAACACTTTGAAGGCAAAGACACTGCTTTTGCCTTAATTTTTGTTCCCATCTTTTAACATAATTTCTGACATATTGTAAATGATTAAGAAATGTTTCCTGACTGTGTGACTGATTTAAATTAAGCCAAGGCTCTAGCTTAAATACTAAGTTAAGTTGTTTTAGTAAATATGTTTCTGCCGTATTTGGAGCCCTTTAGAAGGTGTAAGCTAGTGAGTCTATAGTATTTTAAGGTTTACAAAGCTCTTGAGTGACTTTATCTCACTTGATTTTCATAATAACCTTGTAAGGTAAGTACTATTATTAATGCCCATTTCACAGCCTGAGAGAAGCCATACTTGCCCAGAGTCACGCAGCTAGAAAATGTCTGAAGCAAGATTTGATTGAAGTTCATCCTAACTTCAAGTCTAAAAGTCTTTTATTAATAGTATCACTCTGAAATAGTTTCTTTTTGTCACAATCTTTAGGGAATTCCTATGTTTAGATGTGATGAGATTGTATTTCTCATATGTTTCAGGTAACCTTTGGCCAGTTACTAGATTGTGTTATATATTTGAGTCAATCTAAGTAAATCTAAGAAATATTTTGTAAGTACCTACTATTTGCAAGGCACTACTTTGGTCTTGAGGATACCACAGGAAAGACTAAATAGACTCTAGCCACGAAAGAGCTTACATTCTACTAAGAGGATGTAGTTTTTACACAGATACATGTAAGTAATTTGACGAGGAAAAGGGGACTCATGACAAAGAAGCTTTAAAAGGGACATTTTCATCTATACTCAACTTTCCAGGATGATGTGATTCTCAAAGATGGAGATGAGTTTGGAGGAATTCCAGGCATGGAGGATAACTTGTGCTGCTTCAGGAGGTAAAGATGGATGAACAAGTTTGGGAAACAGTTTATAGTACAGATTGGTCAGAACATGGAGTGAACAAAGAAGGAATACTGAGAAATAAGGCTATGAAAAGGAGGGTCTAGTAAGATTATAGAGAACATTTGTTACCAAGGTGAGCAATCTCTATTTAATCTTAGAAGCAATAGAGAGATGCTGAAGATTTTTGAGCTGAGAGTGACAGAGTAGTAGAAAGGAAGGAAGGAAGGAAGAAGGAAGGAAGGAAGGAAGAAAGAAAGGAAAGAAAGGAGGAAAGGAGGGAGAAAAGATGGAAGGATAAAGGAAATAAACATTTATTAAATGCTTACTTTGAGCTATACCCTGTGCTAAGCACTGGGGATACAAACAGAAGCAAAAAGGAAGGTAGATCCTGCCCTTCAGATGTTTACATTCTAACATGGGAAGAAAACTCATAAAGGGAATCTGAAAGTAGTAGGAAGGGAGATGAAGGCATCCCTGAACCAGGATATGGTTTTGAAAGATCCAAGCAGGGAGAGGAATCAAGGCTGGGCTCTGATGTTTTTAGCTACTAGATTTCATTCAGGAAACACCTTGTTTTTATCTGTATATATTTTGTATTTACTTCCAAATACACAAGTTCTTTCCCTAATAGAATGTGAGCAACTTGAGAGCAGGAATCAAGTTACTTTGGTCTTTGGATCCTCAGTGCATAACACAATGCCTGGTAGGGGGAAAAGGGGAAGAGAATATGCATTTATATGGCACATACTGTGTGCCAGACACTCTGCTTTATAAATATTATCTCATTTTGTACATAACAGGAGCTTAACAAATCAATGAGATGAATGGTATCTCACCAATGCCTACCAGAACAGATAATAAATGTTCATTGAATTGTTAGATTCTAGTTAATTGAATTTTCTAGTTTTTCGATGCTAAGCTCTTTTCACTTCCAACCACATAAATACTTTATTGTGGATGCAGATAATCTAGAAGATTCAGATTACATTTACACCGACTCCTAGACATCCTCCTGAATTTGTGTTTTGTTTTGTTTTGTTAAGATCTTTGATGTCTTAATTTCCCCCACCCATTCAATTTTATTTTGAGGGTCCTGGCTTATTGGTTTTTACTTAACTGAGGTTAAATGCTACAAAAATGTTAAACCACATGTCTGTTTTGAGTTTTCTTAGTATGCCAAATACAATCCTATACTCCTCTTATCATTTGTGCATTTTTCGTATTTAGTAGTGTTGAGTTATTTTTCAGTTGTGTCCAACTCTTCATAACCCTATCTGGGCTTTCTTCACAGAGATACTGGAGTGCTTTGCCATTTCTTTCTCTAGCTCATTTTATAGATGGAGAAACTGAGGCAAACTGGATTAAGTGATTTGCCCAGCATCATACAGCGAGTGATTGTGTGAGGCCAGATTTGAGTTCAGGGAGATGAGGCTTCTTGACTCCAGGTCTGGCTCCTCTGTTTACTGCACCACGTAGCTTCCATACTTTCATACTTAAACTATCTACATAAGAATAACAAGTCAATAGCCTGCTAGCCTCACATTCCAGGATATAGTGGAAATCAACATCTAATTAAATATACTGTCTCTTTGATTGCACTAATCAGAAAAGAAATGTTTTTCCCGCTTTTCTCTTACCAGACAGGCAAATGCTAGGCTGGCCCCAATCAAGTGGACAGCATTTATTAGGAATGCTTAAAGGCAAATAATTGTTTTTCTTTAAAACATTAAATCTTGAGTACAACGTGGATAAAATTTTGTAGAGAATGATTTTTCATTATTTTTTATCAAAGATAAATACAAAGCAGTGATTTATTGTACAGGGTGAAATAAAAAGAAAATAATGGTATGTTTATGTAGAAAAAGAGAAGTTGGTAGAATGCCCAGATGCCCTCAGCAGCAGACCTAATTAAGCTCTGTCTATACAACAATGGCAAGAAACTGATTTGAAAGCGAGAAAACAGTTATTTAGCGCCATGATTCTAGATTTTTTGAAGTTGTGACACCATTGCACTATTTGTCTTGTCACACTTGACATCTAGCTCCTCTTCCATATAGGTTATACATGTGTAGTTAAACAAAACATTTTCATAGTAGTCATATTGTGAAAGACTAACTATATTCCTCTCCATCCTATCTTGCCCCTTCCATTTATTTTATTTTCTCCTTTGACCCTGTCCCTTTTCAAAAGCGTTTGCTTCTGACTACCCTTTCTCTCAATCTGCACCCCCTTCTATCATCCCCTTCTCTTATCCTCTTCCCCCCTACTTTCCTGTAGGATAAGATACCTAATTGAGTTTCTGTGTATTCACACCTTAAGCCAAATCCAGAGAGTAAGGTTGACCCATTCCCTCTCACCACCCTGCTATTTCCCTCCATTGTAACAGCTTTCTCTTTCCTCTTTTATGTGAGATAACTTACCCTATTCTATCTCTCCCTTTCTCCTTCTCCCAATATATTTCTCTCACCTCTTAATTTTATTTTTTAGATGTTATCCCCTCATATTCTATCTCCTGTTCCTAAAAAAATATTAGAGGTATCGTGGTACAGTGGGAAAAGCCCTCAACTCAGACCTCTGTTAAAATACTAGCTTCGTCGCTTATTGCCCAAGTGGACTTGGGCAAATCAGTCAGCCCCCAGCATCAGTTTCCTTATCTGGAAAATAAGAGGGTTGGACTAGGTGACTTTTTGGTACCTTCCCATTCTAGATCTATAGTCCTGTGCTGAGATGGATGAATGGATGGATGGATGGATGAGTAGATAGATATCAAATCTGATATCTATTTACCCATCCATTGTTCTGATTATAGATATCAGACCGCATGTCTCTCTACTTATCCATCTACCTATATCTATCTATAGCTATCTACCTACCCATCCATCCATCCATCTATATCCATCTCCATCTCCATATCTCCATCTGTATAGTTGTTGTTCTTTGTCTTTGTTTTTGAAGAGGATCATGGCATCAGAAAAGTGATGCCATGACTTGCAGATGAATTGGACCTAATGGAGAGAGGGCTGTACAAAGTCACCAGCCTCATTTTCTCCTCTGGAGCCATATGGATCCAGTGGCAAGATATAGATAAGGATGACTGGAGATGGCCCCTGGCAAACTTGATATAGTGGATAGGAAGCTGACCTTGAATCCAAAAAGACCTTGATTCAGATCTCACCTCTGACACATCCTATGTGACCCTGGACAAGTCATTCAATATCATTGCCCAAAGTCAGTAGTGTCACGCTCCAATAGAAATAGGTCCCTGGAGGCTACATATTGACTTAGGAAAACACAAATTAATGTTATCGATATTGTATTTTTCTTTCTTTTGCTAAACATCTCTCAGTTACATTTTAATCTGAATTTGACCACCAATGGGAATGCTTCCTATGCAGAGTTGGATGCCTAGACAACTCCTTAAGACTCTAAGTCACAGAGAGGTTGCTGACTTGCATTGCTAGAGGGAATCACTTCATCCAAGAGTTCTGTATACCAAGAAAATAACAGGCCCAGTCACTATCCCTATGCATCTTTTTAAAATTAAAGAAAATGAAAGTGACATTAATAAACTGGAGATTGTCCAAACAAGTGCAAAAAAGGTAAAATTCTTGAGTTTGTGTTGTAAAAACAGAAGGATTTGAAGGAACTAGGGATGGTTAACCTGAAAAAACAAAGACTTGGTGGTGGTAGTGGAATAGTGGTGGGATACATAATTCTTTTCAAACATTTGAAGGGCTGTCATGTGGAGGAAAAATTAGAATTGCTCTGTTTGACCCGACAGGGCCAATTCATGAGCAATAGGTGGTGGCATTATGGTTCAGTGTAAATAGATTTGGAGTCAGCTGTCAGAAGTTCAAAGCCTATCACTGTCACTTATTACCTATGTAATTTGTGACCAGTCACTTAACCCTTCTCAGCCTCAGTTTCTTTATTTGTATAATGAAAGGATTGGACTAGAATCTATTCACTCTCAGAGGTCCCTTTCAGCTCTAATTATACAAGCCTATAATTTGCAAACTGGTACATTTTGGGATTGATGCCATGGAAATCTTAATAATAATTAGAGCTGTCCAGCAATGGAATGGGTTACCTCAAAGGGGGATATCTTTCCTTCCAAAGATTTTTGAGTTTAATTTTAATGACCACTAGTCAGATATGTTATAGTGGGGAGTGGGTTGGATAAGATAACCATTGAAGACTCTTCTGATTTTCAAATTTTATGATTCTGTAAATTTTGTTTTGTAGGTTTTTTTTCCCAGAATTCCATGGCTTTCCTTTAAATAACTGGGTGTATCTTTATCACAAAAGAAGCTGGAAATCACTGATTTAGGATGCTGTGCCCCAAATTAAGGATTATTTACTTGAAATAAGACTTTCAAAAAAATCAAACTAATTTTTTTGTAAAATCATAACCAGAGAAGAGGGCAGACATCATCAGAAACATTGCAACTTACGTGTAATAATTGACATTTACATGGCATTTTACATTTTGTAAAGCACTTTATATAGGCTATCTCATTTGAGCCTTACAACAATCTTGTTGAGGTGGATAATATTCATTTTACTAATGAGGAAACTGAGGACACATAAGTTATAACTTGTAACCAGTGAATGGAACTCAAACCCAGGTCTTCCAGACTTGGTGCTATCCAGCCTTCTATCCATGAAACCATAGCCAAATATGTTCAGAACACTGATTTTCCCTAAGGCATCAGAACTTAGTATTAATTGGTTTGCCCCCAAGGTTCAAAATTCAAGAACCTATGTTTGTATAAAATATAGAATATTTTCTGCCTCTCTGAGTTGTCCCCAGTGGTTAGCAGAGACAGGAGCTAGCTAGCTCATGTCCCACAGACATGTCTACTCTCAGAGATAGAAGTTGCTTCATTGTTTCCCCAGCTGACATACCAGTGATGAAGTGACATGCCTCTAATTAGCCAATATTGGAAATATATTTATATAGTTAACTGAATAAAATCTGTGAACTCCAGAATATTGGGAGAGGGCATGATTGATTCACCCAAAGAAATTAAGTTATTCCATTGTGGGTTTTTAAAGACTCCTTTATTTAATGTTCTGTGTTTCTTGTTTACTACATCTCTCTTTGGTTTTCCCCCCATTTGAAAAAAGGAAACTCTGCATGTGCAGAGAAAGATGGCTGTGTACTCACCTCATGCTACAGTACTATCATGTTTCTCCAGCAGTTTGCCTGCATATTGAATGACCACATAAGTAATGGGACATTAGGGACTCTTGAAACATATCTGGCTGCGTCCCTCAGCACTTTTCTTTCCATCCCCCTCAGCACTCAGGCACTTAGACACTCAGTTTGCTCTTCTCCATATGTCTTTTTAGTTTGTGTTCTTATGACTGCTTCATATGTGCTCCTCTTTTTCCCACCCCATCCCCCGACATCTCCATCCCTTTTCAGCATGTGACCTCAAGAGCAGGAAATGTACATCCTTTGGTAAACCTGACAGCACCTGGTCCTGGGCTGGCACATAGCAGGAGCTCAGCAGAGGGTCATTGACTGGTTTCTCATTTTTAACAGAGAGCCTGCCCACTTTAAAAAAAGAGAGAGAGAGGAAAAAGACTGATTATCCAGGTAAATCTGAATATGTCCTAACCACTAGTGTCCCCATACCACTGATGGTTGGCATCCTTCTGAAAGTATCCAAGGCAACAGCTTCTTCTCTCTGTAAAAAGACAGTGACCCCTTTCCCTCATATAGAGGGAGCAAAAGAACAGCACCTGTAGTGAAGAATGAATATTCTAATGTTTCTGAACCTCTTGGTGAAGGTGAAGGGGGCTTGTTGAAAACATTGCTGTGAGCAGATGGACCCCTGAAACCATCTGCTATCGAAGCAACTAAATGTTCAATGATGCATTACGAAATTATTTAGCTCTCAAAGAGCCTGAAAGTACTTAGTAATGATGGCATCTGTACGGAGAGCAAACAACCTATTTATATATGATCTATCACTTCATAAACTGTTTGGAGATCCTCTTTTCTTAAAGAAGCAGTCATCGTCTTGGTCCCAGGTAGAAAACTCTTACCCTCAAGTAATGAATTAAGGTCTCAAAAATGGTGTTTAGTCACCACGTCAACTTTTCCCTACTTTTAGTGAAGTATTTTTTTTTAAAGATTAAATCCTGTTACCTTTATTTCCCTCCTCCTACCTATCATATGTTCTGTTATTAACATAAAAGTAGGGTTAATTTGGAGCAACTGACACAGTGCTTATACCGTGGCATGATGAAACTCGTTAGTCATAGGCTAAAGTCATAGGGTTTAAGGATCATGGATTTAGAATTGTAAGGGACATCAGAGGTCACCTAGTGCAAGCTCTCCATAACATTGTTCTTCCATTGCAATGAAATTCCTTGGGGCCGGTCATGTTTACTTTTGTCTTTGTAGTCCTGACATCTAGCACAGTGCCTTACACGTGGTAAATGCTTAATAAATGTTTTTTTTTTTTTGGTATAAGATTGGTGTAAATTCACTGAAAGAATTAGGAAACTGAGGCATAGAGAGGTTAATTGACACATTTTATGGCATAAATAGGATGAGAACATATCCCTGCTCAAGGGTTACCTTTGACAGCATGTGGTGAATACTAGAAATAACTCAAAGAATCAAAAAACATGTCAGCTGATAGAAACTATCAAATTTATGTAATACAATTTTAATAAGGCTTTCATTATCTCATGCCAATTATTTTACTCTACCTTGATTAGCTCTCTAGAGGTCTTTCCACATTATCTGGGCCAAACCTTCTCTTCTCAAATTATTAACTACACCTATCTCCTACTTTCTCTGTAGTCTTTTCCACAATTTTTCACTGCATCATTCTACATTCTCATCTTTTTTGTTCTAATCTCAGAGGAAGAGGTTGCTCTTCTCTTTGCCAATGTCAACCCCTCTACTTGTGTCAATAATATATCCCCTCTTTTACCCTCTTGAAGCCTGTCCATTTCAGCATCCACTCTTTCTGAATTTCAATTTTTCTTTATCCATTGGCTACAACTATGGCTACTTTTGGCTACCAAATTTCATACATTCTTTAAAATAAACTTTCACTTGACCCCTTGCTCTCTTCAAACCATTCTATGTTTCTCTTCCCTTTTACAGCCAAACTCCTAAGGAAGAGGTAAAAACTATCTCCACTTTGTGTCTATTTTCTCATCCCTGTTCATTTTTAAAATACTTTTAGATACTATTTCCATTCTTATTACTTAAACCACCCCTCCAAGGTTACAAATTACTTCTTTATTGCTAAATTCAATGTCCTATTTTCTGTCCTCTTCTTGACAACTGCAGCATTTGATACTTGAGTCCCCTTTCCATCAGTACACTCTCTCTCCCATAGGGTTTGGGACATTACTTTGTCTTGGTTCTCCATCCACTAATCTAACTATTGTGTGTCAGTTTTCTTTGTGAGATCTTTATCAATATCTAGCCCCTCAGCACTCAGTCTTGGGCTCTATACTCTCTTAGTAATGTTGACAACTCCTGTGGGTTTTGTAGCTGACTTCACATGAACGACTCCAAAATCTACCTATCCAACCCTTCTCTCTCTTGAGTTCTAGTCCCACACTTCAAATGACCCACTAAACATTCTCACCTGAGATCATAGAGTTAAAGCCTGAGGGAACCTCAAGAGACCACATAGCTCAACCTTCCCCTCAACCCCTGTTTTAATGAGGAAGTTGAAACACAGGAAGATTGAATGACTTGTTTAAGGTCACACAGGTAGAAAGGATCAGAGATAAGATCTGAAGCTGAGTACTCTGTAGAGTTAATTCTCTTTTCACTGTACCTTGCTGCAACTAAAAATCCCCTGCATGAGCACCGAAGTGATCTCAGAGATGTGCTGTGATTTTTGCAGTACAATAGATTTCTTCCACATCCTAATCAATAGCAGCTCATCTGAAATCCTAAGTGTTCAAATTTTGTTTCCTCATTGGAAGTGAAGGAAAAAAATCAACTCCAATCTTTTAATCAAAACTGAAAACTAAGACCTATTTCAGATACCACCTCCTTAATATATCCTTCCCTAATCTTAATCTACCCTCAGCTCAAATGCTCTCCTATCATTGGATCATGGGATTCCTAGACCTTTCCTTTGTACTCTTCACAAACTATTTTGGACTATGGATATTTGTTTATATGTCCCACCCACTCCAGCCATCATCTTGTGAGATCTTGAAGGTAAAAATTTTAACTGATTTTGTCTTTGTATCTCTTCTAATTCCGGGACCTCTCATAGCACTTTGTTATGTAGCCCAATACAATGAAATGGACAATGACTTCAGATTAAGAGGGAACTGGGCTCTTGTCCTGGCTCTCCCACTTACCACCTAAGTGACTTTGCACAAGTCCATGTATATAACAAATAGGTTATTAGATCCCTGAGGGATTGTTTTATTTTTGTCTTACTCTCTAGATCCAAGACACAAAGTAGGTGCTTTGCTATTTTTGGTAATACAATGAAGACAATTCCAAAGGACTTATGATGAAAAATGTTTTCCATCTCCTGAGAAAAAACTGATGAAGTCTGAGTGCAGATCAAAGAATACTTTTTTACTTCCCTTAATTTTTTGGTCTGTTTTATTTTGAAACATGGCTAATATGAAAATATGTTTTGCATCCCTGCACACATATAATCTATAGCAAATGGCTTTCTCAAGAATGGAGGAGGGGGAAGAAAATTTGGAACTCAAAATTTTAAAAATGGATGTCAAAATTGTTTTTATGTGTAACTGGGAAATATTTTAAAAAAATAAATGCTTGTTGATTGAGCTTCAGTCTTTTCATCTATGGAGCAGGACTAGAGGACTTCAAAAGCTGCTTCTAGCTCTAAATTTATGATCTGATGACCTCTCTTATCACTTGCCCCCCTCTTAGGTTGTACATTCATGTGCACAGGGACCACATCTTATCAAAGCTTTGTAGCTTCCCCTAGCCTCTAGTACAGTACCTTTACACATAAGAGTCACTTAGTAAGTTTTGCTGAATTGAAAGAAAAAAAAAATCCCACTTCATAGTTTTAGAGGAAATGGTATCAAAATGAATAGAACTAAAAATGTTGGAAAATTCCCTTGATGAAGTCAGAATCAAAACTTTAGAAACAGAGTTTTCTCTTTAAAAAAATGCAATGTGCATCTGGTTCTTTAACACATTCCTACAAAAGCAAAGTCCCTGAAATGCTGGAGATGAATTAAAAGGGAAATCTCTGCATTATGCCTTGCACACACTCCAAAAACACTCCAGGAGTAAAATCCAAAGCCACTCTGTGCCTCTGTGACACATGCTCTATCCCTTCCCTCTGTACCACCTGTCAATCAATCACTAGTCAATCACAGAGAAAGGGGCACAATCAGCCGCTTAACGACAGCCAGATGGCACTTGCTTTTCCTGAACTGTATTCCTAAGTCAGAATCACAGCCCAGAAGTAGCCCAAGTTTCCCACCCTGTGCAATAATGAGGCATTTTTTTTTCTTTTGTATTCTCTGTAAGCCATAACGCCTCATACTTCTGACAGAATCCCCTCTGTGAACAGAATACTACTCCTCTACACACATCAATTGATTTAGCTCAAAGAAACAAAGAAATCTTGGGTCTTAAAAACATGAACCCCATCTCCCTCTTCTCCATCAGAGTCAAGAACAGTCATGTGTTAATTAGCTGTGCAAAAGACCCTCAGCTTTAAAGGGCAAATATTCAGCCCTGCTGAATTTCACCACAGCCATGAGAAGGGCTGGCATCCACATATAGACTGAGAAGCTTGCCCTCACTCTGGTTTACCAGTGCTTTCAACCTTGACCTAAAGGGAAAACCTTTTCTAGAAGTGACAGGTAATTTAGCCTTCTTGCTAAGTTCTGGGGCTCTCTTGTGGTGAATTATGTATGGTACTTCTATGATACAGACATCTGTCCACTGAGGACCAAACCAAAGCTGATAGATTTCTCTTAAAGACCTTAGATTAGGTATAAACTCCCCCCTCCCCTCCCAGAGTCTTAGCCACAATGCCAATCACTGTTTTCCTCTGAGTGTGATTTTAAGCATCATAGGAGGGGTAAAACAAACTAAGCCACATCTGCCTGAAAATGGACTTGGGAGTAGATCAGCTGGTCCTAACCTATTTATGCAGCTATGTATGCGTATGCAACTCTCAATGATACATGGTGTATGAGGCTTTTCCGGACCATGGAAACCACATTGCTTTTGGAGCCAAAAGGCTTGAGTTTGAATGTTGGTTCTGCCAAAAACCATTTATTAAATACTTATGTGCCAGGGACTTTACAAATATTATTGAATTTTATACTTGGCAGGTAAGGGCTATTATTATTTCCATTTTACATTTGAGGAAACTGAGGCAAACAAAGGTTAAGTGACTTGCCATGGCTATATGGCTAGTAAATAGATGAGACAAATTTGAATTCAGATCATTTTTGACTCCAGGCACAGTACTCTATTCCTTGTACCATATAACCGATTTAGAATATGGATCAAAATATGGGCCCAATCACGGAGAGGCTGTATATCTCTTATCTGCTGGCCAGCCTCGTGTCTTTGGATGAGTCAGTTATCCCCTTAAGTATTTTACTTAACAATTTCTATAAATATGTGTATTTTATTGGTAGTTTTAAAGTTTGCTACAACATGGTCTAGCAATCTATTTAGTAATTTACAACTTGAAAGAGGTAGAATACTTAGTGTTTCACTCTAATTTGTCATTGTGATTTGGGGAGAACTGAAACAAAATTCCCAGACTGCTGGAAAACAGACAATAGTAGAATTCTCCTCACAGACATCCCAAGAGGAAATAGCACAGTATGAACCAGAACTAAAAAGAGGATTTGAGGGTGAAGGATTTTTCAGATAAGGACTAATTCTCTCACCACCCAGGCAAAAGGGGAATAAATTAGGGTTCAGTCAGAAGGGGGCAGATATCTTGGAAAGCATCTCCATTTGTCCTGCACAGTTTGAAGGACTGCTTCTTATTCAGTTCAACCTTTGACACAACCTTTGTTTTACAGATTGAGGAACCATAGAAACCATTTGAGCATGCAGGGAAATGTAGTAACTTGAAAGAAATCTTCTGAGACTTTAGTATTGTTATGTAATATGTAGTACCCCAAGAATTGAACTGAGGGAAGGTGCAGAAAGAAGCATAGAATATTTTCTCTTTGTTGCTTCTCTGTAAGCAGCAAATTATGTTAGGTAGAAATAAACTAAAAGTGATTTTTTTTCTAGGCTTCCATGGAGATCTCACTATACTAGAGCCTCACATTTAGCCAGAAACAAGAGAGGAAAGCACAGTTCTGCCTCACTCTGTGTTTCCACCTCTACTACAGAAGAGTATGCATTCCCATTTCTCTTCCCAATACAATTTGGGAAGGGAGATGAGCACCTTACAAGTCAAGGGCAGTCAGGTCTCTATCCATTAAAGATGGGATGTAAATGGCGGAAATCTCCGGTGAGACGATGCTCTCCTCACACTGAACCCCCCTCCACCTACACCCCCCCACACACACTCTGTCCTACTGCTGGAGAGCAAGCACAGAATCTCATTAGAAGGCTAATGCAATAAGGGCATGTAGATCCTGAGAATGGGGGTGGGGTGGAAATCAGATTAGCTTCATTACTTTATTCTGCACCTCACAGCGCTTCTGCCAGTGGACAATTGCATTAGATCAGAGAGGAGATCAAAAGGCAAAAATTCTCCTGCTATTCATTGTCTGAAGTAAGAGTAAGAGATTGAGAGTAGGGTGGGGTAGTGGTGGGAAAGTAATTAGAGTGGCTTACCAACACATAAATTACTACATATAACCATGTTTAGTCCTTTTCTTTGCTTCTTCCAGGCCCAGTCCAACATCTTGTTTTATGTTCACAGTGGGAAGTTGGGTCTAGAAGATCAAGGAGGTCAGAAAAGCAAAGCTTTTCTTTCTAGTTGGGAAACCTACAAGAAAGCCCTTGAATTCAGATAGTTTTGTATATCAGCTTAGCTTTTGAAATTTAAGGAATCCTTCTCCTTATGTAAGATGAAGTATGTGTACACACACACACACACACACACACACACACACACTCACACACACAAATCCTCACCATTATTGGAATCCCTTCTCCTTCCCATCTTGTAGTAAAGAGGCAAGAGGGGGGCGGCTAGGTGGTGCAGTGAATAGAGCACTGTCTCTGGAGTCAGGAGGATTTGAGTTCAAATCCAGTCTCAGACACTTAATACTTACTACCTGTGTGACTTTGGGCAAGTCACTTATCCCCAACTGCCCTGCCTTCCCCCCTCCAAAAAAGCAAGAAAAAAAAAAGGCAAGATGTTGAGAGGAACAGGTTGTAAAACCAAGTGGTTTTGTCCTAGACTGCATTTAATTCAGAAGTTGCCTCAATAAACATTTATAGAGCACCTCCTCTAGACCCAAAACAATGCTGGATATAGGGAGAGATACAAAGTATTTGTTGTCTTTTTTTTTCTGCCCTGATGGAGCTTAAAATATCAAGATGGTATTTATTTCTGTTTTAATAATAAAAGCTTATATTAATAAATGATTTTATAAAGTCTGTTTCTCACAATAACCCTGGGAGGAAGAGAGTGCAAGTATTTACCTTCTCATTTTATAGATGAAGAAACTGTAACTAAGAGGTGTTAAAGAACTTGCCCAGGGTCATGTAGCTAGTAACTGTTTCAAGCAGGATTTGAATTCAGGTCTTGTGGACTCCATGTTCAATACTATATGCACTGTGCTAGAGTCAAATAATTTAGGTTTGCCTTGAGCCTTTCTTGATGGAAACTGGTTACTGGTGTGAAAGTCATAGAAACCTTGAGAGGAAAATGACCATTCCCTCCTAGAGTTTGGGATTAAAAAGAGTCTTTGTCTAACATGTGTCCTGGATTTGAGAGCACAGACATTGTAACGCTCAGAGAAGGAAGGTTAGCATCCCAGTGAGTAAAATTTTACAGTGGAAGAAACCTGAAGACAGAGAAGATACTTCTTTCAGAATGTAATTCTGAATACACAACAGGAATCAATTCCAAGGAGAAAGAAAAATCAGATATAATCAAGAAATAAATATCTTCTAACCACCTACTGTGTGCTCACTATTATATGATAGAAGAGGGAAAAGATAAAAATCAGTTCATGTTTACTCAAGGAGATTAAAATGAATGTTACATTTATAATTTATTAAACAAAAAATTAAATACTAGTAATACCAATAAGCCAAGAGATGTCACAAGGAAGTATATGTCTAAACACCTAATGACTCATGGGGACATAATGAAGCCTCAGGGGCACAGTAGATCAAGTGTTGGATTTGGAATTAGGAAAACCTGAGTTCAAATCCAACCTTAGACCTGTGATAGTTATGTGACCTGGGACTAATTACTTAATTTCCCTTGTTCTCAGTTTTCTAATCTGCAAAATGAGTAACAAAAAGCTCTTATCTCACAGGGTTATAGTATGGATCAGATGACATAATATTTGTAAAGCACTTAGCATGATGCCTGGCATATAGTAGGCACTATTTATAAATACTAGCTATTGTTTATAATAGTAATAATAAAAATAAAAATAATAGAATAGTAATAAATATATAATAATATAAATATATAATATATAATAATATAAATAAATATAATAATAAATATATAATAATAATAATAAATATTTGTTCTTATATATGTAAAGTACTTTGCATACCTTAAAGGATGATATGAATGATGATGATGATGCAAGTGGAGAGGACAATGAGAGCTCTAAGCTCAGAATATAGTTAGTGGAAGGAGGAGGACTTCAAAGATTCTAAGTGATAATAAAAATATATAACCTTTGAATGGGTAAAGAAGAAGGCAGTATTCCAAGAAAAAGGAATGCAGGGAGCAAAGATGAGAGACGGGAAGTTCACCAAGCCCAAGAGGGAACAATGAATACATCAGTTTGAGTAGAAAAGAAGGATCTCTGGTCCAAGTCAAGGGTAGCTCACAAGCAGAAAGGTGAAGCGTGTTCAACACACTTAGCATGCAAGATGCATCAACAAGTCATCAAGACCAATTAAAGAAGGCTCAAACAAATCAAATTGTCTCCAATAATAGCTCTAGTTCCTAGTGCTTTCTCCTCAGGAACTCTTTCTCCTCAGAGAACATCTGCTAGAATATTCCCTCTGCATCTCTGATCTCTGCCACATAAATGCTCAGCTGTTAATTGATTTTTGGATGCTGCTCTTTGTTGTAGAACCATGGGAAGAAGAAGGTTCTGGTTAGTGGATAGAGTTCTGTACTTGGAGTTAGAAAGACTTTAGTTCAGATCTCACCTCTGACATTGTGATTACAGGCAAGCCACTCACTCAGTTTCACTTGCCTTAGCTATAAAATCAGGGAATTTATTATATAACAATAGTGATAAAACTGTAACATAACAGTAACAATAAGAAAAATAAAAATGCTTCTCTTGGTTCTGCTCACTACACTCTGGATCAGTTCATACAAGTCTTCCCAGGTTTTTCTGAAACCATCTCTTTATTTCTTACACACTATAATATTCCATTACATTAATAGCACAATTTGTTCATCATTCCTCAATTGATGGGCAGCCCCTTCATTTTCAAAGAAAGAGTTTCTATGCTTCCTGAGAGGTGATAGACTCACTATACTGAATGACATATATTTTGGGCAGGACCAATATGAAAATATTTTGTTTAATTATGCATTTTTCTCCCAAAATTTCATTTTTCTTTCCCTTTCTCAATTGTGAGGGATAAATGGAAAAGAAGGAAAATAAATGCTTCTCAATTAAAAATAGCACTTACTTTTTAAAAGGGAGGTAATTTGACTTGATGGCCTCTAAGGTTCTTTCTAGCTCTAAATGTTTGACCCTACTTTCCCCACTCTGACATGGCAGAACCCACCAGAGTAGATTAGTAGAAGTGGTAAAAGATAAATCTAAAAGGATAGGTTAAGACCAGGTTGTAGATAGCATTAAATGTCAAGCTAATGGATTTTATCCTTTAAGCAATGGGGAGTCATTGATTGTTGAACACTAAAGCTATCCCAAACATTAAGCCATAGTTTATCATATGGCTTCATCAACAGACTTCTTGGAGCATACAAGATAGAATCAACGCATGAATTTATTAAATAGACTTCATACTTTTTGTACTGTGATAGTCTATAGTCCCCAAAATCATTTGTCTCTGTAGTGTCCAAATGTCCACCCAAACTATGAAATGAAGTGTTTCAAGAATGTAAGTAACCCACCAGCTTAAAAATTAAAAGTAGAGGGAGGATGCTTGTCTCCTAGAAGGAGGGGAGGGGCTGGTTCTATGAAGGCAGGAACCAAGCCTTATTTATGTTTTGTATTTCCCCAGTCTGTAGCACAGTGATCTGTATACACAATGCTCTGGATAATTGCTTGTTGATTGAATGAGTGAAGGAATGAAGGAATAAGTGGCATTTAGGGAATGCTTGTCATTTTGAAAGGGGTCCAGATGTGTTTTCTATCACTTTCAGGCTTGACAATTCCAAATGTTTTATTTAACAGCATCCATCAGAGTTGGCCCTAAATCTGAAATCAGTGGCAAGAATCAGAAATTACAATTGCCTTTCTTAAAGTTTTAACCTGAATTTAAAGGGGAAAACTAAAGTAATCAGGAAGGAGAAAACACAAGGTGAGAGAGCCTGAGATCAGAAGCAGCATGTTGGAAAACATGAAAAATGCACTTCTGTTTTTTGTTTCCACATCATAATAAAATGACTGACAAAAATGTCTCTTTTAACTGTTCATCACTTATTTCTTAGTCTTCAAATGAAAAAGTTTCCCTTGTAATATCATGCAGAAACATTATCTGCGTGTCTTATTCTGTTTCACTGAAATCCATTTTGGGAATGAGTGAAGAGAAAGTACTTTACATGGTTTCCATTTATAACTTTTCCCCACCTGTCTCTGCCCTCCTCTCCCCCAAAATATATACATAACAATTTTCTTTCTTTTCTACTGCCTGCTAACTTCTAAGCTGGACTTATGAAAGAGTTTAAAGGGGAAGTGAACTGACAAGGAGAATCTCTTGTCTGCAAGCCTCGTCTGATTATGCCTTTAATTAAGAATTGTATTGATTTTTCTTTGCTTTTAATGACAAACTCTAACCTGCAACTCTCATTGATAGTCATTGACAGTCTAAGTATGAAACAAAGGACACTTATACAACACTTAATGAAAAATTTTGACTAATTAAATATGAGCTATCTTGAGAATGCATCCTCCTAGGTTTTGGGGAGCTTTGAATGCACTTATATATATGGAATTTGGGGAGTCTTTAGGAGAATCTCTCACTTGTGAAACTCAGTTTTTTCCCTCTTGAGCTTGGTCCAAAATAAAGAGAAAAAAGGTCCTGTGGATTTATTGAGTACACATGTGGAAGAAGAAATACTTAGGATTATAGATCTAGACTCTCTAGGCCAACCCCCCTTATTTTATGTATGAGGAAATTAAGGTCCAGGATGGTTAAAATGACTTGGCTAGATCATACATAAGGTCATACATAAGCATCAGAGGTGGCGTTAAATCCCCAACATCTAACTCCAAAGGATCTAATGCTTTTCCCAATATTTCATACTACTTCTAAGGTTGTATATAAGGATATATATATAAGAATAGTTTCTTTTCTACATCATGTTCCTTAGACCAGTTACTCTATCTATGATCTAGAAACACTGCCCTACCCAAATGCCTGAAATTGTGGGAGGATTAAAACTTCCCTCAATTTGTCAGATTCACGAGTAAAATTAAGTGATTTTCAAAGTCATGCAAGTAATGAATTGCATTTGGGATTCAAAAATGGCTTCTTTGACTCCAAATCCAGCACTTCTCCCCCCTCATCCTTGTTACCATCTTTCTCCATTCCCCTCCTTCTCCCATTACTGCCTTCCCTAGAGATTATTGTCCATTTACACTGTTTATATCTTGGGCATACATGGTTCTATACCTGTTGCCTCCTCCATGAGAAGGTGAGCTCCCTGAGGGCAGGGATCGTGTTTTTGCCTTTCTTTGTATCCTTCATGCTTACTACAGAGTGTTTGACGGGCGTCACAGTGCTTGTTACCTGCCTGTTCCCTACTGCTGCCAGAAAAATATATATGATCCAGAGAAATTTCTTAGACTTCTTCCATAAAGGAAGAAGAGCCACAGGATCCCATTCTGATAATCACAGAACAATAGAGAGAGAAAGAACCTGGAACATCATCTACTCCAGTTTCCATATGTTACAGGTGAGAAAGCTAAGTCATACAAAGACTTTATGGGACTTGACCATGGCCATTCAATCCATTGGTAACAAAGTTGGAATCGTAAACCAGACCTCCTGACTTTTAGCCCAGTGTTCTTTCCACTGTCCCACATAGGCTCTAGGGCTTTCTTAGAATAAATTTGATTCCAAGTCGTAAGAACTCTTCTTTGCTAAGATTCTCTGTGTAGTACAGAGATTTCTTGATCTGGTTAGGCTTATTAAACCAGATGACTCTTCAGACTTCTGAGAGCTCAATGAGCCACTTCTTAGGGCCAAGAGGATGTCATTTAGACCATTTCAATCTAGCCACTACCTCTGCATAGCTCAAACTAATGGTTCTTGCCTTCTGTGGGCTCTAAGAGTCCTGACAGATGCATAAATACAGTAAAATGAATCCTCTCTTACTGAACTGTAATTATGTATATTTTGTCTGTGGTAAAGAAAACCTGCCTAGTAAATGATGACAGCTAATTATATACAGGCCTCCTGGGTATTATCATCAGTCTCTCTGACAGGAGAGTTGTCTTGAAGGCTGTTTGTTGTCTCCATACTGGCGACTCCCCCTCTCCCACATCCCTGCAATCAATGATACAGCTACCTTTGTCCAGAAAAAAAAAATGTCAAGTTTTAGCCCAGGAGCCCTTTTTGGTAATGTCACTTAATTCCTCCTTACTTTGAGAAGGGTGAGCTCTTCAAAGAGGCAATGCGACTAGGACAAGAAAAAAGAATGGTGAATCCCATTTTTTAAATAGCTAAGTTGTGTGGAAGAGAAGTGCCAAGACTGAGGAACTGTCTGTCTGAGGTTCATATAGAGAAGATGGAAGAGGGAGAATATAGCCCTTACCCTATGGGGGGGAGGGGAAGGTTGAAGATACATCAAATCACATGACGTGAATAGCACGCAGATTGTTGTTTTGAAACCTAGGGTTTAATCAAAATACTCCTACAGTCTCTGCAAATGTTTCATATTTTGATGATTCTAAAGAGATGTGGAGACACTAGGCACAGGGTGGATGACGGTAGCCATTTTCTTTTACCCTGCTGGAACCACTAATTTAGCTTCTGCAAAGTATGAGGGAACGACTTTTATCCATAGTTCTATTGAAAAGGAATATATATATATCTTTCTTGATGGAAATATTTTGGTTTTTAACTTGTAAACAAATGCTCTGGGGATATTGATCACTTAAAAGTAAACATTGACAGAACAAGCCATTAGAGTATGATGGTTAGTAACTCTTTTATTAAGAGAAATCTTCAATGTTAATGTTCCAGTTAATTTTTAAAAGCTTATACTTTTTCTTCTTTAAAAAAAACTATTTGGCTCTTTTGTTTTCATATCACTTTTACTTTCCAATATTAATCTTCCCAACTACCACCCCCACTAGCACACACAAAACATTTTTAAAAAGGAAAAGTAATTCACAAAGGCTAAGAAACACCTTAACTGACTCTTATAGTACATGCAGTGTTCTGTATTCCACACCCATAGTTCCTCTGTTCTGCAAAAGGAGAGATATCCTCATATAATTTTTCTAAGCCAAGTTGTCCATTACAATGAACAAACGAACATAGTCTTCAGTTGTTTTTTTTTGTTGTTCTCTCCATTTACATTGTTGTAGTCATGTATTTTTTTCTTGGTTCCGTTTCACTTTTCATCATTTCATATAAGCTTTCTCATGCCTTTGTAGTCTTTATATTTAGCATTTCTTTCTTTGCATTAATATTCTATTACATTCATTTATCATGATTTGTTTAGCCATTTTGCATTAAATAAACATCTAATATGTTTACAATTCTTTGCCAATATAAAGAGTTAAGTTATATTTTGCTGTGTGCAAGACTTTTCCTCTCCTATCTTTGGCTTCCTTGGAGTATATTTACCAGTGAGATCTCTCTCTCTCTCTCTCTGTCTCTCAATATGAATATTTTCTGTTTTTCAGCATAATTTCAAATTGCTTTACCACATGATTGGAATAGTTTACAATTCCAGCAATTGTGTATAAGTTTGTCTATATCTCCACATGAACTTCCAACATGAGCTAATCCTATTTTTCATCATTAACAATTTGCTGGTTGTGAGGTGAAAACTCAGTGTTATTTGATTTGCATTTCTCTTATTTGCGATTTAGAACAATTTTTCATATGGTTCATCTCAAATCACTCGCATGCCTTCTGTCCTGCACCCTTGTCTCACATGATGAGGTCGCCTTGTTCCAAATCAAGGCTACCTGCTCAAGAAATCTCATTTCATTCCCTCTCTTCCAACAAATTGTACCCTTTATTATCCCCATTCTTTCACTTATTTTCAATCTCTATCCACTGGCTCCTTCCTTACTACCTACAGATATTTCCATCCTCAAAAACAAAAACAAAACCCTCACTTGATGTTTCTATGATTATATTTCTTCTGCTCTTTGTGACTAAACTCGTTGAAAAGGCCATCTACAATAGGTGCCTCCACTTTCTCTCCTCTCACCTTCTTCTTAACCCCTTCCAATCGGACTTCCAACCTTATTATTCCATCAAAACTATTCTCTCCAAAGATACCAATGATCTCCTGACCCATCCACTAACCTTCTCTCAATCCTCATTCTCCTTGACCTCTTTGCAGCCTTCACACCATTGATCACCCTCTTCTCCTTGACAACTTCTACTCTAGATTTCCCGATTCTCCTCAAACCTACCTGATCCCTCAGTCTCCTTTGGTAGATCTTCATCCAGATCAATATCCCACAGGATTCTTTCTTGTTGTCTACTCTCTGTATACTATCTCACATGACGATATCATCAGCTTTCATGGATTTAATGATCATCTCTATGATGACGTTTCTCAACTCTATCTATCCTTCTTTAACCCCTTTCAGTCTCACATTTCCAAAACTTTCAGACATTTCAAGATGCATATCTAATAAACATCTTAAACTCAATATGTACAAAACTGAACTCATAATCTTTCCCTCCAACCTCTCTACCTCCTACCTTCCCTATTATTGTCAAGGGCAATATCATCCTCCCAACCCTTCAGGCTAGTAACTTAGGTATTATCTTTAGCTCCACTAACTCTCACTGCCCCTTCACCCACATCCAAACTGTTGCCAAGGCCTATACATTTCATTTTTGAAACATCTCTCAAACATCTCTCTTCTCTCCTCTGTCATTGCCACCACTCTTGTGAAGGCCCTCATCTCCTTATCCCTTGATTATTACAATTGCCTGCTCTTAGGTCTGCCTGCCTCAAGTCTCTTTTCATACCAGTCCTTCCTCTATTTGGCTAAGTGATTTCCTTCAAGCACGAGTCTGACTTTGTCATCAACCTACCCAATAAATTCTGGTGTCTTCCATCACTTCCAGGATCAAATATAAATCCTTTGTTTTGAATTCAAAACCTTTTATAACCTAACCCCCTTCTGTCTTTCCAGTCTTCTTATCCCCATCTTATCACCTTATCCCCTACTTTGTATTCTTCTATCCAGTGTTATTGGCTTTCTGGATGTTCCCTGAACCAGACACTCCATCTTTCATCTCCAGGCTTTTTCTCTGACTGTCCCCCATTCCTGGAATGCTCTCCTTCCCCATTTCTGCTTACTAGTTTCCTTGGATTTCTTTAAGTCCCAAATAAAGTCTCACCTTTTATGGGAAGCCTTTTTCAGACTGTCTTGATCCTAGTGCCTTCTCTTTCTTAATTATTTCCTCTTATTCCTGCACATAGCTTGTTTGTTCATATGTGTTTGCTTGTTGTCTCTCACATTAGCTTTTGAACTTTTTGAATGTAGGACTATCGTTTGCCTATTTTTGCATCCCTAGAGCTTTTCACAGTGCCTGGAACATCGTCAGCATTTAATAAATGTTTACTGATTGACTATTTAGTGACTGATTTATAATTCTTGATTTTTTTAAAAAAACATTTCTCAGATTCTTTGGCCACTGATCCACTGGGAAATTTTTCCTAGTTTCATATATTTGTCTTAGCTCTCAATCTATCCTGGATATCAAATCTTTATCAGAAAAAGGCTTATACATTACTACTGGTTTCATTACTTTTTAATATGACACTAATTTAATTCTTAATAAGAAATTATCAAACCACTACAAATTTCTTTGTTAGGAAAGCCTGACATGAAGTTACTTCTCAATAGCAAAGAGAGTTGAACCAAATAATTCTACAAATTCAGTTCAATAACCATTTGTCAGCTGTATCTAATGTACAAAGCAATGTACTAGGGGCTAAAAAATTGTCCTTGTTCTCAGATTGTTTAAGAATCCAAATGGAGGCAAAATTTTGACCCTCCGTTTCATAACCTCTTCTGTCATGATTAAATGTGTTTTTGGCAAAACAACAACAGCAACAACAACAACAAAACAATCCACCGCCCCCCTCCCCAAACCCAACCTTCTTTTTGTCTCTAGATTCAGAGGAACTTTAGAGGTAGAAGTAAAGACAGAGAGAAAGGTACTACCATATTTTTTGTCAGTTCTTCCAATGATAGAAAAAACAACAACAACAAAACAGGAAAAAAAGATGTTATCTATGAAGAAGGAGTTTTGATGTCACGACTCTTCAAGAATGTTCAAGAGACTGTAAGATTCTTGTTGCCTTTTATTACCCCATCCACTAGAAATCTTCCTCCCATTAGATCCAGTTTTGCTAACAAATAACTTAGATCTCATATGGTAACAAAAACAAAACCAAGTCATTAATTTGGGAAAATAATGATAATTTCAAATATTCAACTCAAGTGGATTAAAATTACATTAGGATCCGTTATGTCCTAACATCAAAGTTCTCCTCCACCTATCTCCCTAAGAGAGTAGAATACCACCTCTCCACGAACTTCCTTGTTACTTTCAAGAGACAGAAATGGAAATCAGGAATTTTGTTGTCTTCATAAAACTTATCTCTAGCATAGATGGAGGATTAAATTACTTTGAGAAGCCTTCTTGCCAAGAGGGATGAGTGAATTCTGAGAGGGCTGACACAGTCTAGAAGAGAGACCAAAATAGTATTCTCAATGCTCATAAACCAAAGCTTCAGAAGTACCTCGGGTTGAAATGGATAAATTTGAAAGCTGCAGTGGTGTCTTCTATTGCTACGATGACATTAACTTTCCCCTTCTTTTTCCCTCAACATTCCTTTTATGTTACTTCTTCCTAATAAACCTATTCAGTGCCATGCTAGCACTAAAGCTATATCAGAAATGCCCTAGTGATGGAAAGAGTAAGGAAAACCTAACCCTGAGATTTTGTGACTATATCCAAATAGATATGTCCTTCACACAAACATTTTCTTATTTGATCATCATAACGATCCTGTGCTGGTGAGGTGGGTACTGGGAATAGTCTTACCCCTCATTTTACAAATAGGGAAACCTTAGAGTGGTTAAGGGATTTGCCTAAAGTTACATAGCTACTAAATATCAGAACTATGGGTCTAGAATAGAGGTATCAAAGAGGCAGCCTGCAGTAAGCATACCCACAAAACATCCTAGTGTAACCAAACCAGATGAAAATATAATTGGAAAATGTTTAACAAGATAAAAATAAAATGCAACATAGATAATGTAAATACATGGTTTTCTAAGTCAATATGCAGCCCACAGTCATCCATTTCTGTTTGAGTTTGATATGACTAGACTAGAATAGAGACATTTTGAGTCCAAGTCTGATAGGTAGAGCCTCATGAATTTGGTCCACAAGATATATAACAGGTTCCAAACTAAAATCCTTTCAAGCTTGATGGGATCTGTCAATGTTTGTGCTCTGCTAGAATAACTTCGAGGATCCATCTCTCTACAAAGTCCTTAAAACATATTACAGGGATGAAGAGTGAATAGGATCAGAAATCAATAGACTGACTTAAAACAATACTCTTCAAGAAGTCATAAAAACACTTGAGTGTTAATAACAGGGAGAAGGTGCTTCAGAAGAGTGGCTAACATAAAAAATTAAATAAGGAATAGTTTCTAAACTAACAAATGCTTCAGTGTGGACAACGGAGATATGGGCATCAAGTATGAAGGGTTTACAGTTCTTTGGTGAATACCATGTTTACTGGTCAATGAGACCTAGAATCTCTGTAGGAAAATAGGTTTAGAGTTAGAAAGGGTCTTACAGGTCATCCGATTCAACTGTCTCATTTTACAAGTGAGGAAATTGGGGCCAAGAGAGATTAAGTGATTTTAAATAAGATCAAAGAGCTAGTAAGTAATAGATTAAGGATTTGAACCCAGGTCTTCCAAAGTCAATCTCCCCTCCTCCCTCCATGGTGTATTGTACCATAAAGATTCTTCCTAAGTATTTTGTACTTGAGGGTACAACATTCTTTAATTGTACTGGAAGAAACAAACTGAAAAAATGAAAATAGAGTAGGAAACTAAAATGTTTTGCCCTAGCTCAATTATTTAGTTCTGCTGGAAAGTCAAGAGGAGAGAAAGGAAAGGGGAAGTATTCCATGACAGAATAAATGCTGTATGAATGCCCTTGAATACAAAGATAATTTAAAATGATGATCTTGTATTTAGTTTGGCTGAAGCTCTGTTTGGGAGAAGTTGGAAGATATGGGAAATACTAGTTCAGAGAATATCCTTTGGTGTGGCCTTTTTATATTCAGAGAGAACTATATAGAATGTAAAACTTCATGAATTTAGTCCACAGAACAGGGATGGACATCCCCATCCAGATAGAATAGTTATTGTATTCCTGTAAGATGAAGAATCTGGGCAAAATAACAGAACTCTGACTTCATGCCTTCATTTCTGGCTCTATAAATGAGATAGCTTCTAAGCTCCTCTTGTAGCTGGTACCACATGAAGAATGCCATAAGACAAGGGAAATGACATAAAAGTCCATGTGACAAGAAACAAATAGCTATCCCCAGAGAAGACTGAGCTATAACAGAAAATCCAAATTATATTCTACTGATGGCAGGGCAGCTGGAGAGAACTGCACAGGAATTGCCTAAGAATGACATTAAAGGTCATTTACTATGCAACATTATTTTGAATGAATTAAGGAAGATTTCTGCAAGAAAACCAATATAATTATCCCTTTGTGTTAGATGAATTATGTCACACATAACACATAACTATAAATGATCAGCACATTCATAAGACTTATAGCCTCTTAGAGATTATCTAATTCAATGTACTTGATTTTACAAATAAGAACCTGAGGACTAAAGAAGTTGTGATTTTCCTGAGTTTGGACAGGTAGTACTGGCAGAGCTAATATCTGAATCTCTTTTGTGACGATGTAAGGATTTCCCCCCAACTATACTATATTGCTTCTCTAGTAGATGATGGATACTTAGAGATTTCTGTTTCCAATCTAATTATTTGCTTATTTAACCCTCAGTAAACTTTTTAGCACAATAGCTTCATTGGATCATATAGCAAGAATGATGACCTGCCCAAATGATAGACTGAATTGCATGGGCTGTAAGTGGCCAACCAAGAAGCTAGATGCTTAGCGTGATGACAAAGTCCCATTTGTTCAGATAAATATGGAAATGGGTAAATGTCAGGTTGTTGATTTTTTTAAACTTACATAGTATTTTATTTTTCCTTAATTACATGTAAAAATAATTTTTAAAATTCATTTTTAAAACTTTGAGTTCTAAGTTCTCTCCCTTCCTCCTTCCCCAACCCCCAATGAGAAGGCAAACAATTCCTTATAGGTTATACATGTGTAGTCATGGAAAATGTATCCATAATAGTCATGTTGTCAAAAAATATAGATCAAAAAAGACCTCAAGAAAAAAAAGTAAAAGTAAAAGTATGTTCCAATCTGTATTGAGACACTCTCAGTTCTTTCACTGGCAATGGATAGCATTTTTTGTCATAGCTTCTTCAGAGTTGTCTTGGTTTGTTGTTTTGCTGGGAATAGTTTAAGTTTCCCAGATAATCATCTTACAATATCATTGTTATTTTATACACAGTACATTTCACTTTGCATCAGCCCATGCGAGTCTTTCCAGGTTTTTCTGAGAGCATTCTGTCTATCATTTCTTACAGCACAATAGTATTCCATCTTGTTGAGCCATTCCCCAATTGATGGGCATCCCCTCAACTTCCAATTCTTTAACCCCAGAAAAGAATTGTTATAAATATTTTGGTACATACAAGTCTTTTTTCCTTTTTTTTTTTTTTGATATCTTTTTGGATATAGACCTAGTAGTGGTATTGATAGGTCAAAGAGTAAACATGGTTTTATAGTCCTTTGGGCATAGTTCCTAATTGCTCTACAGAATGGTTGAATCACTTCACAATTTCAGCAACAGTGCGTTAAAGTTGCATTTTCCCCACATTCCCTGCAACATTTGTCATTTACCTTTTCTGTCCTATTAGACAATCTAATACGTATGAGGTGGCACCTCAGGACTATTTTAACTTGGATTTCTCTGGCTAATAGTGAATTAAAATATTTTTTCATATGGCTATAGATAGCTTTGATTACTTCATCTGAAAACTGACCATATCTTTTGATCATTTATCAATTGAGTCAATGACTCTTATTTTTATAAATTTGACTCAATTCACTATATGTTTGAAAAATGAGGCCTTTTTCAGAGAAACTTACTTCAAATTTTTTTTACAGTTACTATTGCTAATTGTTTTTCCCTCCTTCCTATTCTCCCCCCATTTATTCTATTCTCTCTTTCCTTTCACCCTGTCCCTCCTCACAAATGTTTTGTTTCTGATTAATCCCTCCCTCAATCTGCCTTCCTTTCTATCACACCTACACCCTTCTCTTATTCCCTTTGCCACCTTCTTTCCTATAGGCTAAGACAGATTTCTATACCCAATAAAATGTTTATGTTATTCTCTCTTTGAGCCAACTTTGATGAGAGTAAGATTCACTCACTCACCTTCATCTTTACCCTCTTCCTCTTTACTACAAAAGCATTTTCTTGCCTCTTTCATGTGAGATAAATTGCCCCATTCTGCTCCTCCCTTTCCATTTGTCCCACTACATTCCTCTCTCACCTCTTAATTTTATTTTTTAGATATCACCCCTTTATGTTGAACTCCTACATGTGCCCTCTGTCTTTATATACTCCTTCTAACTACCCTAATAATGAGAAAGGTCTTATGAGTTACAAATATCATCTTCCCATGTAGGAATGTAAACAGTTTAAACTTATTAAGTACCTTATAATTTCCCTTTCTTATTTACCTTTGTATGCTTCTCTTGAGTCTTGTATTTGAAAGATTTGGAAGTAGGAGTTTTGACTTTGTTGCCTTCTTCTGAGTATGTGTTTTGATCTTTTTTGTCACCATAGTAACTTTCAATAATCAGAGAGTTCTTTTGCTTGTTTTGATTTTTTATCCCATTGCTCACTCATTTTCCCAGCCTATTAGTTGACTTTTAACGTTGTCAAAATTGGGCTCTGCTTCCAGGGTAGAGGACACACTGTCTCAAGCTTCAGGGGTTTGTAAAGCTGTTTTCAGAGAGATACTTCGAGGAACCTGTAAGTTTACAGTTTTTCCAAGGTGGTATGATCTAAGGAGAGCTGTTTACTCCTCTCCTGGCCTGTGCTCTAGTCTGTGAGCAACCACAAGCATTCTTTTCTGCCTTGGAACTGTGAGGAGGGTCCCCCCCTACTCTATTGCCATAAGCTCTGCTATGCTGGTGTTCCTCCTCACCCTGGGACTTCCACCCAGGACTACAACTCAGATTTTAATGTAGGCAAAGTGACAGAGTACTGCCTCATTAATGGAAAAAAGACCATATAACCACCTTCTGACAAGTTGTTTGCCCCCTTTGGCAGTTTGACCTTTTGGCAGTATGGTGAAGCCACTTCTTAGAATAAGGATGTTAAATGCATAAAATAAAATACAGAGGATTACAAAGGAAACCACATATTGAAAGTCATCAAAATTTTAATTTTTATTGATTTTATTTTTAATATATGAAATAAAACAAGCATTTCCATAATATAGTAAAATAAAAAGAGACAATTTCTCATGAAACTGCAAATCTATTATGGGTTCATAGACCCTAGATTAAGAACTCCTCATCCATAGGCTGTGATAACTTGAAGTATTTAAAGTAATAATCATGTAGAAGAGAGATTAGACTTGTATTGCCTGCTCAAAAGGACAGAACTGGGGACAGATGGTGAATGATACAAGGAAGCATGTTTCTTAAACAGGGTATTTATGTCACCCTTTTTTCTTTGAGTCTTCTGGAAACTTTCTGCAGAGAGAAACCCAAGTGTTATTAGGAAAAGGAAGATTTATATGGGAACAATTTTGGCAAGCTAATGAGGCAGGTTACTAGAATAGCTCAAAGCTAAAACCTCAAGGGATGGTTAGTCTATACTCTTAAGCCATTTCTTTCAAGTCATTTCACAATTTCCACTGAATTATGATGTAAATTACAAAAAAAAAAATTCTATTCCACTCCCACCTTGGGAGCTCTTCAGCCCCAATGTCACTTATAGTGGCCATTTCTACAATAGGGGAATACACAAGAATACACAACAACCCTAGAACCATATACCCAAATCCATCAAGATAAAATTCAATAGGGATAAATGTAAAGTTTTATACTTGGGTTAAAAAAATAAACTTACAAGTATAAGATAGGAGAATTATAGCTGGACAAGAGTTCACAAGAAAAACAACTAGGATGTCAAGGAGCAGAAAACTTATTATAAGTAAAGAGTATGATAAGGCAGCTAACAAAACTAGTGTGCTCTTACACTCCACCTAGGAAGGCATACTTTAGCTTCTAGGTTTGGTCTCATTGTACTCTGTCATAATTGTGCCACATTTGGCTTTACACATACTTCTAGGTGTCACATTTTAGCAGGGATATAGATGAGATGAAGAGTATCTAGAGGAGATAATCCAGGAAGATGAGAGCCACAAGATCACTGACATATGAGGACTGGTTGAAGGAACTGCAATTCCTAGCCTGAAGAAGAGATCTCATTGCATGAGATGTGGCTTCAGATGTTTGAAATGTGGCTTCAAAATGTCATGAAAAAAGGGAATGGAATTTTTTTGAGGTGGAGCTTGATTTTAGAGGGAAGAACTGAAATAATGAGTTGGGTTCAATTTATGGAGAAATTACCAAGTTTTAGAGCCAGGCAAAATTAGAGTGGGCTGCCTTGGAAGGGAGAGTTTTCTTCCCTGGAGGTCTTTGAGGAAAGGATGGATGGCTACTTGGCATGTATGTTGCAGAGGATATTCTTATATAAGTGTGGCTTGAAATACTTTGATCTTTTGAGGCTTCCTTCTTCTGCTTTCTGCTTACCAAATCTCTAACCGTGGAATGACTGATATAAAGAATAACATTTTTACGTCTGTTTTAGAATTCTTTCATTTTTACTGCCATTCTTTTTTTTCAATTTTAGTTGCTTTTGCTCCTAAGTATAAAGTACCTCCTTGGTCATAAAAAAAATCTGGATACAAGGTCAGTTTTTCTCAAAATAGATGTAGAAGCCATATTTAGAGGCATCGGCAAACACTCCAATTCAATCATGCTTGATGGGATTTAAAGAAGCTTAGGCAAAGCTGTACACATCTGCAACAAATCTGTGGTCTTTTCATCTACCAGCCCATTTTTATTTCCCATTCTGTCCCAGTGACCAGGTAGCATCTTTTGTTGGCTCAGAATCTACAACCTTCAGAATAGGAGGTGGTGGAAGATGGAGGGGATAGGCAGGGAAATTGGTAGAGGGCAAGCATGCCAAAGAGCTTACATGAAGAAACTACATGGCTAAAAGAAAGTTACCCAGGCTGGGGGCAGGAGAAAGAAGCTTCCTTTCAGAGTGTTGCTAATGACCTGCGGGGGAACAGCACAGCAGTCATTTCGCAGATAAGATGGCAGGTCACTGCGACAGATGTTCCCAACATATGTGGAGAATTAATTACCCACTAGTAAACAAAATCTGTGATGCAGAGAGTCATTTTGTCCAAATTTCTTTCGATTTTGCTGTTATTAGGAGCTTAATTTTTCTTGATCATCTAGACCCTCTTGGATTAAGCATTCCTTAATGGGCTTTACTGAACATTGCAAAGTGAGGGACAGGGAGGAAAGTTAGGGTGGAGGGGAAGGAGGAGAGAAAACAGGACAGAAAGGAGAAGAGGAGGGCCAGAAGACTGAAATACCTTGGTGAAGTTGTAGCACAGTGAGAGATTAGTAAACTTTTTGGATGCCTGTCATATTTTTAAACATATACTTGTGGTTAACTCCTATTCAAAAGGTTTTTTTCTTAATTAAACTATCTGTTATGTTGCTACTAGAATTTGGGGAAGATGGGAGATGAATTCATGAATTGTTATATAAATGGATTTTCAGAAAGACTGATTCTTCTTTAAGGTGTTGTTGAGATTCTGAATATCAGAAATGAGTTCAGCAATTCAAGGATCTGAAAACCAAAGAGGGAAAAAAAAAAGATTGGGGCTTAAGAAAGCCTCCTGCTGCTTGTCACATAGAACTTTCTCCTGACATGTTCCTTACCCAAAAGTTTTTCAAAATGCACTGGCTTCTAGAACAAATCAATCTCAATGAAGAGTAGTGAGGGGCTAGCTGTTTGTCCTCTCAAGACTCTTAAAATCTAATACACAGACAGCCATAGGTTCCTCTTCACCCCAGCTATGCTAAATTGCCCCCTTTTCCAAAAGAACTAGTTTCTTTGAGCAGCACACTTGAAAAATGTTTTTGAATAAAATAAATTTAATCACTTTTTAAAGATTGAATTTGATCACATTGATCTCTCTTTCAAAAAAAAATTGTAAGCAAAACTTCAAGCAGTATTAGATTTCTTAGGGGAAATTTCAAGGGTTTCCTTTCTATTTCTAAATGGTTCATAAAGATATATTTCTTCTAACTCTTTTTACTGTCTATATTTCTAAAACAAGGATGCTTTTTATTATGATTTCCAAGAAATATCAGTATCTAAATAAGATCTTCCACACTGAGACATCCCCTCACCCATACACATACCCCCGGAGGTGTTTCTTAATGCATTTCCCTCCATTTTAAATTTGATTTTTAGTTAGGGAGGACAGATGGCAAAAGACAGAGAGCCGTATGAGCTAATGGAAAAATATCTTTCATGAAAACTGGGGAAATTGTAACTTTGGTGGAGAGAAGGGGAAAAACATTTATTATGTGCCAGGTACTGTTCTCAGTACTTTGCAAATATTTAATCTGATCTTCACAACAACCCTGTGTAGTAGGTACTACAATTATCTCCCTTTTATGTTTGAGGAAACTAAAACAAACAGGTTAAGTGAGTTGGTCCGAGTCACACAGCTACTTAGTGTCTGAGATTTGATCTGACCTCAAGCCTTCCTGAACCTAGATCTAATACTCTATATGTTACTGAACTTGGTAATATGATAAAACAGAAGTCATTTTTTACTGAATCTCTGAAGTGTACATTTTCATATTAAATATTTTGCTACTTTAAGTTATAATTAAATTTGGATGAAAGTATTGTCGACTGTGAATGAAATTCTTATTTCAAGTATGAGAAACCAATGGCCTGATTGGTCTGGCCACCATCATCCCTTCTTGGGTTGCCTGAACTATTATAATAACCCAACAATCATTCTAAAATCTACCTCTCATCTCTTTGCTTCTCCATGCCTCCTCTCCTCTCTTCAACTTCCACCCCCTCAACACACATACCATGCTACACAGCTTAAAATACACCCAGGGAGGTCAGGTCTTAAATGAAGCCCAAAGTCTGTTTAAGATAGAAAGCCAAGGGAAGCAAATGTGTGTATGTTTCATATGCTGGGACCATCCTGGGAAATTCAGGAGGGGAAGGAAGGCATAGACTAAAGAATTCTTAAGACCTATCTGAAGAGCTTTTCATTTTTTAAAAGGCCTTAAATTAAAATTTTCTCCAGAAAAATTTTACTCTGATGGCTCATGGTATGGAAATGTCCTGGATTCTCAAAAGTTCTGATGACAGAATACAAGCTCTGCTAGTTTCCACCAACCTGAGAAAAGCTTTGAGGTACACTCTGAAATACAGGCATTCCTCATTTTATTGTACTTCACTTTATTGTGATTTACAATTAATGCATTTTTTACAAAGTGAAGGTTTGTGGCAAACCTGCACCAACCAAGTCTATTAGCATGATTAAAAAAAAACTTTTGTTTGTTTTTAGTTTACATCATTCATTTCCATGAGATTTTGATTTACAAATTTTTTCCCCGTCTTTCCCCTACCCACCACCTCAAAACAGCAATCCCACTGTATATCCCCTCCTCCAATCATCTCTCTCCTATATCCTCCCCCATCACCCCTCTAACTTTCTGGTAGGGCAAGTTGGATCTCCCTACCCCAGTACCTGTATATACCTGTATATTTCCCTCCTTCCTATTCCACCCCCACTTATTCTATTCTCTACTTTGTCCCTGTCACTTTATAAAAGTGTATGCTTCTAACAACTCTCCCCACTAACCTGCCCTCCTCTCCATCCTCTCCCCTCTCATCCTCTTCTCCCCTACTCTCCTGTAGGCCAAGATACCCAATTTAGAGTGTATGTCATTCCTTCCCTAAGCCAACTTCAATGAGAGTAAGGTTGACCCATTCCCTTTTGCCTTCCTGTTCTTCACCTCCATTGTAACAGTTACCCCTTGCCTCTTCTATATTAGAGGATTAACCCCATTCTGTCTCTCCCTGTCTCCTCTCACACTATTCCTCTCCCACCTCTCAATTTCACCTTTTAAAATATTATCCTATCCTATTCAACTGATCCTGTGCCCTCTGTCTATTTACACACACACACACACACACACACACACACACACACACACACACACACACATATATATATATATATACACACACTCACATATGTATTCATATTTTCTTCAGTCAGATTGTTGACTCTCTTTTCATGATTTTCTTGCATCATTCTCACTTTTCTTCCCAATTTTTCCTCCACTTCTCTTATTTGGTTTTCAAAATCCTTCTTAAGCTGCTCTATGGCTTGTAAGCAGTCTACATTTTTCTTGGAAACTTTTGGTGCAGGAGTTCTGACTATGTTGTCTCTTTCCTGTTCCATGCTTTGATCCTTTTTGTCCCCAAAAAAGGAATCTAAAGTTGCATTGCTGGGCTTGCTTTGCTTCCTTTGCCTGCTTGTGTTGCCAGTCAGTTACTTGACTTTTAGGTTCAGTAGAACTCTGCTTTCAGAGGGGAGAGCTCTGTCCCAAATTGCTGGGGTTTTCACAGCTGCAGGAGCTATTAGGAGGCCACTGTTTCTGCAGCCCCTGCCAGCGTTGGCTCACTGAAAACATACCTCAGGACCACTACCCAAGACTATGAACCTGATCCAGGCAGCTCAAGGCAGGAGCACTTAGCCTCTGAATGATTGCTTGGCCCCCCTGCAATCTGCAGGCCACAAGCTTCTGAAGCAGCCATGTGGAGGCAGCTGCAGGGTCGCTGCTTCTGCTGCTTTCTTGCACTGGGGGCAGATGGCCGGACCGCTTCTTTCCCCCAAATTTAGCCGAGTTCCACTGACCTTTCACTTAGTCCTTGTTTCTTATGGGTTGGTAAATCTGGAAAATGCCACAGCTGCTGGTGATTTGCCCTCCAGCCACGGCTTGTTCTAGCAGCACCAGGGCTCCAGCTGGGGGTTCATGTGTTTCTGGTCTTGGCTCCCAGCACACTGTGAGGAACTCCTTCCTGTCTGCCTGCCAGGCTGCCTTCTGCGGGAGTTTTGCCACTCTCACTTTGTGAGTTCTGGAGCTTTAAAATTTGTTTAGAGTCATATTTTATAGGTATTTGAGGTGGTTATGGTGAGAGCTGTGGAGTCTTGCTGCTCCTATGCCACCATCTAGCATGATTTTTCTAACAGCATATACTCCTGTTGTGTCTCTGTGTCACATTTTAGTAATTCTCATAATATTTTGAACATTTTTCATTAGTATTATATGTGTTATGATGGTCTATGATCAGTGATTTTTTGATGGTACTATTGTAATTATTTGGGGACCCCACAAACTGGGCCCATATAAGACAGTAAACTTAATTGATAAATTTTATGTGTTCTCATTTCTACACTGACTGGCAGTTCCTCTTCTCTCTCCTTCTTCTAGGGTCTCCCTATTCACTAAGATACAACAATATTGAAATTAGACCAATTAATAACCCTACACTGGCCTGTTCATGTGGCAAGTTTCAGTGTCTTATTTTAAGAAATTGCCACACCCACCCCAACCTTCAGCAGCCACCACCCTGATCAGTCAGCAGCCATCAACATCCAGGCAAATACCTCTGCCAGCAAAAAGACTATGACTTAGTGAAGGCCCAGATAATAATCAGCCTTTTATTTTATCCAAAAATATTTTTAATTAAGTAGGTATATTGGGTTTGTTACACATGATACTATTGCACGCTTAATAGACTACAGTAAGTGTGAGTATAGCTTTTATATGCACTAGAAAACAAAAAAAATTGTGGGACTCTATAGAGATATTTGCTTTATTGCAGTGTTTTCTAACTAAGCTTGCAATATCTTTGAGGTATGCCTGTAAATTCACTGTGGTGCCTTATAACTAGTCCATCTACCTGAAATCAATGGGGTGAAGAGGATAGTATTTTGGAGATGATTCAGGAAACTCAGAGTTCAAATCTCTACTCAGACTCTAACTGATTAGTTACATGACCCTATAGGGCAAGTCATATAGCTTCAGTAAACCTCAGTTTCTCTATTTGTAAAACAGAGATAATAATAGCATCTCCCTTGCCAGGACTGCTATAAGGATCATGTTTTAAGATAATATATATAAAATACTTAGGATATTTGACACAAGTGTCACTTATTATCATTAAGTGATGTGTGATGTGTCATTGGAAAGCTAGATATTAAGGTTTTTGTGGTGACCAGTGAAATTACGAGGAGTGTAGGACAGGAAGCTTCCAAGTGAAGATGGTGAGAACCTGGAGCACAGGATCCTTGTTGTACCTTTGTAAGAGATCTCTTGATTACAACCCAGGCAAGTACTTCTCAGGGGAATTTTGGAATACACTTGGATACAACCAAGTTTTCTAGGGAGCATGGTGTAATAGACACAGAATGTAGGAAGTTAGTTGATAGCAATGATTAAAGTGAAGGAATGCTACATTGAAGATGAAGGTGACTTTTTATTGTATTTCTTACTCTAGTCATTGATTTCCTGTCCTTTTTTCCATATACTTTTGACCCATCTGAGGAAACAAAATTCTTTATTAAAAAAGGTGTGTGATATATAACACCAGTTGGTATTCATTTTCTGTGGCAAGTCACTAAGAATTGACAGTTTAAATTTATTTGGGAGGAACAGCCTTTTTGTTTGTTTGAATTAAGTAAACTTTCTTTCCAAGAAATTCTGTGTTTTTCATGATAGAAAATTTAATTATGAACTATGGTCATCTGAACGATTCTTTTTCACATTGGGGGTGATGGAGGGACCCATGATGGAGTTTACCTCCTGGCTTTTCCCTTTATTATAAAGAAAATTCAAAAGATGGTTGCATTGATGTGTGTGTATGTGTGTGTGTGTGTGTGTGTGTGTGTGTGTGTGTGTGTGTATGTGAGTTAACATATCAGTTTTACTATATTGCCAAAGGATGGGGTAACTTACCAATAACTTTGGTTTCAAAGCTTTACTTTGGCACTCAAGTCTTCATTCTATGAAAATCCTGAAAATCATGTCTCCTACTTTTGTACCTTTGCATAAGCTTGAACTTCTGGTCTTTCTCAATTTTCTCGGTATATATGCCCTTGTTAAAAATCTAATTGATGGTAATTGGTTGAATTGATAGTGGAGCACTGTTATCAAGAATGTACTTTCTTCTTACCTCTGTTGATTAGAATACTTGCTATCCTTTAAGATTCCACTCAGATTCTACTTCCCATTAAGAAATATCTTTCCTGATTCCTCTCAGTTGTTGGTGTTTATTCCCTTTTAATTACCTTGTATTTACTCGTTACCAACTCATATTCATTCAATAAGTCAGGTCCTCAGAGGGATGGCTAGCTATATTTCCTGCAATATATCTCTTTTATATCATTCAGTGACCCAGTGATTAGTGTACCACTATCAACTTGACCAATTACCATCAATTACCTTTTTACAAAGTGGTATTTACTGAGAAGACATAAGAAGCTCAAATACATGTTATCAGACTGGGGTAAGGGTGGGGAGTAAGACACTCCCCTGTAAGTACTTCAGACCCTGGGAAATGTGGGCTCCAATTTAAGGTTCTTTCTGAAAAGCATTTGGGCCCATCAAGTTCACTTCCAGTATAGCCAATGGAAGAAGGAGCTTCTTTCTTGCAGGTCAGTTCACAGTTAGGGTTGGATCCTGAAAGGTCACTTCTCAGAGCTGTCCTTCTCACTAGAATGGATAGCTAATAGGCTGATATGGAGTCCAATCCCTGTACCTTTCAAGCTCTCATAGAGCTATGTCCCAAAGAAAATAAGACATGAACAGAAGATGGCTCAATCTCAGACGGACAGGTTTTCCTAGGAGGCTTTCATGGCAGCTAACAGCGGAGTGAGGACATAACACTCTTCTCTCATCCAGAAGCTCATAGTTGTTCTTCCTTCTCAATTGAAGAGGGAGGGATGAGACAATTCAATTCAGGGTTGGAATACCTGTGGCAAATCAACTATGAAGTTTGGATTCAG
>CM053584.1:98465270-98481545 GCA_028627135.1 Pseudochirops cupreus
CAGCCTTCCAGGCAAGCCCTCACCAGATTCTGGTCTCAGGAAAACTCCATCTCAGTTCTCAGCTTCCAGATGCTGGGAGAGAAACTCTCCCTCTCTACCTCTCTCTCTCAGCCAGCTTCAGTCTCCACAATTCTTCCTTTAGCAGGAGCAGAATTCCAATTCTGTCTCTCAGATGCTGGGAGAAAAACTTTCTCTCTCTCCCTTTCTTTGTCTCTCTCTCTCTCTCCCTTTCTTTGTCTCTCTCTCTCTCTCTCAGCCAGCTTCAGTCTCCAGGATTCTTCCTTCAAGGGGAGCAAAATTCCAATTCTGTCTGTCTGTCTCTGGAATTCTTGCTTATGTACACACCTCAGCCAATCCCCTTCTTCCACATCAACAGGGACTCAGCCAATCCCCTTCTTCCACATCAACAGGGGAGTTCATGCCTTCTCAACAGTGGGACAGTTTGCATCTTCCACACTTAGCACTTAGTAGTGGTAAGTATCCTGCTAAACTGATTACTATTACACCTTCCCCCTTCCCTATATTATAATTATTCTTATAGTGTGAAATTGTGATTTAGGTTCCCTGTACTTACTCAAGAGGGAAGAAGGAAGGAAAGAGGAGTAGGAGGGTGAGTGGGGAGGAAATTAGTTGTAGATTAAGGGAGGGATTTGTCATAAGCAAAACAAATTCCAAGAACGTATAAACACATTTGTAGCACTTTTTGAGGTGGCAAATTGTGAGACTCTGAGAAGATACTCAGCAATTGGGGAATAGATGAATAAGCTATGGTATGCAAATTTGATGGAATACCATTATGCAGAACTCTTATCTGTGCAATGACCAACCAGGATTCTAGAGAATGAATGATGAAATATTTTTCCTACCTCCTGAAATAAAAGTGAAGAAATTAGAATGCAAAATGAGACAAATTTTGTTTTAGGACAAGACCAAAGTAGAAATTTGTTTTGATTGACTATACATGTTTATAATGGATTTTGCTTTTCCTTGTATTCCCAAAGGAGAGGAAGGTGAGATTGGGGTAGGTAGAAGAGACAGGTCTTGGCTGATTAAAACAAAGATTCACAAAAAAAACCGAAACAAACAAACCCTAACACCACCTCAGGAACTCTCTTCAACACGATGACCAATGACCAGTCACAGTTCCTGAGGGATCATGATGAAATATGCTACCTACCTGTTAGAGATGTAATGACCTTAGAATGCAGATTGAGATATGTTTTTAGATGCGGCCAATGAGAAATTTTCTATTGCCTAACTGCACATGTTCGTAATAGGGATTTCGCTTTTCTTGCTGTCTCAAGGTTGGGGGCAGGGAAAGAGGGGAAAAGGAGAGAAATAGGAGGGAGAGAAGACTAATCTTTCTTTGAAAATAAAATAAAATTTAATTTTAAAGAGAAAATGAAGGATTGGGACACACCAATCTCTGAGGTCCTACCATGAGCAGTCACGCTCCATTCCAACAAGCACCTAGAAACTGATGAGGGAAACTTCTCTCCCCTCGACAGATGTGAGGAGCCATATATACTGAGAAGCATCACCCCATCATGCAAACCTGACCAAAGGTGGAGTATGGAGGCAATATTATAACTTTTCAGCTGACAGCTCAGAAGAAATCCACCCCTCCCTTCCTAATCCTACAGCCACCTTTCAGATTGAAAAAGCAAGAAGCATTTTTGGTGGCCTAGTGCTATTGAGTGGGATATACCCTCTGTACCCTCTGTGAAGACTTCTCAAAGTGAGGAAAGAGGGAGAGAGAGAGATTATCTTGAAACCAGAGACAGACCTTTTGTAATCCTGGACAGACCTGAGTCCTGGGTTTTCCTAAGAAATTACACAACTCAGGACTCTTCCCCCTCCCTTGCTGTCACATTAGCATTAAGCCCTTTAGAAATCTTTCAGGATCCTTCCTCTTTTCTTGCTTTAGCATTTACCAAATAGGGACATGTACATTTGGATTGGCTATACTCTGTTTCCCTGTTTTTTGCCTTTTGGTGGGTAAACCCACCTCCCAGCCACTAAAGGACAGTGGCAGGTTTCTTTGCTCCTTATCATTGGAGAGGATTTTGTGCTTATTCTGTAAGCCCACCTCCCAGCCAATGGGAGTAAAGGATAGTGGTAGGAGGTGGCTTGACTGCCTTAGGGTATAAAAACTTGCTTTGTCTTCTGTAACATGCCTCCTTTCATCAGTCCATCCTGGTGGAAGTGATGCCCTCTTCTCATGAGAACTGAATAAAAGTGTCCTGTTCATAATTTGAGACATCTCTAAGTTTTTTTAAAATTTGGGTAGGGGATTTTTGGGTTCCCCATACCCCATACACTAGGTTCTAGAGTAATAACAAAAGAAGGGATCCTAGTTACAGCAATACTCTCATTATTGCATAATCCAATTAAAAATAGTAGTTCAGAGAAGTACTATGGGAATAGTACTGAATTTGGAGTCAGAGGAACCTGGCTCAGATTGTAGACCTGTCAAAGTGCTCTTGTGATAGTGGGTAAATCACTGGACCTCAGTTACTTATCTGTAAAATGAAAGGTTCTCTGAGATCCTTCCAGAATCTATGATCCTTCCATCTCTCTGAGTCTTTCCCCCTTTTCAAGATAGTTATAACAACACACATTCTTCCTCACCTCATATGTTGTGAGGAAAAATTATTGTTTGTCCTTCATTCTCAAAGAGGACCAATGACTTCACCAAGGTGAGGTCTTGACTTGCATGTAAATTACTCCTTGCAGAGTTTTAATCAGCATATACCAGGCACTGTGCTGGGTGCTGGGGATACCTAGAACAAATGAAAGAATGCCTACTCTCAAGGAAATTGCATTCCTTCTGGGAGACCACATGCACATATTTAAATAGATGCAGAATAAATACAAAATAAAAGCAAGGCAGGTAGGGAAGAAAAGCAATAACAAGCTTACCTTAATCAGTTTTTGTATTAAAATGTTTATTGTTATTTAATGCTAATAATCATTATAGGTATTTGGGAAGGTGTCATGCTGTATTTTCTTAGAAGTGGTCTTAGTTAAGTTTTGTTTCTCCCCCAGCACTCAGGAAAGTACTCTGCATACAGTAAGCACTTAATGAATGCTGGTTAAATTGAATTATAGGCTTTACATAGAAGAACAGCCTCTCTGTTTTGCATAGCAGATGCCTGTATGTAAATCAAAACTAAAACAACATTGGGCCTGCTAGTTTTATGAGCATGGCTCATCCCCTGTGCTTCAGAGATCCTCAGGGTCTAAATTCTGATTTCAAGACCTGGTTATCCTAAAATGCTACACAATCATCTTCTGGAATTTTGCCACCATTTTTGCATTTTGTTCTTTTTACATTAGACTGAACACTAGGAAGTTAATCGAATTGGTATTTTTTTCTGCTCCTCATTTCCAAACCATTGTTTTACGTTTCATTCTTGAGCTTCCCTGTAATTAAATACTAGGTGAACACAGTAACACGGCGCGTACAGTATGTCAAATTCTGAGAAGCCGGGCGAGGCCAATAGAGCTCATGAGGCAGCTGCAGAGTCCTCAGCTGCACTCATTTATTATTCCTTGCAACAAATGATTAAAACCAATTCTCTGATTAATCAAAACTCTACTTTGGAACTAGCCGCGTGAGACCAGAATTTTAAATCATGTTATGTAGACTGTAGCGATATAAAGAACACGATTGAAAAATTAATTTTATAAGAAATATTTAGCAAATACACGTTAATCTTCCTCCAGACTTCTTAAGAGATCATAACTACACTCAAGCAAACTTTGAAATATATGTCTTGCCAAGCACCAAGGAAAATGTCACATTCTTTTAATAGGTGTGTTGTGTCATTGTGAATCATTTCTCCTTGAAAGAATTCAGGACTGTTTATGGCTTTGGTAATGACTGTGTCCTAGAAGGAACCAAAAGTGGTTGCAGGAATGGTAATGGGGAAAGAATGCTGTACTTGTAGACAGAAGGGACTCATGTTCCCACTTTTCCTTGATTGTTATTGCCATGTGACCACAGGCAAGTCCTTCAATCTCAGTTTGTTCATCTATGAAGTGGGAAGAATAACTGTAGGACATACTTCATAAAGATGTTTTGAAGATCAAATAAGTGAAAGTGTTTAAAGCTTTCTGTAAATAATAAATAATAGTCAAGATTGTGTTTCCTCATTTGTTTATATGCTGTATCCCCAAGTAGAACTAAAACTCCTTGAATGTAGGGAGTGCATTTCTCTTTATGTCTTATAGCCTACAGTACAGTGCCTATAGTCAGTCAGTCACTCAGTCAATAAGGATGCCACTTATTAGGTGCTAGGCACTGTACTGAGCTCTAAGTACAAAAAGGAAGGCAGACAACATCCATTTCCCTCAAGAAATTTACATTCTAAGGAAGGGAACAACAGGGGAATAATTAGATACATTCAAGATATGAGATAGAATTGGAAAGTAATATGAAAATGTAATCCATATCCTTTGGGATACTCTTTACTAAGGACTCTCTCTTTATTGGTGGAGATGACTGCCCTGTCCTATGTGAGGGACAGGGTGGGATTAGAGAGAGTGAGAGAATGCTAGCCTTCTCCAGTCCTCTTCAAGACTCCTCAGCTTCAAGTCTTCTTTGGGACTCTTTAAGGGTCAGTTGCTTCAGGTTCTCTTGACTTCCAGCTTTGAGAGAGAAGATGGAAGAAACTTATCCTGTTTCATTTTGCTGAAGGAAAATATTCTGGGAAGACAGACATAAGAGGAGATGGTGGGCTCCATCACAGCCCTACCCCTATTTTGTTACAGTAGAAACTTCAAGGAGTTTGCCCTCCAGTGAGATTTCTCTCTCTCTCCCTCTCTCTCTCTCTCTCTCTCTCTCTATCTCTCTCTCTCTCTCTCTCTCTCTCCTCTCTCTCTCCTCTTGCCTGCCCTCTCTCTCTTGCTCTTTCATGGAGTTATCTCCCCATGGGAGAACTCCTTCACTGTGTCTAGTCATTTCTCTGAGGAAATCAGAGTGGCTTCTGACCTCAATATCCTGCTTCCCCTTCTGGCGGAAATGAAAGCCTCCCTTGGAGAAGGGTGGACAGGGGAAAAGCTAGAAGTATGACACTGTGTGTAGAGGAGATGCCAGGCATGTAGCAAGGCTCCATGTTTATAGCACGGGAGTGTCATTGTGTGACTTGAAGGGAGACATCTTTAGCCGCTTCTTCCCCTACCCTTCTCCAAGGGAGACTTTTATTCTTGCCAGGAGGAGAAGTAGGAGTTTGGTCTGGAGGCAACTCCATTCTCCTCAGAGATTAGTGTCATAAAATAGACAGAAAGATAGATTGAAAAAAGATTATGTTCAGATAGAGGAATTTTGGAGTTCATGAACAAGGAAGTGGAATACTTATAGGCAATGGTAAGATCAAGGATATGACCACTTTTTATTTATAGCTAAAGTGGAGTGGAAAATTAGATTGTGGGAATTCAGTAAACAGCAGAAATTTACTAAATATTGAATTAAACTGAATTTGAATTTTTTCATCCTTTAAGGGTTATGTGGGTGATCCTGAAATGGGGGAAAAGATGAGAACAGAGTCTTCCTACCCCATTCAGAGAGAATCAGAAACAGGAAATATCCTACAACTTTCTGATAGCCTTCACATTGGCATATGATGCTGGGAAAGCTAAGCTTTTGGAATGGATATCATTTCATTATTTTATTATTATATCAGAATCTGAAAATTGGAATATGGAGACATAATTAAGGATAGTGAATTTAAATTAAGCTTAAAAAGTTTTATTAGAACAGCTATGTTTTCTCTAGTGATACACAATCTTTTATTGCTCAAAAGAAGAATTGTTTACAGTAACAAATAAATTCATTAGTACCACAATTTTCTTAGCCAGAAGTTCAAATGTTTCTGTATTCCTCTGTGCTTCAAGACAAGCACAGTCTTGAATTAATTGAAAAAATTTATGGACCTATAGCTAGTGGTAGTTATAAATGGGTAAGAAAAAAATTCTCTAGTACTGACCAGTAAGAATTCTGGGTATTAAAATTAATTCAGTGTAATTTCCTAATCTGGAATATATATATAATATAATTATATTGCTAATATGATCAACATGTATTTTAAGGACACTTATATGAATCCTCAACAAAGTTTTTATGTAATATTAATATTTGTCTAATTGCATTAATAGTAATCAAATGATATTTCTGAGTCCAAATAAATTTAACTTTTATTTATTTTTAAAGTTAATTTTTTTTTCTCATATTAAAGGTGGGATGACTGTTTTCTGAAATGACCCTTAGGTCTTCCAAATTAACTGTTACTTATTTCCTGTTAATGAATGGCTTATTAAAAAGTTAGTTACAAGTAAGCAGTGGTGATTCCTGAAGATAATCTCTTTGAAATCCATAATTAAAATATAGTAGTGTCACTATACTAGCACCATCAAAAAAGAGAATCTTTGTCATTTGATCTATATCTGGTCTGAGAGTTGGAGTTCCATTTCACATGTTCATGGACAGTATTGGATACATTCAAAAGAGAACTAGATCAGGATGGTCTAACTGATGTCACAGCTCTATCACTGAGCAATGCATTGCCATGGGATAGAAATCTTTAATCTCCTTTTTTGGTAATTTGTTGCAGCCTTTGTCTTCCTCGATATCACATTATTTGTTGTTGTACAGTCATTTTCAGTTGTATCTGACTCTTTTAGGGTCTTCTTGGCAGAGATACTGGAGCGGTTTGCCATTTCCTTCTCCAGCTTGTTTTACAGATTAGCAAACAGGGTTTAGTGACTTGCCCAAGGTAAGTGTCAGAGACGGGAGTTGAACTAACAAAAGTGAATCTTTCTGACTTCAGGCCTGGTGCTCTATCTATTGTGCTAACTGTCCCATCACGTTATTAGGTAGCACCAGAAGAGCACAGTCATGAAATATTGGGCAACAAAATGTGAAGCAGTGAAAAGAAGGACTGTCTGTTTTCTTTTTCTTTTGATTTTATAAAATTTAAATGTTTTTGGATCAGTCTAATGCATTTAAAATGAGAAGAGAAAGAAAAATCTTTGCAACAAGTTCCTCTGATAAAGGACTCATATGAAAGATATATAAGAAATTCATTCAAATTTGAAAGACTGAGTCATTCCCCGATAGGAAAATGATCAAAGAATATGAAGAGGCAGTTTTCAAACGAAGAAATCTAAGGTACCAATAACCATTTAAAATGCTCCAAATCATTGATATTTGGAGAAATGTAAATTAAAGTAACTCTGAGGTTTCTCCTGGCTTCTATAAGATTAGCAAAGATGACAAAAGAGTAAAATGATAAATGTTGTAGGAACTACAGGAAAATAGGCACACTAATCACACCTCTTTGTGGAGCCATAAATTAGTAAATAAATTCTAGAAAATGGTTTTGAACTACACCATTTGACCCAGCTATATAATTACTAGGCATATACCCCAAAGAGATCAGAGAAAGAGAAAAATGCCCTATGTACAAAAATATTTAAAACTAATCTTTTCATAGTAGCCCCAAACTGAAAGGAAGTACCCTTGGGGGAATGGCTAAACAAATTACAGTATATGAATAAAAACTGAATAATTTCAAAAGAAACTGTGAAGATCTCTACGAACTGATACAGAGTAAAATGAGCAGGCCTAAGAGAACAATTTTACAATAACAACATGATAGATAAAAGCAACTTTAAAAGACATTTGAACATTAATTAATACAATAATAAACTATGAGTCCAGAGAACTGAAGATGAAACATGTTACACATCTCTTGACTGAGAGATGATGGACTTAAAATGTAGTATAAGACATACATTATTAGATATAGCCAATGTGGGAATTCATTTGTGGGACTGTGCATACTTGTGATGTGTGTTTCATTTTTCACTTTTTTTATTGATCAATGAAGTGGGGCAATGGAAAGGGGAAATTATAAAGGCTTACTAAAATTAGTTAATTAAACCAAACCAAAACTAGGTACATGGGAGAAACTTGTTAATAGCCCAGGGGCTAGTGTCTGAAAAATGCTAGTACCTTTTGGTAAATTACAGTCCTTTTTTTACTCATTTGCAAATTCTTTTCATTGGCTTTTTAATATAAGGTTCAATTAGGTGAACCTAGACTGAAAATGTAAAAGTATTTCTTTTTAAATTTTTTGTGCTATCACTCACATTCTCCCTGTCTCACACACGCACAAATGTGTGATCAGTTGTTACCTAGAAAGTTCAATTCAACTCAACATATATCTGTAAAGTACTGGACTGTGCACTGGGGAAGGTACGAGATTTATCTGAGACCCTGTCCCTATCCTCATCAATATAACAGGTCAAGGAATACACACATATATACATATACACATACATGTATATGCATGTGCACATATGTGTATGTATATATGAATATATAATATAGGTATAAAACATTAAATCCAAAGTTGTAAACAAACTTGAAATGAAAGGCTTAGAAGTTTGAATTTTCCTGGGTACCTAATAGGGAGTCATGAAAAGGTTCTCCCCTGGTATCTTTTTCACTCTTACAACACTTTAATTCAAGTACTCATTAACTTTCACTTAAATTATTATAATGGCCTCCTAATTGGATTCTCTATTTAGAGTCTTTCTTGAATCTGTTTCATCCTATACACTTATAATCCCACTAAATACCTATAAATTCATCATTTCATAACTTTCAATGACTTTTCATTTCCTATACATAAGGTACAAACTACTTTTTGTCCCACCACATTCCAGCTGCAAGTTACCAGGAATTTATCTCTACTCCTCCTTCCTATATATAATATTCTAGGAAAGGTAAGTGAATAATGCTACCATGAACTCATCCTATTTTCTCCTACTTCCTTCTATTTACTATATTCACTCACATGCCTCAATTTCATCCCCACCTTCATTTCTTCCAGTGCTGATTATTGAAATCTCTCTTATTCTTCAATGACCAGCTCATATGACAACACAGCAAACCTCAAATATCTCTGTTTCTGACACAATTCCCTTGTCCTTTTTGCATTCATATTTGCATTATAGAAATTTGTCTGGTATCTGCTAAGATTGTGTCCTTTTCATCTTTACAATTTCCAGCATCAACAACTTATATCTTCTACATAACACTTAACGTATGCTTACTGAATTAAATTTAGAGACAGACCTATACTCTCTCTACTGGGTAGTAATTCAAATGTGGCTCATTAAGTATTTGAATTTAGAGAGAGAGTTAGTAGTGAGTTCTATCAATAAGAATGTAGAATGAAAAATTAGGCATAGGCCAAGAACATGACCATCCCAACCCTCAGCACCTTCTTATATCTAAAAGGGCATGAAATAAACTAAAGGAGGCGTACTATAACAACTAAAAGGAAAAAGGAGGGGACCTTCTCACATGAAAGCTGAGTGAGGGATTAGAGTTAATTCCAGTTCACTTTATCACCTAAAAATAGCGAGAAATGCACCAAAACATACCAAAACAAAACAAAACAAAAAACAAACCAAAACAGCAATAGTAATGAAGTATTTATAAGAAAAATCTTAAAGAAAAACATACAGAGAGATAAGAGAAAATGAACAATAAAAAATGTACAGTAAAGCTAATCAATAAAGTACACTGAAAAAATAATCATAAGGCTACTGATAAAAGAGAACTATAGGAACTACAGAGAAACTCATCAAAATAATAACTGAAGAACTAAAAAATCACCTTTGGAATGACTCAAAATAGTAAGGAAAATAGTGAAAATAGAAGTAAGTATAAAAATAATTAAACTTCTCAAATAAGAAACAAAGAGCATGAAGTTCATTTAAACTGATGAAAATGCATTTTGAGGAAAAAAGATTCTTTGAAAAAGAGTAAGGTAAATTTGTACCTGAAATGAAGAAGTTGAAGAAAATTAGACAAATACAAGACACAACAAAATTTGAAGTTTCCGTTAGATCTCTACTAGTGAAAGAAACTGAATTTGAACATAAGATACAAAATGATAATCTCAGATTTTTAGGTCTTTCTGGAAGTTATCAGGAAAAAAATTATCTGCCACTACACTCGCCTTGAGAAATTGACAGCAGAGGGCAAAACATATTGATAGACACCACAAAACAGACATGGGGAAGCACCCATTTCAACCCCCTAAGAAACATCATAATTAAATTTCAGGATCTTGACATCAGACAATAGCTATTACAGGCAGTCACAGGAATGACTTTCATATAAAAATATTCTACTTTGTTTATGACATACAAAAGGACAATTTGGAATATTCCAAAAAAGCAAAGAGGATTGATTTCTATTACAAAATAATATGTACTACTAAGATGAGCTTAATCATCATTTAGAAAAGGATGAACTTTTAGCAAAAGAAAGGAATTTGAGCCATTCCATCAAAAGACATAATAATTGATGAAGGCATTTGAAATTCAAGCTCATCATTCAAAAGAAACAAACACAGTAATCAAGAAAAAATAGGCAATAAAATCAACACTTTCATGTTTATAGGGCTAGACAAGGCTGTCACTTAAAAAATAAAAAACGCCTCACATTCTTTGAGGGCCATTGAGACAACAAAGAGAAATATCAAAGAGAGTAAAAATAGTCACATCAATGGTAGGGTAAGAATTAAATTAATATTTCTTTAGACTCTAACTTACATTTGCTCATTAGGGAATAAAATATTTTGTTGTTTGAAATTAGAGGAAAATCTTTTCAGGTGGACAGAGAGGAGAGCTGTAAGGGGAATACAGATATGCCAACTACATGGTCTAGTCTTAAGAGGAGATAGGAATTGGAGGGAGGGCATGACATACCCTGTTTGGGGGACTTAAGGAGAGGAGAAAAGGAGTACTAATTGACAGTAACTAGGGAGAAGAGGAATTAGATTCCACTCATTCAGGTGGAATGCTTGGATGATGTCACGACATCTTCCCTCAGAGTTGAGGAGTACAATGGAACTTCACAGTTGGATCTATTCAGAATTAGTGGTGAATTCAAGAGAGTTTCATTCTTCAAATATCTTGCTTTTCAGGATCCCCTCCCCCTCTAAGGCATAGGCATATGCATTTTGATCAGTCAGAATGGAGGGTGAGTGTATAGGAATACAGTTTCAGAAGGACAGGAATCTGACGTCAGGAAGTCAAGAGTTTTGTGAAGGTGTTTAGATCGAGACTGGACACTTTGAATTTATATCTAGGGACCTTTCTACCACACCACTGCTTCTAATGTGAATCTGTATTTCTAAGAGTGAGTGCCAGGGGTGGGAGAGAGAAGGAGAAAGGGAGAAAGGGAAAGAAGGAGAGAGACAGAGAAAGAAAGAGACAGAGACAGAGAGAGACAGAAACAGACAATTCTAAGAACCAGGCAATTAGACAACATGGTGGATAAAATGTAGGACTTGAAATCAAAAGGACTTGAATTCAAATCCTGTCTCAGATACTTACCAACAGTGTGACTTTAGGCAAGCCTCTTGACCTTTGTATGCTTCAGTTTTCTCATCCATGAAATGGAGATAGTAGTAATATCTAACTCCCAGGATTTTCTTGATGATAAAATTAAATAACTTTGTACAGCATTTTGCAAACCTTAAAGTACTACATAAATTCTAGCTATTTATTATTATTATTATTGTATTATATTTACAGGCAATTAATTTCCCACCTCAAGCATTTTTTTTTCTTTTTGGGGATCCATTTACTGATAGTTTCCTTCCCTATTGTGAACTTTTTCTTTTTCAATATCTTTGTTATGTAGCTCTTATAGTTGATTTTTTGTATGAGTGAAGGGAAATTTTGCAATTAGTCTCAGATCCTCTCCAGATTTTGCAGGCTAACTCCAGGTTTATGAATCATTAGAATGTAGAGAAAGTATATGGGCTTTGGAATCCAACCTTGATACAAAAATAAGATGAAATTAAACATCAATGGGATGCAGAGGTGCAAAAGCATGCAATGAAAAAGAACATCTCAATGGGATTTTATGAATTTCTGGTTTGTTTTTTTAAACTATAGGTTTTGGTAAAACATTATGGTTAGGTTAAGTTGAAGCTAGTCATTATTCTGGATCTTTATTTTTAATACCTCTCTTCTTTTAATTGGTATAGAAAGAAATTTTAATGCCTTCTTTTTGAGTTCATCACAAATTTACATATATCTTGTGGTACTAGCTATGTGACCTTGGACAGCTCATTCAACCTCTGCCTGTTTCAGTTTCTTCTTCTGTAAAGATAAAAATTGCATCAATTGCATCTATAGGGTTGTTGTGAGGATGAAATGAGATATTTTTAAAAGCATTTTACAAACTTTAAAACTCTGTGTAAATGCTAGTTAGAGGAGAGACTATTTTTGCTTTTCTTTGAATCCCCAGTGGTTAGCATTTAATAAATGTTTGCTGCCTTGACTTAACTTAATAGGTGGGATTGATAGAAGGGATTTTTGTTTCCTAGAAGCCCCAGTTTATCTGAGGGTCATATGGGGAATAAAGAAAGAATATGTAAGTTCAAAGCTTTGAATGGTTAGCTTCTATAGTATCCTCTAAAGAGATATTATTAAAGAAGGAAATGTATTAAATTAAAACACTTTGGAGGGTGATTCTACAGGTGGAGATAGTCAGACTAAGGCATTGGATGATGGGAGGGGGGAGAGAGGAATCTATGCTACTGCATTCTTACCTAGATTGAGAAAAGGGAGAATGAATAAAAGGAAAATATGGAAAAGAATGACAAGATTTAACAAGAGTAATTTGAGCTAGAATAGGGTAATTAGAAGAGAAGGGGAATGAATCTATGAGAGGAGGCCATGATCTGATTAAGCAATACAAAACACTGGGACTAAATACTAATTTAAAAGGGAAAAAATGGAATTACTATAGCAAAATTTATTGTAGGAAACTAGAAACTTCACAGTCACACTCTTAATTGTGGACAGATTAAACATCTCAATAAAATGAAAAGCAGTGGCAGAATGGAGAAGACAAAATCTACAAATATGCTGTATAGAAGAAATAAATTTTAAACTTTAAGATATATAATGGGCAGCAGTCCCTGGAAGCCAAGCATGAGTGGTGCGGCAATGCAGTGGCCAAGAGGCCCCTGGATGAGGCCTGTTGATCCATCAACCACCAGGGCCGTTCCTAGGCCTATCACCACAGGTGTGGAGCATGTTGCTGGGTAAGAGACAAAGACAGGGTCCACGGCAGGCACAGCAGCTACTCCTGGGACTACCCATCCACAGGCTGGACATTTAAAAAGCCCCTATTTGAACATCCAGGGACCAGGATGGCAGAGTGAACCCCAGCTGCTCCAATCCCACCCTCCCCCTCTCATTTGACCCAAAAAACACAGTAATCATTGCCTCAGAGAAAAATTTTAAGCAGTAAAGGCTTAGGAACCCCAGAGGAAGGGTGTGGCTAAGGTCCTGCATCAAAATGGGAAGGAAGCAGACTACAAAGACAAAGACTCTGGAATCCTATTACTGTGAGAGGAAGGAACCAAATTCAGAAGGAGAGAGTATTGACTCCACACCCACAGCCGAATCTTTAATAGGGATTATGACCTGGTCTCAGGCACAGAAAGCATTCCTGGTTGAGCTCAAAAAGAACTTCAAAATCTGGGTTAGAGAGGTAGAAGACAAAATCAACACCTCTTTTAAAAACAAAATTGCAAAATTAGAAAAACATTACAATGAAGAGAACAGCTCCTTAAAAAGTAAAATGTGTGAACTAAAAATGAAATCTGAGCAAACAGTAAAGGAACTTCAAAAACTAACTGAGAAGAATAATTTGCTAAAAATTAGAATCAACCAAATTGAAGCTAATGACTTTATGAGGAACCAAGAATCAATCAAACAAAACATCAAGACTGAAAAATTAGAAAAAGAGGTAAAATATCTCAATGGAAAAATAACTGACCTGGAAAGCAGATTCAGGAGAGAGAATCTGAGAATTATTGGTCTACCAGAAAATTATGATTAAAAAAATGAGTCTGGACAATCTCCTCCAAGAGCTCATCAAGCAAAACTGCCCTGAGATCCTAGAACCAGAGAGTAAAGTAGAAATCAAGAGAATCTACTGGACACCTCCTGAAAAAGATCCCAAATTGAAAAGTCTGCAAAATGTTGTAGCCAAACTCGAGAACTATTAGGTAAAGGAGAAAATACTACAAGTAGCCAGAAAGAAACAATTCAGATATCATGGAACTACAGTGAGGATCACACAGGATCTGGCAGCCTCAATATTGAAAGACTGGAGGAACTAGAATATAATTTTTCACAAGGCAAAAGAGCTTGGGTTACAACCAAGGATCACCTATCCAGTGAAACTGAGCATAATCTACCAGGCAAGGAGATGGACATTCAGGGACATAACAGAACAGACTTTCCTGATGAAAAAGCCAGAGCTCAACAGAAAATTCAACCTCCAATTACAAGACCCAAGAGAGACATAGAAAGGTAAATAAGGAAAAACACACACACACATAACTTGTTATTTAACAAGAGCAAACTGTTTACATCCATTTTGGGGAAGCTGATACCTGTTAATATTGTGAATTCTATACCTACAGCAAAATCTAAAAGGGATATAGATAAATAGAGGGTATGGGTACAAATTACACAAAATGATGATAAAAACAATCTTATTAAGAGCCTGCAATAGAAGAAGAGGGAAGAATGAAGCAGAAAAGGGTAAATTATGTTACATAAAGAGGCATAAAAACATTATAGTAGAGGGAAAGAAGGGAGGGAGATGACTATTATATGAGCTTTTCCCTCACTGGTTCTGATGCAAAGAAGGAATAACACAATCAGTTAAGTATAGGACTCTATTGAGAAGAGACATAAAACTTATCTTAATAGAGGGAAAGAGGGGAGGGAGAGGAGCATTGCATGAGATCTATTCTCATCAATCTTGGTTTGAGGAAGAAATAACATACAACATTGAATATAAAAATCAATCATACCCTACAGGCAGTAGGAGGGGGGAAGTGCCATGAAAGGGGGGGGAGGCTTTAGAAGGGAGGGAAGAAGTGGTAAGGGAGAAGGGTAGGATATCAGGGGGCTGATAAGAAGGGAGTACTAAGGGAGGTGGCAATCAAAAGGAAAACTTTTAAGAAGGGGAAGGGAGAAGGGAAAAATAAAAGCATAAACAGGGGAGGGAATAGATGGGGGGAAAGACACAGATAGTAATCATAACTGTAAATGTGAATGGTATGAACTCTCTCATAAAATGGAGGCAGATAGCAGAATGGATTAAAAACCATAAGCCTACAATATGCTGTTTACAAGAAACACATCTGAAACGGGGATACACGCAGGTTAAAGGTGAAAGGCTAGAGTAAAATATATCATGCCTCAGCTAAAGTAAAAAAAGCAGGGGTAGCAATCCTTATCTCAGACAAAGCAAAATCAAAAATAGATCTAATTAGAAGACATAAGGGAGGAAACTATATCCTGCTAAAAGGCACCATCAAAAATGAGACAATATCATTACTAAACTTTTATGCACCAAGTGGTACAGCATCTACATTCCTAAAGGAGAAATTAAGGATGCTAGAGGAAGAAATAGATATCAAAACTATACTAGTGGGGAACTTCAATTGCCCCCTGTCTGAGATTGATAAATCTAACCTCAAAATAAACAAGAAAAATAGAATCTTAGAGAAGATAGATATGGTAGACCTCTGGAGAAAATTGAATTGATTTTTCAATTAAAAATTTCAATTAAAAATTAAATTTCAATTTAATTTAATTCAATTAAAATTGAGTAAAAAATGAATGGGCATAACACTTCTTCTCAGTGGTACATGGCACATACACAAAAATTGACCACATACTAGGGCATAAAAACCTCACAATTCAGTGCAGAAAGGCGGAAATTTTAAATGCATCTTTCTCAGATCATGATGCAATAAAAATTATATGTAAAAAAGGGCCATGGAAGGATAGACAAAAAACTAATCTTAATCCTAAAGAATGAGTGTGCCAAACAAGAAATTATAGAAGCAATCAGCAACTTCATTCAAGAGAATGACAATAACGAGACAACATACCAAAACTTGTGGGATGCAGCAAAGGCAGTTCTTATGGGAAGTTTTATATCCCTGAATGTATACAAGAATAAATTAGAGAAAATGGAGATCAATGAATTGGACATGCAATTGAAAAAGCTAGAAAAAGAACAAACTGAAAATCCTCAGTTAAATACTAAATCAGAAATAATGAGAACCAAAGGAGAGATTAATACAATTGAATTCAAGAAAACTATTGAATTAATAAATAAAACTGAGTTGGTATTATGAAAAA
>CM053584.1:98482045-98510165 GCA_028627135.1 Pseudochirops cupreus
GGGCGGGGGAAAGACGGGGAGAAAATATGTAACTCAAAAAATTTAATAAAGAATCTCATATAAAAAAAAAAAAAATTTTACTAGACCATTAAGGTCAAGGGAAAGCTGTAGATATCATTTCATTAAAATTTAACAAATCATTTGAAAATATTTCTCATATCACTGCTGTGGAAAGAGAGAATTTGATGAGACAATATTACAGTTAGGTAATAGAAAAGAGAGGAATTGGTTTGGATAGTAGGATAAGTCAAAAGTAGTTGAAGGACTGAACCCAAAGAGTAGTCATTAATGGCTTGATTTGAACAGAGAACAAGATCTTTAATAAAGTGTACTAGAGGCTTGTCCATGACTTTACTATTTCACATTTTTAGCAATGACCTTAACAAAGCATAGGTAATATGAATATAAAATAGTAAGTGATACAAGTTGGAAAGGGCAAAGTTAACACACGTGATGGCAGAATTAGGATCCACAAAGCTCCCCAACTAGAACTTTGGATGAAATAAAATATAATTTAATAGTGCACAGTCTAACACAATGAGTCAAAAAATCAACTTCATAAGTAAAATAAGGAGGAAGTATATCTAGACAGCAAAATCTAGGGATTTTGGTGTACCAAATGCTCAATGTGTATCAAAAGAATGAAATGGAAGTATGCTTTTAGGTGTTTTACAATTGTATCTAACTCTTCATGACTCCATTTGGTGTTTTCTTGGTAGAGATACTTGAATGATTTGTCATTTCCTTTGTCATTTCCTTCAGCACATTTGGATCACACAACTAGAAAGTGTCTGAGGACAAATTTGAACTCAGGAAGATAAGTCTTCTTGACTCCAGGCCGAGCACTCTGTCTAATGTGCTGCCTATGAAATCATATAAAATAAGCTAAAGTGACCTTAAATTCCATATATTCATAACTTCCAGAAATGATAGAGTTAATTTCCTTGTGCCTCTTTTTTTCAGATCACAGCTAGGGTAGTGTGAACACTACTGGGTTCCATATTTTGGGAAGGACATTGTTAAGGGTGCAAGAGAAGGGAGATGAGGATGGTAAATAATTTAGAGAACAAGACATTCTGTGATTAACCAAAAGAACTAAGGGTATTAAGCCTAGTGAAGAGATGATTTAGGGGAGATGTGGTAATATAAGTATCTGAAGTTTCTCAAGGATAAGGAGATTAGATCCATTTTGCTTGACCCCAGGTAGGCATAAATAGGGGTGATGGTGGAGACTTAAAAAGACAAATTTAGGATAGACATAAGGAAAACCTTATTGACAATTAAAGCTATCCAGAAATGAAATAGAGTGCCTTAGTAGGTATAAAAAAATGGAAAAGAGATTCAGACATATTGCTGATGTATATAGGCTATTATCAGTTGGTAAAAATATAGGACATTATAATGAAATCCCATGAATAGGAATCATTATGTAGCTGCTATTCATTGAGCTAATAGACTTACAGATCTATGGCCTTGGTAGATAAAGATTCCCTTTCACTGGAGGTTTTCAAGTAAAAGTTGGCTGACCATTGTTGAAGATGTTGCAGAAGAGATCCTTTTCTGAGTTGGCATTTGTCCTAAATGGCCTTCTAAAGCTTGAAAATGGAAAAAAAACAACCCCAATATATGTTCAGACAAATAGTTGAGGCATATGGAGTGTTATCAGTTGCTAAAAAATGGGACACTATGATAGGATATCATGAATATGACTCATTATGTAGCTGTCACAGATTAAGCAAAAAAAAAAAAAGAACCATATAGATTTACTACTTTAAAATGAGGAAAAGAAAAAGAACATTGGTAGCATCATTGATTTAGAGCTAGGAGAGACTTTTGAGGGCAAGGACCAGGTTGCTGAAATGTGTGATTTGTTCAGGGACTGAGGGCCTTTTCCTTTTAGGGGTTCAGGTCCTATAACCCCATCAATTTTACTATGTGTATTTCAAACCCTGACCAAGCTCTAATTTTATATCTATAACATACTCCTTGGTGTTGACATTTGAATATCACCCTGTCCCATAACAGGTAATGTAACCTACAACCAACTCATCATCTTGCCCACAAACTACATATCCTTCTCAACTCCCCTATTTCTATTAAACATAAGAGAAAGGAAGGGAGGGAAAAAGAAAGGGAATTGAAGGGAGACAAGAATAGACTTTGGGGAACATCCACAGTTAGTAGTCATGACTTGTATGAAGGCTGTAAAATAGAGACTGAGAAGGACTAGTCCAAGAAGTAAGAGAAGATTGAGGAGAGTAGAATGTCATGTAAACCTAGAGAAGAGGGAATATTAAATGTTAAATGATGTAGAGAAATGAAGAAGGATTGTTTCAACCATTTCAGTCATATCTGACTCTTCATGACTGTATTTGGGGTTTTCTTGGCAAAGATACTGGAGTGGTTTGCCATTCCCTTCTCCAGCTCATTTTACAGATGAAGAAATTGAGGCAGACAGGGTTAAATGACTTGCTTGGGGTCAAATAGCTAATAAGCGTCTGAGGTCAGATTTGAACTCAAGAAAATGTGTTCCTGAATCTAGTCCTAAGTTCTATGCACTGTGTCACTGAGCTGTCCCCAAAAAGATTAGTATCAACAAAAGGACATTAGATTGGGCAGTTAAAAGATCATTGGTATCAGCTGAATAATGAGTTCAGAAACCAGATTGCAGAGGGTTAAGAAAAAAGTGATGAAAGGAAGTGGAGGCATTTAGTGTAAGCAGCTTTTTCAGGGAGCTTAGCCAAAAAGAGAAGAAGAGGAGAACTATACAAGAAGAGGTCGATGTATCAAGAAGGGATTTTTAAAGGATAGGGGAAAAGGGCATGTTTGTAGGCAACAGGGAAGGATCAAGAAGATCGGGGGACATTAAAGATTAGAAAGAGAACCAGATTGGGCCTAAGCAAGCATATTTGTATTGAGTGGGAAAAAGGAGAGTGAATGAATAATTGAATATGTAAATAAAAGAAGAGATGAATGAATAAATGAATGAAAAATAATTTTTAATCACTCTGTGCTTAACCCCATGCTAAATACTGGGGATACAAATACAAATGTGAGACTTCTGGCATCAGGGAGCTTACATTCTAATTTGGGGACACATATAGAAGAGTAGTGACCAAAGAAGAGTATTTTGGTGTGAGAAGTTCCAGAGAGAGAGTGAAATAATAGGACAGTCCATTGGCATCTCCTATGCAAAGGTGATGGACATGTTGATTTGAGTGCAGTTTTTATACTGATTTCTGACTTGAATTTCTACCATGACAACCATTTTTCTTGCTCATCTCAACCCCTGTATTTCAGCACCCTGAAGAACCTCTGGTACTATTCTTTCTTAGCCTTATGTTTTATGCTTGTTTGAATCCACTTTGGACCCTGTTCCATCTCTCTCTCTCTCCAGGTGGGACAATCTTTTCCTCAAAGCCATCATTTGCCTAATCATTTACAGATATTGGTCCCCCTCTGATGAGTATATGACAATGAATTAACAATGTACAGTAGAAAGGGTAATGACCTTGCAATCAGAAAACTGAGTTTTAGTATCATTTCTTCCACTTACTAAGTCTATTTCCTTTTGCAGATTACTTAATTCTGAGCCTGAGATTCTTAATACATAAAATGAAGCTTTCCCTGTCTACCTAAAAAGTTGATGTCAGAGTTAAATAAGACAACATAGAGTAAAGCTTCTTGAAAATCACAGTGTGGCACATTGGAAAGATTGTTCAATTTGCAGCCAGATGGCCTGGGTCAAGTCCCAGTTCTGCTACTTATTACCTGTGTGACCTTGGGAAAACCACTTAACTTCCCTAAAGCTCGGTTTCTTTGTATATACAATAAGGGTATTGGACTAGATGATCTTTTAGAACCTTTCCACCTCTGAATCTGTTATTGTGACTAAATAAATGTTGAATGTTGTTTGAGTAAAAGGTTTGTGGAGTATATGGAGGGAGACAACTGGAACACTGGGACAGATACCATAAACAGTGATATAGCCAAAAGCCATAGGACATTATTAATAACAGGAAGCATTTATATAGCATATATTAACATGCTTTATGGCATATATATACATATATAATACATATTTGTGTACTTTACAGTTTGTAACGTGTTTTACAATTATCTCATTTGATCCTCAACTCAGGAAGATAGGTACTATTTTAATTTCCATTTGACAAATGGGGAAACTGAGGGAAACAGTGGTTGAATGACTTGCTGCTTGTCATACAACTAGTACCTGTTGGAGGCTGAATTTGAATTCAGGTCTTCCTGACTTCAGGTGCACTATCTATTCATTGCACCAACCAGCTGCCTAGGTATGATTTTTCTCTTTGCGTAGTTAATAGTAATCACAGCCTGAGTTTTTAACCATACCACACATGTATAACAGGATCAGTGATGTTTTATTTAAATACCATAAAAACAAGCAGGGGTAATACCCATGGTCTCAATTTCCTCATCTAAAAAATAAATAGTTTGGTCTAAATTATCTCCAAAGTCCCTTCCAGTTCTGACATTCTATGATTCCTTAAAATATTAATATATATTTTTAAAAACATTGTGATCATGAAGAACTGGATTGTTATGAGTCACAAAGAAATCAAGGGTAGTGAACTGCTGGGCAAATATTTTCGTAAATTGACAACATTCCCCACTATTTAAAAACACCTCACTCTTTAAATGGAGCTATTTTTTTTTAAAAAGTCCACTCTGTTCTTTAACAAAATAATAACAATGGAATTAAAATCATTTTTACATAAGCAACATTAAGCCTGTAGTAGAAGCCTAGTTATATTATTTCAGCCTGAACCCCAGCAGTTTTATATCAGTTAATTATATCATAAACAACTAATTAACAAAGAACAGCCAGTTCTTTCCTAGAAAATGAGACCCTGGAAAAACACACACACACACACACACACACACAGACACACACACACACACACACACACACGCACGCACAATTTCAAGGTAGTTCAGTTGATTAAACACAGAACTAAGAGCAGGAAACTTAAAAGTAGCAGGCACAGCTTTGCAGTTGTATTGCTGTGTGACCTTGAGAAAGGCACTTAATCTCCATTCTTCTATTGCCCCAAAGATAAACTGTGGCTACTATTTGTACGTACAGACTGCTGAGAGGGTTATTGAATGATTTTTAAAAGTACTTTGAGAAATTTTGTAGAAGAGCTTTAGAAATGTTAAGTGACTCCCCAAACCCCCAAATCTGCCATCCCAAATGTCTACTATCTATTCCACTTTCAGAGCAATTTCCGAGTTACTCAAATTATGAAATACAAAATATTCTCTTTTGTGTCCCTCACAGCACCTAGTGAGGTGCCTTGCATATAAGAAGTGTTGAATAAACATTTGTTGGCTTGCTATTCATCCCAATGGTGTATGGATACCCTTATTTAGAAAACACATGTCACCAGCACATAACAATTGCCTTTTCCTGTAGTAGAAATCTGAAACCTTGAGCCCGTTGTCTGTAGCAGCAGAAACCACCTCTGGATGCTAATCAGGCAAGTCCTTGAAGCTAAGGCAACATTATGTGTAGGGGTTGTCTTTTTACATTGAAACATACTGTAGAGTTAAGAGAAGAGATAATAAATCTAATTGATTTCCTCATGTGTTATCTTAACACTGGAGTCAGACCCCAACTATACTGCAATATTCAAATGAATACTGCACAGAGTCAACATGATGCCCAGGAAGAGAATGGAGCAATATTCTTAATTCTGAAAAACCGTATTGGTAATCAATTGGAATACAAGAACAATTGAAAAGCTGTCCAATTTTCAATTGTGGTATAAGTTGGGAAACACTTTGAAAATAATGGCTCATACAAAGAGTTTTTGAAGCAGTCGATATGGGCTTCATGTGAAGGACAAATAGGAATTTGGCAATCTACGCACTGTTCAGCTTTTGTGCCTTAGACATTATCTGTAGCTCACACCCAAGTGTGCCACCTCATATCAGAGTGCAGAATCTTTCAGCATGACTCTATTGAAACTGGATTTAATGGGATATTCACCCAGAAAGCATTTTCAATGAATCTGTATTAACAGTGTGGTGAACATTATTATTAACATACAATCACAGAAAACATATTCTGCTAACTTTTTCTTCATATGTGGTTTAGTGAACTGATGCATGTTTTAAATGTTTATTTACCTTGTAAAACATTTTATTATATTACTATTATGAGACCTCTCATAATATTAAATACAATCCCTCCTACCCCTTGGCCACACACACACACACACACACACACACACACACACAAAACATTTTACTTTTTTAAAATGTATCTTTTCCTCATGTCCTGGACAATATAAAATTGTAGATTTTTTTTCAAGGGATCTGCACGACTTATTTCCCTTCCTTAAAAAAAAAGTGAAGCAATCCAGGAAAATTTGAATCTAACGCTTACAGAATAAGGTTGACATTGGCCTTTAAGGAGTTAGAAAGAATCCATTAAAAAAAAAAAAGCACTATAGATTGCATTTGAGGCTTAGGTGCCCTTTAAAAATAGATGTAATCTCAATGCATGTGGTATATATTTCCAAGGGCTCCTTATCTCCCAAATTTGGACCTCTTAATATGTACATTTATGATATGCATATAAGCAGACATGGACATGTGTTTTACATATACATGCAAATATACACAATATGTGATATATGTATATGTGAATGCATGTGTATGTATGTGTGTATATGTATGCACACAAACACGTATACTTCTATGGTCCAGATCCATGAAATTTTTCATCCTTGTAGATCATTAGCTTCTCTATAACTACTCTTAAAAAACTGCATGAATTCCACAGCTCAGTATAGGTCAGAGGCAGGACTTTAAGCCAAGTCTGCCTGACTTCAAAATCAATTAGAAAATGAATATTGTAAGAGCAAAAGTTATTTCAATAGGATCTCCATTCAGTTAAAAGTAATATTTTCCCCAATATATCAACTTTCTACTTTCATACATCTATTTTCTGACTTTCTTTACAGAATAAAAAATGTCCTTCCTTAAGGTCTTAAAAAATGCTTAATGCCCCCCTCTGAAATGCTTTTAATTAAGGCCCCCTAAAAGTAGGGAAATGGCCTTAATGGCATGAGTGTGCCTTGTCTCTATTTTCAAAGTCACATTTCCAAGGGACTTCACTTACATCTCCCCCACCCCCTGCACACCAAATTACACCCCCCCCACACACACATTTGAGATTTTATCAACACAGGGAGTTCCTATTGAAGCACTTTCTTGACCAAAGCAGATCAGTGCTTTCTTTGTAGCCTGTAGCTTTAGAGAATTGCCTAGAGCAAGGATTCTTACCTTTGGTGTGTGTGTTGTAGATCCTTTTACCAATCTGGTGAAGTATATGAGAACCTTCTCAATATAATGGTTTTAAATGCATAAAATAAGGGGAAGGGAATAAACATTTATAGAGTACCTACTATGTGCCAAGGATTGTGCTAAGCACTTTTTATAATTAGTATCTCATTTGATCTTCACATAAACCCTGTGAGGTAGTAATATGGAGAGATATCAGTGGTTAGTAGATAGATAGATAGAGAGAGAGAGAGAGAAAGAGAGAGAGAGAGAAAGAGAGAGAGAGACAGACAGACAGACAGACAGACAGACATATGGATATAGGCAGATATAAATAGTTATCAAAGGCTAGAATGTTGGGCCCTGGGGTCAGGAAGATTCATCTTCTTGAATTCAAATCTGCTCTCAGACACTTATGAACCTGGGCAAATCACTTAACCCTGTTTGCCTCAGTTTCCTCATCTATAAAATAATATAGAGAAGGAAATGGCAAACCACTCCAGTATCTTTCCCAAGACAACCCCAAACAGGTCATGAAGAATCAGACAAAACTGAAAAATGACCGAACAACCAATTGTAAAGGAAACCAATTATATTGAATTAGTTTTTTATAATACTAAGAAATAAAACAAAGTAACTTCACAGACATGAGGTTAAGAATCTCTGGCCTAGGGCACTGAGAGTTTAAAAGACATCTCACGAGTTAGACAGTCACTATGTAGCAAAAGTAGAATTTGAATCCACATCTTCTTGATTCATGTCATCTCTCTAGCCAGGCTGCCTGTCTAGATGAGCCACACTTACATCCAAATAAAAATTGAGAGCAGAAGATATTTAGATACACTGGCTACCTTGTACTATCAATGAGCATGCTAATGAGGTAAATGCATACTTAGTACAGTTGTGTGTTTATTAAATTTATTCACATTCTAATAAGAGAACTTGAGTCTAAAAAGAAGAGTTTTTAAGTGCTGGTCTAAGATTCAAAAGATACACAATGCCCAGAAGGGGGTGTGTGTTGGGGGGGGGGTTTAAAAGGTAAGAGGTGGAGACTACTGGAAAAAGTCAAATCTAATGACTTAGATGCTGGAAGCAAGGTCTGATTTTTTTGTTCTTTAATGTTAAGAGATCAAAATAAAATAATAGATTTAGAATACTGAATTCAAATTTGACGCTTTAGAAGCTTTCATTCCACAAGGAACATATAGACTAACAAAATACGCATAGGACAATGAGTCAAAGAATAAAGTTTAGAATAGACAACAAGGGAAGAAAAGTAATGAAGAGAACAAAGTAAAGAAATCCTCTTTTAGAAAAAGACACAGAAAATGAAAAAAGACAAAGAAGTTGGAAAGGAAAGATCCCAAACTAACCATTTAACTGAGAAGGAAAAAAAAAGAAGAGGAAAACAGATTACTAGATTAAAAAAAAAAGAAAAAATGGAATCAATAAGTGAAATAAAACTCCAAACTAGAGAAAAGGATGTCAAAACAAAAAACAAAGACATGGGCACAGGGTAGAGATAAGAACAGAGCCTGGGGGAATAGGTTTGCCTTAAGGTAGCTTAAGCAAAAATAAGTATAGGACAAAGTATTGCTTTAAAAGAGGAGAAACAATCCAATTAAAAAAAAAAACTAAATACATAAATGTATTAAAATACTAACCTCTCATATCTTTAAATAAGTGAATGGTTTAAACAATCCAGTAAAACAAAAGGGAATGACAGATTGATAAGAAAATAAAAGTCCATGGTCTGCTGCTTATAAGAAACATATTGGTGAAAAAAAAACAAAAACGTAAAAAGACATTCACAGAATAAAATTAGAGGATGGAACAAAATTTGCCATATATCAAGTGAATAAAAAAAAGCAGAAGTTACAATCAGATGAAATAAAAATAAAAATTCACAATATAGAAATAAGCACAAAAATTGTTATGCTAAAACGAAATGTAGAAAACAAATCAATATATTAAATTTATATATTCCAAATGCCATAGCATCTAAATTCATAAAGGAGTGATTAGCTAAATTACAAGAAGACATAGATATTAACACAAAAATTAACAGGAGATTTGAATATCCCTCTCTCAAAGTTGGACAAAAGAAAAAGAATCAGAAAAGAGGAAAATATAAAAGTGAACAAATTGCTGAAGAAATTAGAGCTAATAGACTTACGGCATCTTCTAAAAAGGACCACAAAAGAACATGAATATTTCTTGGAGTCAAATGTAACTTTTATGAAAATCACCATATATAGGGGCATGGAGAAATTGCAAATAAATGTAAAAAAGGCAGAAATATTAAGTACATCCTTTATAGACCATAATGCAGTAAAAATAGTAATCAACTCAGGGAGCACAAACACAATTCAAAAACAAAACAAAACAAATTTAAAAAAACTAAATGGAAACTTAAAAATGAAATCTTAAATAATGAGTTCATGAAAGAACAGATCATAGAAATATTAATTATGTGAAAGGCACTGATAATCACAAAAGAACATACCAAAATTTCTGGGATGCAATGAAGCTAAAATAGTCTTTTATTAAAGTTATATATGCAAAAATATTATCAAACTAAAATAAGGCACCAGCAAAAATTTGACTTATTATGTTTTGAAGCTAAGTAATCCCAAGCTTTTCCAATAATCATTATAATATTGTTCCTGTTCCCCAAATCTACTCTGACCTCTGCTGCATAATTTCTATAAAATTTGAGCACACAAAGTGATTTTTTCTTCCACGTTGACATTAATGTTGCTCTTTCAAAAATAAGCATCAAAACAAACAAATATTTCCTTTCATAAAGTTTCATAAAACACTTGCTTCTTGTCCCAGTTTTATTGATTTAGTGTTGTTAGGGAACTTTGAAATCATCTAGTCCAATGCCATTATTTTATAGATGAAGAAATCAGGGTTCAGAGAATGTAAACGACACCCCAATTTTAAGGCAGGAAGTGCCAGATTTATTATTTGAACCCATGTCTGGACTCCAAATTAGATTTATTATGCCATGTTGTGTCACTTTTCTTCTTATCACAAAAGAGCTAAACTCATGGACTCAAACCTCTGTTTTTGGTCATCAGATTATAATTTAAACTAAATAATAGCAAGTCCTTTTTAATTTTGTATAGTATTTTGTATCTACTATATTTGTTTTGACTGAGGCAGGAATTCTTAATCTGGGCTTAATGAACTTAAAAAAAATCATATTGTGATAACTATTTCAACATAATTCTTTCCTTTGTTATTTTATGGCTTTTATTTTATACTTCTATTTTATACCTTTTAATTTTATACTTTTAAAAACATCATTTCATGTTTCACATGATTGTGTATCTATGACCTATATCTGATTGCTTACCATTTCAGGGAGTGGGGAGGAGAAGAAAGGAGAGAGAAATAGAATTTGGTACTTAAAACTTTAAAAAATATTTAACATGTAATTGGGGGAAATAAAATATATATTTTTAAAAAGGATCATTTCAAAAATGGTTTCTTAGGCTTCAGCAAATTGCCAAAGGGGTCCACAACACAAAAAAGGTTGAGATATCATCAATCTAAGAGGACTCAAAAGTACCAACACCTTTTTCTCACATAGTGCCTTAATACTTTCTAAAAACCAGATTTCAAAAGTATAGAGAGAGTAAAAGCAAGGATGAGAAATTCAGTTTCAGAGATGTGAGATATGTGTGTATGCATATGTATATATGTACGTATGTATGTATATGCATGTGTAGTAGTGTATACATACACACATATGCATCAAAGTTCCAAGTGACTGGACTTAAGGTATAATGAAAGTCTCTGCTATTTACATGTTTGTCCTTGGGCCCCACGATAAGTAAAGTGGAAAGGTACAACTAATAAATAAGAAAAATTCTTAGTCCACTTCTCCCACATCTCTTTATAGCTGCTGATAGTCTGGCACAATCTGCACAGGCTTCATAGTAATGACGGTTTCAAAAGTCTGTAAGAAACTTTCTAAGGTCATCTACTGTATCCCTTTGCCTCAGGACAGGACAACATCAAAATCATTGGGGACCAAAAGGCAACTATTCTATTTTCAAAGATCTACAGGGAAGAACATTTCCAGGTATTTCCCACTCATCCATTTTAGCATTATAACAATCCCTCACGGTCAAGGAAGCCTTTCTCATTTTTATCCCCCTTTCTCCTTGATGCCATTAAAACCCATTTCCTCTTGTTCTGTCTTCAGAGGAAAGTGGAACATTTGAACACTATTCTTTCTATAACCTTTAATATTCTCGATCACTGATCATAAACACTTCTCTGCTTTATCTTCATCAAATAATCTTTATTTTGTAGGCTTTTGTCACATACACGCATAGCATTTTTGCCTTTGCTTAGAGCATAATTATGTTTACCAAATCCTACTTGAGGTTTGGTTTGCTCCTAAGTCATGTAGAGATGCAGCCTGCATTCCAGTCTGGCTTCCTTAGCACACATCCTAGCTGTGTGACCGCAGCAACTTACCTAACCTCTCTGTTCCCCACACCATTCTCAAGTATTCTTCAATAATAGGAAAACTGAAGATACACATTGGTGGAGGGCATTTAGAGCCTGGGATTCTTCTGAAATGGTATCCCTGGAATGAAATCAGGTCCCCCTTAATTTAGAGACCCTAGAATTAAACCTCAGACTCATTTCAAGTGTAGAAGGGTTAATATATTATTTCTACATATTTAATCTGATTTATGCATTTCAACATTCAACTTGCTTTTTCAACACTGCTGATTTGCATTCTGCTTGTCATACTTTATAATTCCTTGTTATGTACAACTCTTACCTATGAGTATATTCTTTTTATGTATTTATTTGACTGTATTTATTTGATTGGCTTATTGATTGATTGATTAGGACTTGTGTATAACCAGTCACTCTTCAAGCTACCATTCATCTTTCCAGATTTATCTGTCTTTAATGAAAACACTTTGGTCAAAGGTGCTTGAGGTAGTCAATGAAGCTGAGTGTAAAGTATGCATTACAAAAATGCTCTGATTATTTTTGTAACACAGTTAATTCTTCTCTTGCTCTCATTACAAACCAAATTTGCTCCCTACTGTTTTTCAATCTCCCTTTTTTTTTTTTTTTGCAGTGAAGCACTCATTAATACCTTAAGCACACTGGTTTGTTTTGTTTTTTTTTAGCTAATAGGGAATATTTCATTACCTTGAAAAACTGTATTCCTTTGTGAATATAATGGAGTAAAGCACACAGATAGGTCAAGTAATAGCCCTATTTCTAAAGAGTTATTCTTTATTTTTGTCCAAGGCATTCCTCTAGTCTCCCAGGTTTGTAATATTAGTGTTGTCATCAGTTCTTCCCTCTTATTCACCTCTTATATCCAATCAGAACTCAAAACCCTTCACAGGCCCTTCCTCATTACCACTCACCCCTAGTAATACAATGAACTCCTAATTGTTCTTCCTACCTCTTGTCTCTCTCTACTTTGGTTTGTCTTTGACATAGCAGCTAAAATGATTTTCCTTAAGCGAATATTCAAGCATATCACCCTACTCCTTAAGAAAGTTTAGTGGCACCCTATTTCTTCTAGAACAAAAAATTAATTTTGCTCAACTTTTAAAATTTTTCATAACCTGGATGCAATGCATCTTTCTAGCCATACTGTACATTACTCCACTTCTCACTCTCTTGGGATAAAGCCAAATTGGTCTTTTCTCTTTTGTTCACACATAGCACTCCATTGTCCATCTCCATTCTTTTGCATTCCATCCTGCCTTTCTTTTAATATGCAGCTCAAGTATCACCTTCCACATGAAGTTGTTACTGATTTCCCTCTTTCCTCAACTTCCATGTGTTAAATTACATTGTAATTATATTTAGGGAAATGTAAGTTTCATCAGAGCAGGAATTGTTTTCTTCTTTTTAGTAGTATCCTCAGTACCTAGGATAGAGTCTTGTTCATAGCAGACTTTTAAAAATACATATTGATTGAATGAGAAATGCATTTCCATTCTTTCCCTTCATTCTAGTCAACAAAGTATTAATTGACAGCCTATTATGTTCAAAGCGTTATATGTGGCTGAGTTTTAAGAAATTTCATTTTTGATCTGATGTGTCATACTTTGAATTTTGGATTCCTGTTATAGCAAGGTATTTGGGCTATCAGTATCCTGTTATATTAGAATTTTTAAACTTTTTTTGCATCATTAACCCATTTGGATGTGTCCTAAATCCTGTGGACCTCTTTTTCAGAATAATATTTTTAAGTGTAAAAAATAAAATACACAAAATTTTAAAGGAAACCAACTAAGTGAATTATAGTTTTTAAAAAGGTGTGTGTATTTAAAATACATTAAAATTTCCACATATTAAAATTACACACCCCAGGTTAAGAAATACTGTATTCCATAGTTGCTCTTATCCCTCTGAGAATCTGTATACACATCCCCTCTTAAACTTTTTCTAATGTCACAACCAGCTTTACATTTCTGAGATGCAATCTAGTAAGAAAAGGTCACTAGAAACCTCTCTATTCTCTGAAATGGATATACATTTATTATTAGCATAACAGAATTTAGTATGTAGTCATATATGATCTTGTTCATTCCTCAACAGGACCATTGGTGCCTTTCCTCCTTTAAATGACAATGATAATTTAACATAAATTGATCATTAATATGGTTCATGTCCATGTATAATTATCTCCCAAATTTCATCCTCAAATCTTAATTACCCCCAGCAAAATGTAGGTCTAGGGTTAAATTTCTGTTGCCTTTTCATCTACCACTAAACAGGCATATGGAATGCAAGGGATTAAACTTAACAGCAAATATTTAGTAAGTATTATATGTAAAATATTGGGCTATGTCATGGGAAAACAAATTATTTTGAGTATCAGCCTACATAAAGGTACATAAAGTCAATGGCACAGAATCCATTATTGGTCTCTAGTAAACTTTTGTTGTCATCATTTTTTCCCCAATACACATGAATTGTGTGTATTCTAGCAATTTGGAGAACTGTCATAGTTCTTTTCCAGTAAGCAGTTAGAAATTCATTATAATTTTTCTATTGCTTTATATTTCAATTGTGAAAAACAAATTCCTTAAGATCATAGATCAAATGAATTAAATATATATATATAGCACTTCGCAAAATTTAACTATATAAATGATACTCTGGCATCCTCTGAGAAGGAATTGGCTGACCACAAAATACTTTGGAATTTTTAGATCTTTTCAGTTTTGGAAGCAAGGAAACACACCCAAGGTCAGCTTTGGGAAAGAGGGGGTTGGTTAGCTGAAATTGTCACACACAGCAGTGGAGAAAGTGTGGGACTCTCAAGGAAAATGAGGTGGCAGTCATCCCATGGTAGCAGTGGCAGCCAGTGTCTGCCCCCTCTAGTGTTCTCTTATTCAATACTCTTAGAGATTGCCACTACCTAAAGAAACAAGCTAGAAGGTATGACCGTATATGTTTTATCATGTGCCTTGTCCATGGTATGAGGAGTGCTAAGAAAACCTAAGAGGAATGATATCAGTCTTTCTTTTGTTTTGATTTTTTCTTAAGCATGTGCTGTCAAAGAATTTATTGGCTAGATAAAATACTATTTCTCATAAACTCCTGTCTTTGTGTTGTTTGGGGTGTGATATGAGGGCACATGAAAGTTATAAAGGCGAGAGGGACCTTTCCTAAAACAGGGAGGAAGTTCAACCTTGAGCCCACTGTACAAGAGTTGTATTCTCTTAATGGGGACATGAGCACAAGTTATTTCATAACTACCCTTCTTAGTGCAGAATTATTCTTAATTCAGGTCTTATTTTATAAATCCACCTTATAGCTGTGAGCCAAGGCTATAGTATAACTGTTACTCAAGTTTGAAGGGAACTAATAGGTTCTAAATTTCTAGACCCACTCCCCCTTTTTAAAGAGGAGGAAATGAAGGCCCACTCAGAATTTCAGTGCTCTTTCCATTGAATCTTGCTATAGCAATTCTCTGGAGGGTACAGGAAAGAAATGTTGATTGAGGGAAGGGGATTTTGTGTTATCAAGTTCAGCATTGTAAATTTTCCAAATAATCCCATCTTCCAGTTGACTCCATTTAATATTGTATCACTACAGGACATGGCAAGTCTGTGAATGAAGCTCATACATACATGAATATATAAATACACATGTAACATCTATAATATGTAATATGTACACATATGTAGATGTGAATACATAAATATGTATATGGATGTGTATATTTATATTTATTTATGTTCCCTACACTTTATATCTATAAATGTATATTTATATATGTATATATTTATGTGTATATATCTATATTATAAATAGAACAGTCTACATCATTATCAATCAAAACTTATTGGTGAAAAAAATTCTAAAATGAATTCATAACTAAAACTCTTACTTTGTATTTCTCAAAGGATACTAATTTCTTTTCTTTGTTTTTCACTGTTCCCTGAATAATTTTAAAACAAGGTTCATTTGCCAAGCAAAAATGGGCTGTGCTTTGTTAGTTGATTGCTTATGACATAATTAGCTGACAATCTGGCACCCGAATATCATGTGCAAGTACTACAATAATGCAGTAAATTGTAGTAAGGTGAACCAATTTAGATTTGTACTTTGGAAGCCTTTTCGGTGATTAAAGGAAGCCTTTTAAAAAATAATAGATCATCCTCTGGTGTCAATCTTTTAAGCTGAAATCAATTTGATTCATTTCACTTTGCAGAAGAAATGAGAATTAACAATTTAATTGCTATCTGATGAAAGAAATGTGCCACAGGAAAGGCAAAAAGATCTCTGACTTGACATCTATTCCTTCATTTACTAGCAGCACAGGGGAAAAAAAATCAGATGATAAACCAGTGACATGTAAAATGAACGAGTTGGTATTTAGAATTCAGTATATAGATAATCACATTATGTCAACAAAGCTAATTTCATTTCCAACATGTATTCAGGTTATTTTTCTCACTGTGACTTTATCTTCGTATGTTAGGATTAGGACAAAGTACCATATCTTATGGAGTGTATTACGTGAAAATGAATAGGGGGAGAGGGAAGACTATAAATTAATTTAGAATACTTCTAGAAGGAGAGAAACTATTAATACTTCCAAGAAGTAAATAGCTAATGAAGATGTCTTTAGTGAATTGGTAATGATAATGCCATTAAAAGAAGTCCATGTTTCTTTTGGAAGTGAATCAGCTGTTCATTTGTCTCACCCAGCCCATTGTCTTTCCTTTTCCAGGGTGGGTAGGCTTGTTTGTTTGTTTTCCTGGTTGTCACTCAACTGCCTTTTTCTTCTTTGGGGCTGTCAGATTTCTGAGAAACCTGTAGGGAGAAGGCTTAAAGAACTTGTTAGTTCACAGCTGCCTTTTTGTTGAGGACAGTGGGTTTGATTAAAGGGGAGCTCCCTCCTGGATTTCACACATCCCATCAATCACATTGATCAGCCCCCAGAAAGGGAACATATTGTCTGGGACTAAGCCAAGGAGGGATATCAATTTCACAATAGCACTTAGGTCTTTCAGCCAAGAACCAGTTTATTTTTGGCTACTGAAGTCTGAAACTCACTTCAGAGCAGCATTTATGCACTATGCTTCCTGGGACAACTTTCCCTTTTGGGCAATTCCAAGGATTTTTACATAGCCAATTAGTTATAGTCCAGCCCCTCCTCCCTATGCAGATTAGATATTTCATCTGCCAAAGAGTCCCCGTTTATGTCACGGCAGGGTCTCCAATTTAATTCTGGTTTGTTTTTTGTTTTTTGTTTCTTTTTTTCAGTCATCAAAATCTATAGAATTCTTAGTGGAGTGTTCTGCATGAAAACAAAACACAGGGGAAATTAAACCTCCAAAGTAGGCAGCATTTTTTTTAAAGAAAGCATTAGAAGTAAATGCATTGTCTGACACTACATTTTCTCCCAATCTGTCAGTTATAGGAAGTGAGAAGCATGAACTTTAGTATATAAGATTTTTGAAGGGAACATGAAGTGTTTTGTATTTCTTAAAAAATATTTGGAATATTAATTATTGCCCCCTGTAGGCAACTGATTCTGTCTTACCAACCATACCAATATTTCATGTTATTTCCTCATTTAAAAATAGAATTACTGTGAGATATCCAGCCAAATTGTTGCTTTCTTCATTTCTTGGTGCCCTACCATGCAGGACATTTTCCTTTTTCCCTGCTTATTTTAACTCATTAAAGTAGAATTTGATAAAATAAGCAACCAGATCAAAGATGGATTCTGATGTTAAAAAAAAATCTGACAGCTGAGAGTTAAAAGCATCCCTTTTATTTAGCTTTAACATGTGAAATATATCTTCCAATAAATGCAACATATATTATGAAACATATCTAATCAATAAGACTCATGGATCCAACTAACTAGATTTATTTACCTATTATCACTTACTGAATTATTAAATTATGTATAATCCTGAATTCAAATTCTATAAATAAACTTCTAAACATGAGAGAACCAGAAAAATAGCTAAAAATTCAAATTAACCAACTGGAAGATCAAATATCAAAAGCTACCATTGAGGAAGATGTAGATTTTAATCCAAGCTCAGATAATTAATTACTGGGTGACCCTGAGCAGATCATTTCATTTATCTACCTGAGTTTCCTCATCTCTAAAATAAAGATAATAAAAACACCTCCTTCCCAAGCAAGTTGTAAGGATAAAATGAGTTAACTGTTTGTAAAGCACTTCACAAATAAAGTCCTATATAAATGTTCTTGTTGTTGTCATTGTTAGAAAACCTGGTAGGTTCCAGAAGTGTAGTATCCAGTTAAGTCTTGCATCCTTAAAGACATGTCTGAAATGCCTCAATTGCTGTATGAGGATTATTGCAACTTTGTATAGACTACCATTATGTACTTTTCTCTCAACTATCCAAACTGTAAGCTGCATATTTCTATGAGGTTTCAAAGAACAGCTATTTCCCATGAATAATTTTTCTCCAAACACAACAAGTTCCCTGGTAGAAATCTGTTCGGGAAGTACTCCTTGACCATGCTGTTTTCTTTTGAATCTTCAGAAGTAGGTAATACATTTTTTCAATTATTTGCTCAGATAGCAAACCATAAAAAGAAATCATTACAGTGTCTTCTTGAAAATTAACTAGATATGTATGCTTCCCATTTTACTGTGATTATATTACAGACATTTGGAGCAGTAATAAGTGCTTCAAACCTTATTGTGTTTAAATGAGGTAAGATGTGTTAACTAATGTCACAATAACTATCTATGAAATGTACTGCAGGAGTCTTTAATTACCTTTAAATGCCTTTTCTTAAATTATTTTTAAATATTTCCCTTTTGATTTCTAGGGATATAAATTGCCTATGAGTGCCCATGTTTACATTTTCGAATTTCACATCCACAAATGGTTTTATTTTTATGGCTTCTTAACATAAGGTCTGTTTGATCTATACTTTCTTTTCTAGTGATAGAGCATTCTGCAAAATTCATTTAATTTTCTGTGCCTGCTATTTCTCCAAAGGAGAATTATGTGTCTTCAAGATCGAGAAGGGAGGATGAAAAACAGTCGCAAAGATGGGATAAAGCAAACCTTGGAAAGCAAAATGCTAATAGACTTCTGACTTTTCTGCTACAATGTTTTATTATAATTTTCTGTTTTTTTAAAGCTGAGACTGTCCAAAATCTGTTTTTTAATTTGTGATTGACAGTGTTACCTTTCATCAAATCCAATCTAACAGAAAGATGAATGGTCCATTACAGTCTATCTAGAGGTATTATTTGTCAGTTTGAGATGTGCTTCTCTGTAAATCTTGTGTCAGATTTCTCAGAGAGTTTGATAAAAGGTGAGTGTTTTAATGAAACTATGATAATTACTGCCATTTTCAAAGCTAGGATATCATTTTCTCCTGTAAACTCCCTGTTTTTTTCTAACTAAATCACACATTCAGCGTTAAAATAGTATGTAACATTAAACGTAGAATAAAACTATTATTTGCCTAAATGAGTTTCACAACCTGTGATAATTTCCCATCAATTTCCCCCAGTTCCTTGACTACCTTCATTTTGATCTTTCCTGTTAAGATATCTGCCCCTTCAACACATAGCCAATATTATCATGCACTGAACTAAGTCAGCAGTTTTGACATCTTCATTTCAATGTCCTTTTCTGTACCTTCAGCAATGTTAATGTTACAAATTATAGGAGGGCATATTAATAGCCATACCCAAGAAGCAGAAAGAAAAGTGCATTTTTTTAAACTAAGTACTAACTTGGGATTTCCCGGGCCCATTGACAAGTCAGCCGAACCCAGGGCTCCTCCATTGTGATGATAATGGATTCCGTGTTGTTGGCTCAAAGGTCACAGGGTCACCGTAAGCTCCTTAATGGACTGTGAAATAACTTTAACTGCATTAACCTCTCCGGATCACATGGGTGGCACCAACATCCACTCCTGAAATTCTCATTCGCTTATAGAGACAATACTATTAGATTATTATATTTTCCATTTGCAATAGCAATAGGCTTGAAGCAATTATGCAGCTAAGCATTTCCATTAAGCGAATAGGACCTTAAAAAAGATTAAGTAGAGCACCTTTTGCATCAGATAGAAGGAGATAGGGGGGAAAAGTCTGACTCTCACCAGAGTTCAGATATCTTCAAACTCGAAGGGTGAGCTAACCTGTGTTTTAGGAAATTAAGTCATTAGCTGAAATGAAAATGCCATGGTCAAATTGCAAAAGCCAAGTGGATCCAACTAACTCCCCTCAACTGAACATCCACTCAGGGAGATTTCGTTGGTGTTTTGTCTTGCGTGGCTGGTTAATTTGTTGTTGTTTTTTTTTCATCAGCCTCTCTTACTAGATGCAATACCAACTCATGAAATGGACAGAGCCTGACTGAAGAGTGTCAGGAAGAAACCATGCTGTTAATGGTTTCTCCACAATGACCTTTCCCTGATTTTGGAAGAACTCTTCCATTCCAGAAAAGGTCAGATAAAGGGAGAGTTCCTGATGCAGTAACATAATTCCCGACCACCCTAAGAATTTCTATTCCAGAGTTTTCGCCGCTACCCATGGGTTATCAAGTTTAATATGTCAAATTCATTCTTTTTGAACTTTTGGATTTACAGCTGCAGGAAACTGATGATTTCCAGAGGTGTCAAATGGTAGTTAGCAGACCACATGTAGCTATATATGCAGCCCACAACACTCCCCTGGGAGAGGGATCCAGATTTAAAATGGAATTTTAATTTCCATTTAATTAAATTAATTTAATCTAAATGATGGAATTTAATTTCAATTTCAATTTCAATTTAATTTTTATTTCAAAATAAGTGAAAATACAATAGAGGATAGATAATGTAAATATATAGCTTTCCAAGGTGATATGCAGCCTAAAGGGACCTTTATTTATGGTTTAATGGCTCCCTCTACTTGAGTTTGACATCATTGACCTAGAAGAAGAGAATTTGTGGTCTACTAGGATTCTAATTTTTACCCTAAAATTTTTCTTAAAAGGTCAGATTTACTTGTTTAGGAAACTTAGGCTTAGAGATCAAAGGAATTCTGATTATTTGAGAGATGAGAACAAATATTTAAGGAACTACTTATACATTTGATTAAGGTACATAGATAACCTTGGATTCTCTATTGTTGTGCCAAGAGAGTATAACCTCTAAGAGGACCTAGCAAGCTGGACAGATTTCAGTATGTGCCCAACTCTGTTCCATGTGTCAGCCTGCTACGCTTGGAGAAGTTCACTACCTGAAGACTTGTGAATAAGTGATGACAGCTTTTTTTGGCCAAAGCAATTAATAAACTCATCTGCTAAGGGGTCACCAAAGGGTTGTAATCTACATTCTTCCAGGTTGTTTTCATAGCTGTTGTGACCAGGGATCCTCTGAATATTAAAAAAACTGTAATTTCAATTAACATAAAATTAGGAGGACAAAGCGAGTACCATGCTGGGGTCTGTAGTGTTGAAGACACTGGTTTTGAAATAAGGGGAAAATACAAAAAACCTTTATTTTCTATGAGGTTTGAGTTTCCTTTGAAAAACCACAAACTGGAAAAAAAAAACTAAGATAAAACCCTTCAATTGTTTATTTGACATAAAGACAGAAGTTTTGCAACAGTTCTCAAATTAGGAAATGCTACCTTGATGTTTCATTGAGCTAAAAAATCTGACAGATACAAAGGAAAATATTATGTATGTGTGTGTGTACGCACACACACACGCACACACACACACACACACACACATACACACACATACTGAAAAAAACAAGAACTCACTATATCACCTTAAATCTTACAAAATACTATTGTCAAATCTTGCCTGTCTTTTGAGTACATTTCACAGCTGGATTTCTGTGGAATACATCGAAAATGGTTTAGTGGGTTACAGAATGTCTGAAGAATCTACTACTACTTGAAACTTTGTTCATTCAATCTTCCTTACTAAGACATTCCTTGCCTTTTTCAGCAAGACCCAGACACCTCTTTTTTTGCTGCCTGCCAAATGGCATAGGCAGCTGTTGCCATTTTTCTGTCTCATGCAGTTTTACATCATCCCTAGAAAGTTACACAAAATGTCTCATGGGGTATAAGAAAATGGGACATTGTTGTATGAACTCCTTTGTTATTTTCCTTCTAGTTTTAACTTCTGTGAGTTTATGTCTTCTTCTACTCTATGGTCCAGTGACATGGTCAACATCAATAATTTGGGCTGCATCATTGGAGGGAACATAAAAATCAATACAATCACAGATCAGCTGGAGACTATGCAACAACTATCTTAGTAAGTGAGAAGGTGCATCTCTTACTGTGAGAGGCCATCTACTTTACGACCTTTATTTTAGAGATGAGAAAACTAAGACCCAGACACATTAAATAAGTTGACCTAGATAATATCTAGCATTTCTAGAACACTTAAGATGAGCTTTACAAATATCTCATTTTATCTTCACAACAACCTTGGGAGGTAGTTGCTAATATTATCCCCATTTCACAGATGACAAAACTGAGACAAAGGTTAAATAGCTTGCCCAGAGTTATGCACCCAGTAAATGTTGGAGACAGGATTTGAACTTAGGTCTTCCTGATTCTAGGTCCTTCTATCCACTGCACCACCTAGCTGCCAAGATTATATAGTCCTTAGTGGAAAAGGGGCAACTACAAAGTAGGTTTCCTAACTGATAGTTATTCCACTGAACCCTACAGTTTCCCTAGATTAACACTTTCATCAAAAATACATATGACCATACTTAATTTTAAATGACAGTTCAACTAGGAGTCCTTCACACCAGTGATTTAGAAGCAAGACCCCATTGATTAGGTAATTACAACAGATATTATGAATACCCAGCTCCTAAATATGATGAACTGTAGTACAGTAGGTGAAAAGAAACTTGACACACAACTTTTAATGTTTCCTTGCATTTGTCCTTAAAAAATATCTGCTGAAATGAATGGATGCTACAAATTGGGAACTTGAGACACTTGTCCTCAATAATTCCAACTCCAGAACCCAAAGTAATTTGGCTTCAGACATCTGGACATTTCAGGCAATATATGTTAGAAGACTTTAATGAGCCAGACAATTGTCTCCCTTTTTCTGTTTTCCTTACACAGAACTGACCTAGGCACATTTCTTATTCTCAAAATGCATTTTGAGGGGTGGGGAGATGGGGCAAGTTACCAGGGAAAGTTTCACACTCATACACTATTAGCCCCAAAGTGTTTCTAAATGCTTTTGATTTTTCTCTTCCATGTTGTCTCAGTAACAGTATTTCTCTGAAACTTAAAATACCAAGAGGGAAAAAGTCTTCTAAATGGAATGGCATTTAACAACCAAATAAGGTGTATTAATGACCACCTCTCAGGATTAAAACGCTTATCAGGCTCCTATTTAGACACTGAACTTGACTTCTTGTCCTTGAAAGAAATTAACTCCTCTTCCCCCAGCGCCTCCTTTCTCTGTGTAGCTGTTCTGGATAAAGTTTATTGGATTTAGGTCTTAAAATACCGTAGTATTTTTCCATGTAGTTATTTGCAACCTTACATTTCCCCATCTAAGGTGCTTTTACCTTCACAAGTCTTGCTCCCATTAGTACCCACAGCATGGTGGATTTTAAATCTATACAGATATTTTCACACACACACACACACACACACACACACACACACACACACACACACACCAGTTTTAAAAAAAGCCTAGAGATACCTAAGTTAATTCCTACTTTTCAAGGATAATTCACAACTTCCTTGAGGCTGATCTCTGTTTCCCTTGCATTGAACAAGCTCTGGAAAAATACTGAGCCATATCATTCCATACTTGGTGTTTTGGAGCTCAAACAAGCAAAGATCCAAGTAAACTTGCTCAAAATGATAATTCTTGGGCCTGGTATCTACTGTTTTCAATAGGACCACATCATGGAGCTATGGAAATGTGCCCAACTCAGTGTGTAACCCTCAATATCTATAATTTTTATTTCAAGTCAGTAAGCAACTTGTTCTTTTGCTCATTCTACAAATATTTACTTTGTACACCAAAAAGGGAAAGCACTGTGCTAGGCACTGTGAGAGCTACAAAAATTATTTAGGCAGTGGACCTTCCTTCAATCATCCTATAGTCAAGTAGGGGATAGAGAAGATGTTTATGTATACAAGTAGCAAGAAGTGTGGTAGAGTTTGTGATGTTTCATAAAATTGGTGCAAAGTTCAGTATTAGTTCAGAGGAGGAATAGATCATTTTAACTGGGATATGTAGGAAGAATTCACTGGAGAAGTAGTGTTGGATCTGGGCCATGACAGTAGCATCTTGACAGCTGGAAGTGGGAAAGAGAGAAGTTAAGGTGGAGGGAATGAATGGCATGAACAAAGATGTAGAGGAAGGAAAATGAGGGGAGATGTTCATGGAATAGCAAGTAATACAATTAGGCTAAAGAATTTCTATGTGATTGGGAGAAGGAAAAGACAGTTTCTCAGAATTGGGGATCAGAGTTAGTACTGCTAGAACTATCATCTGAGTCCTTTAAAGATTACAATACCAGGGGGAAGAGTTTGAACTGTGTATGATGGTTTGCACCATTAAAGATTAAAATATTAAGAGATCAGAAGCAACTTCTGGGGTTGTTTAAAGCAAAATCATCGATTATTACAAGGTAATAAGCAAGTAGTGAGCAGAGGCAAGAATATGACTAAGATCTAGAAGCTGCAGTAATGTGGCGGGCAGCATTGGGATCCTAAAGAGCTAAAAAGGAAAAGATGGTCTATAGTCAGGCAAGAATCCAAGAAACTAAGTGTTTAAACTAGTTTGAGTTCTATTAAGTACTATGTTTCCAATCTGACTCTCTCAACACAGGGATCATGCCAACATCCTTTGGAGTCCTGTTATTTGGGCATAACTCCATGCCATCTCCTCTTAATTTTCTGAATGAGCTTCAGCTGTGAACAGCTCCCCTACTGCTGCCAGGGTTTATTTGTTTTTTTTTTTCTCTTTTTTTGGGTGGATGATGATTATGTTCTCACAGATGCAGAGAGATAAGCCTTCAATAGTAGTCTGGGCCAAATCATGATACTTTAAATGCCAGGCTAATGAGTTTGGATTTTATTTAATAGGTATTGCTGAATCATCGAAAATTTTGAAGTGGGAATGTGCTTTAGGAAAATTAATAGGGTGATATTGCATATGATGGAGTAAAGGGGGAGTCTGGTGGCATAGAGACCAATTAGGACATTGTAATCCCAGTGAGGAGGTCATGAGATCTTAAACTAGGGCAGTGTTATTTGAAGGATATGAAGAGGTGGAGTCCGCTGGACTTGGTGACTGGCTGGATGTTAAAAGAGGGAGAGGAAAGAACCAATGATGACTCCTTGGTTTCCAACTTTGGCACTGGAAGACCAAAAGACATACTTTTAATGGTATGATCACTATTAATTACTTTTAACAGAAACAGGAAAAATGCTTTGGGGGGTAGGAATAGGATGAGCTCCATTTGTTAATGTAGTCTTTGGTGATTGAAAATGTGGGACTAAAATTTGGGGGAGTGATCAATCAAGAAGTATTTAAGTATGTAATACATGCTAGGCATTGTATTAAATACTATGGATACAAAGAAAGCCAAAAGACAGTCCCTGCCCTTGAAGAGCTCACAGTCTAATGAGAGAGATAACATGGAAACAACTATGTTCAAACAAGCTATAAATAACTTAAATAGGAAATAGTCAACAGAAGAAAGATACTAGAATTAAGAGGGATTAGGAAAGTTTTACTATAGATGGTGAAACTTTAGCTGGGACTTAAAAGAAACCAGGAGGTGGACATGAGGAAGGAGAACATTCAAGTCATGGAAGATAGACAGTGAATATGCCCTGAACTAATATAGATGGAGCATCTTGTTTAAAGAACAGCAAAGAGACTAAGTGTCATTGAATTGAACAATATGGAAAGGGTGCAAAGCAGGAGACTGGAAAGCTCTAGGGACTAGGTTTTGAAAGGCTTTGAATACCAAACAGAGGGTTTATATTTGATCCTGGAAGAGATAGGGAGGCAGTAGGGGCATGACATGGTCTAACCTGTACTTTAAAAAAAAATCTTTTTTTGTGTGACTAAATTGAGGATAGATTGGAGTAGGTAGAGACTTGAGACAGGCAGGTCAACCAACAGTTTATTAACATTGCAGGCATGAGGAGATGAGGTTCTGCTCCAGGATTGTGGCAGTATCAAATGAGAGAAGGTAATATATTTCAGGAGATGGTAGGCCTTAGCAAAAGATTGAATAACTTGGGGGGGGGGGTGAGGGAGGGATTGAGATAGAAAGGAGTCAAATCTAGAAACATATTTTTGGAGTGACATGCTTAGAGATAATACTGGAAAAAATGGAAGTAGATGAAATCAACAAAGGAGAAGATATAGAAAGGGATGAGAAAGGAATTGAAAGCAGAACTTTGTAGAATAGAAAAAGGAAAAAAGAAGAGGCATCATCTAAGAGGTGTGATGAAAACCAAGATAATGTAGTCACCAAAGTGAAGAGAGTTTCAAAACTACAGAGATACTAAGAAGAATAGAGACTAAGAAAATAATATTTAATTTGGTGATTCAGAGGTCATTGCTGACTTCTTGAGAGGGCAAATTGACTCTTTAAAAAATGGTGAGTTTTACAAATAGGGTAAGTTTTAGCAAAGACACAAAATTAAACATCACCTTCCAGAAGGCTGAATGTGAAACCAATGAGAAAATCTAGTCATAGACTTATTATAGACTAATTATTATTAGCCTATAATTAATTCAAATGTGCTGACCTCAATGCTTCTCACTCATCCCTATATCACCTGTAATTAGATTGATTTTCTATAACTCTTCATTTTACAGAAAAGAAATTACCAAATTCTAGGGTTTTAAAAATGAAATGTATATATTATGTGCAATCTTTAAACGATAAAAAAAATATGTTCAAACTGGCCAGGCAAAGGAAAATGTGGAGGGAGGAGAAAAGGTAAGTCAAGGGCAATTGGGTCTCAAACATTCAAGGTGAAACACACCAAGTAACCTGGACACACACTTAAATCTGTCTAAAATCCAACTATTCACGTGTCACTTGAGAGAAATTTAAACTTTATTTTCTTTATTCTTATTTGCCTAAATAAATATAATATTTTATACCCTCAAACCCTCTAATTAGTAATTTCAAACAAAATCCTTTAAAATTTAGTAGGTTGTCTCTGAAATAATTTCTAAGCAAGTGTCTCTTTTCAGATGTAGTGCTCTAATTTCATTGGTCTGAAAGTCCTTCGGTTTGTGAAAGTGACTAATTGAAGAGAATACTAAAGTCTTCCACCCTTTCCACTGGAAGCCAATATTCAGTAGCTGCTTCAAAAGATAACCTTGGCAGCCCTGATAAGATTGTATGACCGGGGTTCTTGAATCAAATGAGATAATGTATGCAAAACACCACACACTCAGTTGTATGATCTTGGGCTGTTGATTTAAATGAAATAATGTATGGAAAGCACTTTGCAAATCTTTAAAGTATCATGTGAATTGAAGTTATTAGAATATTGTTATCATCTTTTATAGGATAATGTTGAGATAGAAATGGTCTTGGTGCAAGTTGCTATCTTGCTATTATTCTTTTATATTTAAAGTTCTATGGACTATTGACCAAGCAGATAAAATAGCTACCTCTTGGAATTATATAACAGTATCAAGATGTAAGAAATATGTCTATAAGCTCACTGAAAGCAATACAGATCATTTCTTGTAGCAGAAATATATCAGGTATGGTACGAACTTATCCTATTCCCACATGATTCTGATCTCTTCTGCTACATTTCTATATTTTGAGTTTATGGGTATTAGGTACAGGGATATCTATTTAAAATGTTCTATATTTTTTTATGGAAAATGTTGTCTGGGTTTTTGTGGGCAGTAAGTAGTTCAATCTATAACAACAGCCTAGATCTAGCAGCTTATTGTTGAATCCTCTAGAGCATTATTGCTAGTTTATGAAAGATGGGGCTTTTGATATCTAATTCGATCCAAATGTTTGTGTCTTGCTAGGCATTGAGAAGGTACTAAATTTTTGCAGCCTGCAATGATGTGTCACACAGTTTCTGTTTTTTTTTTCTTAAATAATCTCTTTTGAGGGGGGGCGGAGCCAAGATGGCAGCGTAGCAGCAGCAACATATCGCAACTCTCACATAGCCACCCCAAAATACCCATAAAACAGGACTCTAAACCAATCCCAGAACTCCAAAATGCACACAAAGATACTTCCCACTAAAGTCAGC
>CM053584.1:98510665-98537595 GCA_028627135.1 Pseudochirops cupreus
AGGGGAGAATAGACTGGGGGAGGGGGGACACACTGGGATGGCTGTTTTGGGGCGGTGGGTGGGGGAAAGATGGGGAGAAAATGTGTAACTCAAAATCTTGTGGAAATGAATGATGCAAACTATAATAAAATTTAAAAAAAAATCTCTTTTGAGTAGTCCAGGTTCTTTAAAGATAGTTCTTCTGTTATTTCTGGTGGCAATAACCTGGTCCTGAATTTCCATCACAAAATCCTTCTATTACCACAAAAAAATCTATATGACAACTATTTGTTTCCATTAAAAACAAATACATGTGACTCAATCTATTTAGTGCTTCTTTGTTAACATATTATTGGTTGAGTTCACATGAATATTACCCATGGTGGTGAGGAGGAGGGGAAGAGTATATTTTTTATTTCACTTTTAGATCTTAGTCATTTCATTGGTTTGACTTGAATGGAAACCACTTTTAATAACATGCAACAAATCCAAGAGTATGTACTTGTCATCAGAATTATTATTGCTTACTGAAGTGATTTTTTGTTCCAAAACTATTTCTTTAGATTTTTGACCAAATTATCACATGTTCTCACAATTTTTTTTAATTCTACATTTTTGATGAAGTATTAATTTTTCTACACTTGCTTTAGGGGAATGGGTTCTCTGTGTTGTTAATATTGTATAAGTTTTTCTTAGTATGTTATCCAGAACTCTTTTAGTTCATTTTAGTTTCAGTTCTAAAAATGCATTTTAATTTGGCATTAGTTGTTTTAAATGTGTTCTTCTCATTGAATTATCATCTTAGGATAACAATAAATTTCTTATCATATTTGTCCACAGATTTATATTTGACAGATAGATTCATGCCTTTGTTTCTTGCCTAAATATTGTATTTGTCAATTGATTACACTGAACTCCAAGATTCAGACTCCAAGATTTCATTCAGTCTGTATCTTTCCTCTGAGTACATTGACAATTTTCTACTTTTCAAGTACAAGTGAAAGTTTAAAATCCATAGGAAAAGTTTCTTCAAGATGAAGAAGTTGTTTAATGTGTTTTCTTAAGAGAGCTATCCATGTACATTAAGTGATTAATATGCTACTTTAATTTGATTCCCTCTTTAATTTGGAAACTATACTCAATTCTAGTTAGGAAAGATGATAACAGATGAAAGGTTAGACAGAACCATAGCAGTCTAAACAGTCTTCATGAAAAAAGTTCCATTCATTGTTTTTGAGGTTTTTCTAGTAGTGGAATGATTTAAAATAGGAAGCTTCCCATGTGTATGTCAAATACTCTAGTGTACTCACTAAACTTGGGTCTATTTTATGTTTGCAGCACATGAATAATCTACGAGTGGAGAATTAAATTTAAAAAATTGTGACAATAAGAAAGCATAAATACATCAGCATATTTGGATAGCTTGTTTACTAATTACTGAATGAAAAAAGTTGTTTTTATGCCTTGAAATTTTTAAAATATCTATATAGGAGGGAGTGGAGCCAAGATGGCAGCATAGAAGCAGGAAAACTCTGCAGCTCCCCCCATAACCACCTCAAATACCTATAAAATATGACTCTAAAGAAATTTTAGAGCTCCAGAACTCATAAAATGACAGAGAAACAAGGCTCCTGCTGAAGGGCAGTCTGGCAGATGGACAGAAAGGGCTCATGGCAGCACATTGGGAGCCCAGACCAGCACCGCATGAACCCACGGCTTTAGCCCCAGGCTGTCCAGGAGAAGACCCAGCTGGAGCTTTCAGGAGAGTGGATCACCAGGAGCTGTTGAGGTTTCCAGAATTACCAACCCATAACAGCCAAGGAAAAAGGGAAAAGGTCAGTGGAATTTGGCTAAAGTTGGGGGAGAGGGTCTGGCAGATTGCCCCACAACTAGGAGTAGCTGAAGTGGCTGCTCTGTAGCAGCCTCCACATGACTGCTTCAGAGCTCACAGCCTGTAGATTGAAGGGGGGACAACCAATCATTTAGAGGCTAAGTGCTCTTGTCTTGAGCTGCCTGGATCAGGATCACAGTCTTAGGTGGTGGTCCTGAGGTACATTTTCAGTAAGCCAAAGCTGGTGGGGGCTGCGGAAACAGTGGCCTCCTAATAGCTCTGGCAGCTGTGAAAACACCAGTGATTTGGGACAGAGCTCTCCCCTCTGAAAGCAGAGTTCTACTGTGGCTCAAAAGTCAAGTTAATTGACTGGCAACGTGAGCAGGCAAAGGAAGCAAAGAAAGCTTAGGAATCCAACTTTAGATTCCTTTTTGGGGGACAAAAAGGATCAAAGCATGGAGTGGGAGGAAGACTACAGAGTCAAACTCCCACACCAAAAGCTTCCAAGAAAAATGGAGACTGGTTACAAGACATAGAGGAGAGTAAGAGGAATTTTGAAAACCAAATAAGAGAAGTGGAGGAAAAATTGGGGAGGGAAATGAGAATGATGCAAGAAAATCATGATAAGAGAGTCAACAACTTGACTGAAGAAAATAACACCTTAAAAAATAGACTAACTCAAAGAGCAAAAGAGGCCCAAAAAGCCAATGAGGAGAAGAATGCCTTAAAAAGTCGAATTTGCCAGATGGAAAAAGAATCTCAAAAGCTCACTGAGGAGAATAATTCCTTAAGAGTTAGAGTGGAGCAAATGGAAGCTAATGACTTTATGAGAAATCAGGATACCATTAAACAGATCCAAACAAATGAAAAAATAGAAGGCAATGTGAAATATCTCCTTGAAAAAACCACTGACCTGGAAAATAGATCCAAGAGAGACAATTTAAAAATTATTGGACTACCTGAAAGCCATGATCAAAAAAAGAACCTAGAAATTATACTTCAAGAAATTCTCAAGGAAAATTGCCTTAGAACCAGAGGGCAAAATAGAACTTGAAAGAATTCACCCATCACCTCTTGAAGAAGATCCCAAAAAGAAAACTCCTAGGAATGTTATAACCAGGTTCTGGAGTTCCCAGATCAAGTAGAAAATATTACAAGCTGCCAAGAAGAAACAATTTGAATACTGTGGAAACACAATCAGGATAACACAGGATCTAGTAGCTTCTACATTAAGGGACCAAAGGGCCTGGAATATGATATTCCAAAGATCAGGGGAGCTAGGATTAAAACCAAGAATCACCTACCTAGCAAAATTGAGTATAATGTTTCAGGGGAAAATATAGTCATTCAATGAGGTGGAGGACTTTCAAACATTCTCACTGAAAAAAACAGAACTGAATAGAAAATTTGACATTCAAGCACAAGAAGCATGAGAAGGTAAACATGGAAAAGAAATCATAAGGAACTTATCAAACTTGAACTATTTACTTGCCAACATGGAAAAATGAGAATTGTAACTTCTGCAACTTTTTCTCAGTATGAGGATAGGTGAAGGGAATATAAATGTTTGTATATGTATACATACATATATGTCTATATAGGAGGGTATATATGCATATGTTTACATATGGGAGTGTGTGCATATATGTGTGCACAGACAGAGGGCACAGGATCAATTGAATAGGAAGGGATGATATTTTAAAGGATGAAATTAAGAGGTGGAAGAGGAATAGAATGAGAGGAGATAGGGAGAGACAGAATGGGGTTAATGATTTCATACAGAAGAGGCAAGGGATAACTGTTACAATGGAGGGGAAGAACAGGAGGGCAAAAGGGAGTGGGTCAACCTTACTTTCATTGAATTTGGCTTAGGGAAGGAATGACATATACTCTAAATTGGGTATCTTGCCCTGCAGGAGAGTAAAGGGGAGGGGAATGAGAGGGGGGATGATGAAGGGGAGGGCAGGTTGGGGGGGAAAGTTTGTTAGAAGCACACACTTCTGTTAAGGGACAGGGACAAAGTAGAGAATAAAACAAGGCGAGGGCAGCATAAAAAGGAGGGAAAAATCATCAAGTGTTACACAATATGTCCATTGTGAAGATGTTCTGTGTAACTACACATATATGGTCTGATTGAATTGCTTGCCTTTCCAGTGGAGGTGGATGATGAGGGAAGAAGGGAAAGAATCTAGAATTTAAAGTTCTAAAATCATATGTTTAATATATATGCATATATGTATATATACATATATACGCATATATACACATAATTTACATGCAACTGGGAAATAAGATATACAGGCACTGGGAGAGGGAGATCCATCTTGCTCTATCAGAAAGTCAGAGGGGTGATGGGGGAGGATATAGGAGAGAGCAGATTGAGGGATGGAGTATACAGTGGGATCTCTGTTTTTGGGGGGGTGGGTAGGGGAAAGATGAGGAGAAAATTTGTAACTCAAAATCTTGTGGAAATTAATGTTATAAACTAAAAATAAACAAAAATTAATTTAAAAAATTAAATATCTATATCAATGAGAAAACCACAATAGCTACCATTTCTATAACATAAAATTTCCAAAGCCCTTTACAAATAGTATCTCATTTAATCCTCAGAACAATCCTAAGATGTAGATGCTATTATTTCCCCCATTTTATAGTTGAGGAAGCCAAAATAGGGAAAAGTTATGTGATATAACCAGGGTCACACAGATATATCTGGGCAACTGTGAACAATAATTTGCTCAGCAATAATGGTCCAATGCCATTGCAGTTTATTAGTTGCATTCTCCAGGATATTTTGAAGTCTGTATTTATAGCATGAAGACTTTTATCTCTTAGTCAATGAAGTATTGCTAGCTGTTGATGTGTAAATCCAGCCTCCAGATCATGTCTTGCTAGGTATTTTGTAGGCGCTAAATTTTGCAGATTGCAGTAATGTGCTACATAGTTCTTACTGTGTCTTTGCATAATTTATGCCAGCTACTAAGTCTGGTCTCCATCAGGATAAACTTTCTGTAGTTGGCAGATAGGCTTCTGATATACTAATAAGATAGGAAACCCAGGACCCAAATCTATTTCTAAGCTTAAGAATAAGGTAAGCAAGAAGCAAAAGATTCTAATATGGCTTCTGAGAAAAGGAGAACATCCTCTAAACTCCAACTATGGGAGCCTTTTAGGAAGAGTCTTGACAGAGGATCCTAAACTTGTGTGGTGTCTGAAACACCAAACCAACAAAGTATTGTTTTTTTGTATTTAATTTTTTCTCAATTATACATAAACAAAAATTTTAATATTCATTTTTGAGTATTAAATTCTCTCCCTCCCTCCCATCATACATGTTCAGCCATTAAAAACATTTCCATATTAGCCATGCTGCCAAAGAAAACACAAACCAAAGAAAACAAAAATAATAAAGAAAGTAGAAAAAATATGCTTCAATCTCCATTCAGACTCCTTAAGATCTTTCACTGGAGGCAGATAGCATTTTTCATAATAAGCGCTTTGGAATTGTCTTGGATCTTTCAATTGCTGCAAATAGCTAAGTTATTCACAGTTGATCATCAAACAATATTACTTTACTGCATACATTGTTTTCCTGGTTCTGTTCGTTTCACTTTATATCAGTTCAATTGAGTCTTTTTAGGTTCTTCTGACAGCATCCTACTCATTGTTTCCTATAGCACAATAGTATTCCATCACAATAATATACCACAACTTCTGTAGCCATTCCACACTTGATAGAAATCCCCTTGATTTCAAATTCTTTGCCACCAAAAAAAAAGCTGCTATAAATATTTTAGTACATATATGTCCTTTCCCCTGCTTTTTAAAAAATCTCTTTGAAATACAGATCTACTAGTGGTATTGTTGGGTGAAAGGGTAGGTACAGTTTTATAGCCCTTTGGGCATAGTTCCAAATTGCTCTCCAGAGTGGTTGGATCAGTTCACAACTCCACCAATAGTGCATTAATGTTCCAATTTCTCCAGTTGCCCTCCAATATTTGTCATTTTCCTTTTCTCATATCAGCCAGTCTGATAGGTATGAGATGCTACCTCAGAGATTTTTTAATTTACATTTCTCTAATCAGTAGTGATTTAGAGCATTTTATATGACTATAGATAGTTTTGATTACTTTATCTGAAAACTGCCTGTTCATATCCTATGATCATTGATTAATTGGGGAATGACTCATATTCTTATATATTTGACTCAGTTCTCTGTATATTTGGAAAATATATATTTTTATCAGAGAAACTTGCTGTAACTCCTCCCCCCTTCCCTATTTTCTGCTTTCCTTCTAATCTTGGCTGCCTTGGTTTTGTTTGTACAATTCCCTTCTAATGTAATGTAATCAAAACTATCCATTTTATATCCTGTAATGTGATTTATCTATTGTTTGGTCATAAATTATTCATGCTTGTTCAATTTCTTTTTCTAAAAGTTCTTTTAAAATCTACTTTCTCATCTAAATTTGTGTTTTTTCTTGATATGCCTATTATTGCCACATGTGGTACTGAAGAGAAAAGCATCAGTCCAAAAATATTGAATTGAATCACAGGGTAATAGGTTTAGAGCTAGAAAAGAACTTAAATTTCATTTAGTTCAACAGATGAGAAAAATGATATGGAGAGTGAGAAGGTGATTTTCTTAAGATCACACAGGTAAATTGATAAGCCAAGATTCAAACATAGGTCATATTATTCCAAATCCAGACATTAACTAGATTCAGTTAACATTAACTGCCTGAATAATTTACCTGTGATGAAATGAGTTTGGGACTAGACTTGTCAATTCATTGGTATTGGGCACTTCCAAAGGAGTATACTCCCTACGCAAGGCACATCTGCACAGTTTAGAGTCTTAAAGAGTTGCCTAGAGCAGTAGAGATTATGTGATTTCCCCAGTCACACAGCCAGTATATATTAGAGTTAAGAACTGAACCTAGCTTTCCACAGCCTTGAGACAAACTCTCTATTCACAGCACCACACTGTCTCTTCTGAGCCATTTACATTCATTGATTTACCCTTCCAGCTCTAAATATATAATTTTATAATTCAATTAAAGATTCAAATTTCGAGACATTTCATCATAATTCTACCATCTTTCTTTACACAGCAAATTCCAGAAACATTCTATGTTTTACCACAGTATCATCTGGGCCATACATCATACGATGTTTCTTGAAGATCTTCCCACTAAGCCCTCATAGTTTAGATCATTAACTATGTTACCATGAACAGGACAACTGAATAGATTCCAGTGGACAGTGCACATATGGCTCTTGGATAGGCTTGCTTGAATTAGTGTTAAATATTTCATCACATCATTTATTGAACAGTGGCTACTTCCTAGGAACTGGCACCTTCTCAAGAGAAGAGGCTACAATTTTCAAGAAAGTGACAGGAGAAATAGAGGACTAAAATAACTGGCTAATTTTTGTCTGCAAAAGAGAGTACAGAGTACTCATTCTTTTACATGACAGCATTTATATTTCACTTTATTGCTGGAGAATCACCTATCTCGTTTTATTTTCACAACAGTGCTAGGAGGGTAGATGCTATTATAACTCCCATTTTGCAGATAAGGAAACTGAGGCAAGCAGAGATTAAGTTACTTGTAAAGGATCACAGAATTTATAAGTGTCTGAAGACAGATTTGACCTCAAATCTTTACTCATTGTGTAATCTTACTACCTTAAAAATTATTAGAATTTATTAGTAACCTAATCATTCAGTGTACTAATTCTTAATTATAAATATCCCTGAAGAAAGCAGATGCATTTTTCTAAGCATTTGCAATGCCTTTGCAGATTTTCTGTGGGATACAATAGGCTCAAGGAATGCTTTATCATTTTTCCATGTAGCTAGGGTGAATGGTTTAAAACAAGACAAAGAAACAATTCCTAGGATTAAAGAAAGAGAGGGAAAGATACATAGAACCCATCAGCAAAAGTTCTTACTAATGAAGATTGCCTTTTCGGCTACTTTCACCGTACATATGGAATTCATCTTTTGATACTTCTTCAGATCATAGGTGGTTTTTAAAGCTGAAAATAGACATTTGATCATTGGCAGGGAGTTGTTTAGAAATCAGTAATTTAACACATCATTTCCTCTTGGCCTTCAGTCAAATGGGTGCTTATCTTCTTCACCACCCTCACTTGTCCCTATTCCTTTGAGGTTTTACATGGCCTAAAAATCTAATTTTAGAAACATATTAATTCTCTAGTACATCCTCTATTTTTGATCTTCTATTATTAGACCTTACAGGGGCAGTCATGAAGAAATGAGAGGGGCTATAACCAATGTAATCCCATATGAATGGTAGCAGTCAAAGCTCAGACCAAGTGAAGAAATAATGCTTCTCTCAGCTTTCTGGGGTTGGTGAGATGATCGTATTCCATAGAATGAGGACTTATAAAGAATAGAAACAGTAAGTTTTTTGGAAAGAGAGAAAATAAAAAGACTAACCTGTCAAAAGCAAAATTCTCCCTATTGCCAAAGTCAGCAAACCTCTGGTAATAAATGGAATGATTTGGAAGTCATGTAAACCTTTTCAAACATGATGAAATGATAAACAGTCTCCTACTCTCCTAAGGACTTTATTTCTAGGAAGTAACAGCCATTGGAAGAAGAGAATACCATAGCTGATTACTCATTGTTTTCCTTTAATATAAATTTTATTTTAACTTTCATTAATAACTTTAAGTATTCAAAGAGATAAACAAGAGCATGTGCACTCACACACACACCCAAGAAAATAAGAAAAATGAGCATACATGGAAAAAGCCACCCTGAGAGATTATAATTGATCCTCCCTAAAAATCTTTTCAGTGTACATAACATAGATTTATTGATGCTGTGTGGGCTTTAACTATATAGTGAGCCAATACATATGTACATTAATCACTCAACTACTATTTATTAAGTACCTGTTATATGTCAGGCACTGCGCTTAGCACTGGGGAGTTAAAGAAAGAAAAAAAAAAAGAAAAAATTCTACAAGCAGTCCCCAATCTCAAGAAGCTCATAGCCTAACAGATGAAACAATGTCCAAATAAAGTATATACAGGACACATTGGGGATAGTCTCAAAGGGAAGGCACTAAAATTGAGGATTGGGAAAGGTTATTTTTTGTTTTGTTTTTGCAGGGCAGTTGAGGTTAAATGACTTGCCTGAGGTCACACAGCTAGTTTTGTGTTAAGTGTCTGAGGTCAGATTTGAATTCAGGTCCTGCTGACTCCAGGGCTGGTATTATATTCACTGCACCACTTAGCTGCCCTTTTGGGAAAGGTTTTTAACAGTAGGTAAGACTTTAATGGAAATCTGAAGGAAACCAGGAAAGCTCTGAGGTAGAAACAAGGAGGGACAGAGTTTCAAGGCATGGAGAAAAACTGTTGAAAATATTTGGAGTCAGGAGATGGATTGTCTTATATGAGGGACAGCAAGGAAGACAGTGTCATTGGAACACAGAGCATGTGGGAGTGGTAAGGATCAAGAAGACTTCTAAGGTAGGAGGAGGCTTTGAATGCCAAGTAGAGGATTTTATATTTGATCTTAGAAATGGTGGAAGCTCCTGGAGTTTATTGAATAGGAGGTATGCCCTAGGGCAGTGGTTCTTAACCTTCCTAATGCCAAGACCCTTTAATATTTGTATGTGGGCATATCTGCATGTGGGTGTACCTGCCTGGAGATAGATAGAGGAGTGGTGTCTTGGTTCCTAAGACCATCAGAAAATGTGTTTTATGATGGTCTTAGGCGATCCCTGTGACCCCTGTGAAAGGGTCATTCAACCCCCAAAGGAGTTGCAACTCACAGGTAGAGAACCTCTGCCCTAGGGTATCTGTGGTCTAGGAAGATTAATTTGACAGTTGAGTAGAGAAAGCCTAAAGTGAGGAGACACATGAGGCATATAGACCAACTAGCAGGCAATTTCAGAGCTATAACTTCAATTCAGGTTTTGCGAATCTTTTCTAATTAATTAACTCTATTAGATTGTAACTTCCTTGAGGACAGAGAGCATCTTTTTCTCCTTTTTGTATCTCTGGCACTTAGCACAATACCTGGTATGTAGTAGGTGCTTAATAAATGTGTGTTGATGGATATTGATTAGTTGATCAAGATAGTATTTCATTGCATTAAGGACCTTGAGAGATCCTGATTTCAAAATCTTGAATTTCAGGGGAAGAAAGAATTACTAGAAACACCAAGTAACTTTGATGCTGGTTTACTGTGATCTCTATGGTGGTGGTTTTAATGGCCTTTGTGTCTGATTGGGGAATAATCCAGAATTCATATCTTAGTCTATGGATCTAACAGTTGGATTGCTCTCTTTTCAACACGTAGAAACACCAGGAGTATAGAAGAAGCATTATTTATATATACTTTAAGGATGGAATTAATTGTATGATAATTGATAACTTTGGCAAAATGTGATAGTACAGTTCAGTTCTCCTGGCTATAACCAAGGCTTACACAAAAGGAGGGCAATAAAATCCTGGGAGTTCTGAATGTGATATCCCATAATCTCCAGGCCTTGTAAGTACCTCCTCTGCCTGGATAAGTATAGGATAATGGTGAAAGGGAATGGATAAAGCACGACTAAGCACTTTATCGAACAATTTACTAGGTGAGCATAATTTGTGGTTTGCTGTGGTTTTTAGTGTACCATAGACCTCAGCATGCCCCAGACTGGTTACCAATTTTGGTTCTTCTGCATTAATAGTTTTCAGCTGAATCTACTGAAATATTTCTGTGGTTTGATAAGTAAATGAGACTAAATTTGCATTACAGATTTACTAAACTGAGTATGTTGTTGTCTGTCCTTCATTTTGGAAGAGGACCAATGACCTCTTGGATGATATCTTAACTTGCATGTGAATTCTCTTTAAGTGAGGCACAGTTGCACAAAAGTTGTCTGCCTCAGTCCTTCTTCCTGAGTCATCAAAGCCCAGTGGCAAGACAAAAGTCAAGGTGACTGATGATGATCCAGAATGTAGTGGATGACCTTGGTGTCTTTGATGCCTGACCAAGCTCTAAGTGCTCCACAGCATCTACTTCAGCTACCTTTATGACTGTTGGAACAAATTGTTCTCATGCACCCATTCTACCATGGAACTTTCATATGCTTGGGGTAGACATTACCTTAACTCACTAATGGGTTTGAACCCTGTTGGCTATCCTCAACTGGTTTACCCATCTACCTAGATGGTTCACTGGGGTGTGGCCATTGTGCATGCTACAGTTTCTTAGAGCCACAAGTGGGAGTTAGGTGAAGGTGAGCACCAAAAGTAAATGATCAGTTCAAAAAAGGGCTTGGCAATCCCTCACACCAGAGGAACTCAGGAAGACCCGAGTTCAAATCTGTCCTCAGATCCTTACTAACTATATGATCCTGGGCAAGCCACTTAACACTGTTTGCCTCAGTTGCTTCATCTGTAAAATAAGCAGGAGAAGGAAATTACAAACCATTCCAATATCTTTGCCAAGAAAACCCCAAATGGGGTCATGGAGAGTCATATATGACTGAATGACTGAACAACAACAACTACAATACAGAGTGATAGATATACATGAACAGGAATATAATTTATAAAAGGGGGAACAACTAGCAAATTCAGTTTCAAGAAATGAATTTTGAATTGTAGTAGTCTTATTTTGAAAATTCAAAAGATAACTTCAGTTTTACCGGGCCTCTACAGAAAGGCAGTTTGATAAAGCCAACCAGTAATTCCAAATAACCTTTTTCTGATGGTTCAGGACTATGTTTTATTTGGTGCAGGTAACTAAGGGAATGCCTCCTACCAATGTAGATAGGTCAATATTCTTTAACATATAGATTTAGAAGTTTGCCAGGTTGCTCAGAGGTTAAATGACTTGCCTAGGGCACTAAGAGGTTAAGTTTCACAGTTAATATCTAACCCAGGCAAGAAACAAACCTAAGATTTTCTGAGTTTGAGATGGGCTTTTCTTCATAACTGCCATGCTATGTTGCCTTTCACAATACTGGTGTCTTCTGTGAGTGGTGATATCAGAGTCTATTCCTATCATCTATGAAATTTAGGTCGAAAACATTAACATCAGGAAGGCCAAAGAGTATTAAATTATTGGCCAGGCTGCATTAAGGATCCAACTATAAATTACTTAAGTGGACTCTAATAATTACCAAAACTAATGAGAATAAGCTCAAATGGCTAAGAACAATCTTATATCATAATAACATTTTAATCATAAAAAATAATATTACAGAAGCTTTTTTTTATAACTGAAAAAGTTTGATTCTTAGTTAATTCCTGTCTTGGGGAATTTAATGATATAACTTGAAGAAGGTAACAAAAGCCAAAGTACTGTTAATATAAATGTCACCTGCCGGTTTTCTCCTGCCAAAACTGAAGAACTGTGGATGATAAAGGTATATAAAGTCAAGACAGGCAATATCTGTCAATATCTGAATCCCTTTCAAGGGATTCTTAAGTAGAAGAAGAGAGGGGAAGGACTTACATATATGTAGCCTTTTGAAAAAGAAGTATAACAATAAAAATAAATAAATGAAATCAAAGGATAAAAAGTTTTGACAGGGACTCCCAAAGGTCTTCTTGCTGAGCTTCTCAAGAGCATCCTATCCAGCATGTTCTTAAAGATTTCTATAAAAGAAAGGATTCAACATGTTGGTGGGATATAGTGAAAAGAACACCAGATTTGAAGTCTGAAGGAATGAACATGAGTCCCAAGTCTAACATTCATTGTTGTGTGAGTTTTGAATCAATTGTTTTACTTTTTGGACCATGATTTCCTCATCTGTAAAATGGGAATACTGCTCTAATTCCCTGTTTAACAAAAAGCTATTATCAGCCTCCAGTAAAATAAAGCATGGGAAAGTACTTTGTGACCATAAAGTATTACTTAAGTGTGATTACTGAATTTCCTATGGGAAGCCACTTCTCAATGGCATTTTCTTCTTTTGCTTCTCTCTTCTTTTGAGTCAAGAATTCTCTATGTCATTAAATTAGAGAGAATTTGGCTTGGTCATGGGGTTTTGTTTATTGAAACAGCCAGCTTCAAATGATTTAAAGAAGATTTAAGGTTGCTGTTTTTCAGGTCAGTAAAACTCTAATGGACAATCAATGGGCACAGTTTAAAGAAAGTGATAACCTATAAAATCTATAGACTCTAAAATCAATAGTGAAGTATAACCCAAGAAAATCTTTCCGAGGGAAAGTTGAGAATTACAGGGGCAGAAATGAGGTTTTTTTTTTCCCTTTTAGCTTTTAAACTATATCCTATTCTCCTTGCAGTTTTTCTAAGCAAGAAGATGGATCTTAGCAAAGGTAGGAAGAGGAGTTAACAATACAGAAAGAACTCAGACCACTAAGCTCATTATACTGTAATGGTTTCGTTACAGTCAGCACACTATGACCTGTGACTTCAATGATGTGGGAGCTTTCCCTGTCATAAGGAAGACTGCAACCTTTCTTTTACTTAGGCCTATGTTAGAAAGTTGCCTGAGCCTTAGAAATGTGAGGTGTTTTGCACATGGTAACACAGTTCCTTTCAGACGTAGGACCTGAACTCAAATCTTCTTTGTTCCAAATCCAACATTCTTTCCATTATACTATGTTGCATCTCATTTTATTACTGTGTGTGTGTGTGTGTGTGTGTGTGTGTGTGTGTGTGTGTGTGTGTGTGTGTGTGTGAAGTTAGGAATGAAAGTTTGGTGGAGGAAGGACATTCTGAGTCACAGCATCTTGGAGGTAATAATATATTAAGGGTGTGTTGGAGCCATTTTATGCCAACTTGTGAGAACTGAGCTGATTATCAAATTTTCATTGAGTATACCTCAGAAATCATAAACACTATAAATCAGAGTTCAGTGTAAATCTATATATCAGTTCAGTACTGATTGTCTAAATCTAAGGAAGTGAAGTAGAAAATGCTAATAATTCAGATTAAACTTAGAACTATGTTATATATACTTTTTTTTTTTCTTCTGGAGAGTAGGTTGCTAAACATTTTTTCAGGGTATCCTTGGATCAAGTCCAACCTCTGATATATATTATCTGTGGGACCCTGGGCAAATCATTTAACCCCTTAGTACCAGACAGCTCTATCAGACTCTAAGTTGTAGATGTGATTTGATAAAGTTCTTTATACAAAGGAAATCCCAGGTCTGTCCTACCCCTTAAAATTTAAATGAAAACAGAATTAGGTCTTGGCAAAAATTAAGATCAGAGCCACTTCTTGTTTAGGAATACATGGAAGAGATCAGCTTTAATAGTCACATCTGTATTAACCACACTGATTGACGATGCCTTTTTCACTAGTCAGTATAATCCTCTAACAGTTCAACTGTACTGCCAGTTGAACACAGAATAAAACTATCATTCTATTTATTCACCACCTCAAAAAAGAGAAACACTAGGTATGTAAATATTCAATGAAGCTGCTGATTGAGCAGGCAAAGATTTGAGTCCCAGACTATGACCTGCCAATCCCAGATAGTCTTCTGAAGCAAAATGGGAGGTGATCTAGGAGTTGGTATCCCACACAAACCACAAGCTGTCAATTAGATGAATCAATCAATACTGAAGACTGAAACAATCAAGAAAAGTGTCTCCTCCAATTTATTGCTTTCAAGATATCTTACTTCCAAAGGAGCTTCTCTCTCCACCTCCTTTGGCTACTAAGTCCCTCATGTTTCAAATATCTTTGAAGTGGCAAACTCCCAGTTTCACCTTTCCTTTCTCCACTTTTTCCAGGCACATTTCCCCCTTCCCCATTTTTAGGTGAAAAAAAGTTTATTTGCTGCTGAAGAGAAAGTGTGGGTCTTTGTTATTAATGTTGTAGAAATACAAATATGTCCACCTAAGAAAGGAGTCTTCATTAACTCCCACAGCCCAGAAAATTAAGGCACGCCTCATCAGGATCTGAGCTTGCTGTCGACTAAATTGCAAGGGACTAGTTGGGTTGCTGGGGTTCATAATGCTGATAGAGCGGTTTCCACGTGAATGAAGGATAAACAGCGATTAATTTCAGCCAATAAATAATGGTTTGAGGCCCACATTGAAAGAGGAACAATTACTTTTCCATTTTTCCTGCCAAATGAGCTGATAAGAGAAAACAGGGGAGTTGGCCACGTAAATCAGTCTTAATTTTATCTTCCCCATTAAAAAGCAGCCATTAAGACCATCTTCGGCTCATTTCATCCTCCTCTTGTTTCACTTTTTCAATTTGCACAAAAGGGGGGAGTTTGCTCGTCATAAAATTTCACTTTGGCCAACCTATCATTTGCATCTGAGCCAATAAATAGCAATTAGCATAAACATTTAAATCAGGAACTGGAACAAATTCTTGTTCCCCTAGCAAGCTGTTAAATTACAGTATTTTACTATATATAAGAAGCACTAAACAAAAGATCTGTCGGGCACTATTATCCCCTTCCAAATAGGACATGGTTGAAATAGAAAAGATAACTCTAACTCAGGGTCATAACCCAAGGGAATCTGGGGGCATTCCTCATGTTGGGGACACTGAGGGCCCAGATGGTAATCCCTGCCATGATGAACATGAATTTTAATGTTCCATATAACTATTTCTGGGTCCCCATCAGTACAAAATTCCTGCTTATGACCACACAAACTTCTCATTCAATGAAGTTCTCATCTAAAATGGACTTATCTATAAAGTGAATGCTTATTGTCCACTGTCTAAAGTCTTAAGATGAACCATTTTAAACTTTAACCTTAACTGAGTCAAAAGACAGGGCACTAGATTAGTTGTAGAAATACAAGAAAGGGAAATCTTTGTTCTGAAGAACAACATAAAATACCCCAAGGGGTCAGACCAATGATGACCAATCCAATGGAGTTTTCATTTTCTAACAAACTCAACTAGACCATTTGCCACGTCTATGACTTTGGGGAAGTGATGTATCTATTCTGGACCTCAATTTTCTCCTGCTAGCAACATTCCATAGGGTTGAACCAGGTGACTCCTAAAGTCTTTCCTTGATCCAAATACTATAATCCTATGATCCAGTTGATGCTTCATCACAAAAGCATAGGATATAACCAAGATTCCCCTTTTTGTTATTGGAGATCTATCTACTATCTATTGTATATCTAGCAATCTAAGACATTATTAGTATTTAGCTTTAAAAATTAGCATATACATATGCACATACACAACTGTAACTATATATATCTATACATATGTGTATATACACAGAAGAATATGTATAAGTGTGTGTGTATGTGCGCATGAACACACAGATCTCATATATATATATTTGAGAATTTGTTCAGTAGTTTTTCAGTTGTTTCTGACACTTTGTGATCCTGTTTGGGGTTTTCTTGGCAAAGATACTGAAGTGGTTTGCCATTTCCTTCCCTAGCTCATTTTACAGAAGAAACTGAGGCAAAGAGGGTCAAATGACTTGCCTAGGGCTACACAACTAGTAAGTATCTGAGACTGAACTGGTACTCTAGAAGATGAGTCTTCCTAACTCCAAGCCCAGCACTCTATCCACTGTGCCACCTAGCTGCCCCTGTTTGAAAATATATCTATATATTTGAGTCTACATATATGTATGCATGTATCTGTTGAGAGAGACAGAAAGACAACTAACGCATACACGCACACACACACACACACACACATATTCTTTAAGTTTTACAAAGTGCTTTATATCTCATTTGATCCTTACAACAACTTTGTGAAATAGTTGCTGTTATTATCCCCATTTTTACAAATGAAGAAACTGAACATCTCAGCCTCTTGGTAGATGTTTTTATCCAGATCATTCCCACTAATCAAAAGTGCCCCCCACAGGGCTCTGTCCTGGGTCCTAACATTTCTGCTAACCTCTGTTCTCCTGTCTTTAATTGCCTAGGGGACATCTCAAACTAGATATACTATAGACATCTTAAACTTAACATGTCCAAAATTTATCCCATTATCTTTTCCAAAAAACCCTCTCCCTTTATTGTTGAGGGCACTGCCATTCTCCCAGTCACTCAGGCTCACCATCTAGGTATCCTCTTCAACTCCTCACTATCTCTCACAAACACCCTCTCCCTCTGCCATATACAATCTGTGGCCAAGACCTGTTAATTTAATCATTGTTACTTCTCTTGCATGTACCTCTTTCTCTCCTCTGGCATTTCTGCCACCCTGGTGTCAGTCCTCATCACCTCATAGCTAGCTTACTTCAAAAATTTCCTGATTGATCTGCCTCCCAAAATTCTCTCTCCCCACTCTAGTCCATCTGCTACCCAATTGTCAAGGTGATCTTCCTAAATGCAAATCTGACTTTCCAGCTCTCTCTCTCTCTCTCTCTCTCTCTCTCTCTCTTTCTCTCGTTCTCTCTCTTTTTCTTTCTCTCTTCCTTTCTCCCTCTCTCTCCCTCTCTCCCTCCTCCCCCCATATAAATTCCAGTGGCTCCCTATAATCTACAAGATCAAGTATAAATCATCTGGTATTCAAAGCCCTTCATAGCTCAGCCCTCTTCCTACATTTCTAATTTTCTTACTCTTACACCCTAACAAAAGCCTTTTGATCCAGTGATGCTGACCTGCTTGTTGCTTCTTGAACAAGATAATCCATCTCCCAATTCACAATATTTCTCAATGACTATTTCTCCAACCACCATGCCTAGAATGCTCTCCTTCCTCATGTCCACCTCCTGGCTTAGCTAACTTCCTTCAAGTTCCAGTTGAAATTCCACCCTCTATAAGGAATCCTTTCATGGTCCCTCTTAATTCTAGTTCCTTCCCTATGTTGGTGCATTCTAATTCATCCTGTACATAGCTTGTTAGCGTAGTTGTTTACATGTTGTCTCCTCCATTAGACTATGACATCCTCAAGAATAGGGACTTTTTTTTTTACCTCTTTTATAACCCCGTGCTTAGCACAGTACCTTGCATAAAATAAGCACAATAAATTTTTTTTATTGATTAACTTGCCCAGTCAGGAGACAGATTATAAATGTAGGACTTTGGCTTTAAGTTTATGCTCTATCCCATATACCACCTAGTCGCATGATACTCAAACCCTCATTGATTTGGATATTACCTCAAAATATACAGATTGTAACTCATCCATTACTGCTCAGTCTGTGCTACTCTTGCTTATTCCCTCCCATATTTTCATCTCAGAGAATCTACCCCAAAGTTTTCATTTTCTTCCTTGTTTTCTTCCTCCATTGTGATGGTACTATTGGAACATTCAGGTTGTCCACCTTCCATATTTGACTTGAACCAATTCTGGAGAAAGTACCACGAGGAGGTTGGATTAGATGATTTCTAAGCCCTTCTTCCATTAGAATGTAAGCTCCTTGAGTGTAGGAATTGTTTCATATTTTGTCATTATATCTCCAGATCTTAGCATAGTATTTGGCCCATAGGTCCTTAACAAATGCTTGTTTGCTTACATGATTTTACATTTGATGTTCTAGAACTCTGCAGTTCTATATAGTCTATAGACTATATTGCCATCACAAAAAATGGATTGAAGGAACACAAGTTTAGCAGTGGCAGAAGCAGGGAACTTTGCTAGGGAAGCACAGCCAAAATGTAGGAAAAAGGACCTTGGACCACGGTGAACACTTGTGAACCAAGAGCTAAGGTTGAGGCATGTTTTGTCTTTCATCCCCTTTTATCTCATTGTAATTTTTCTCAATGGCATTTATCTTTTTTATCTCTATAATTTTGTTCACCCTTTACATGTTTTGTGGAGAAAGGAATATTCTCATGATTAGTTATCAACTATTTTCATTGAGAAATCTGTAGTAGAACATGTACGGTATAATGGAAAGAGCAATGCACCTAGAATATGACACCTGAGATTTAAATTATAGCTCTGCTACTTACTTTCTGCATGACTCCAATACTTGAACTCAATAAGTATTTGTTAAGCACCACTATGTGCCAAGTGCTGTGCCAACAACTGGGGAAACAAGAAAAAGGCAAAAGACAGTCTCTGCCCTTAACGAGTTTCCAGTTGAAAATAATTATGTATAAACATATTCAACAATTATGTATAATTGTTGAATATGAAGACATGAAAAAATTAAGACAATTATGTATAAACAACATACACATATATATGGTATAAGTGGGAAACAATTAACAGAGAAGAGGCATTAGCAGAAAGAGGGCTGGGTAAAATTTTACTATAGGAAATGTGAGGTTAGCTGGAATTTGAAGGAAGTAAGGGAAGTTATGAGTAAAGATGAGAAATAAAAGTAGTCAAGTAACTTAGTCTTTCTAGGCTTCAGCTTCTTCATCTTTTATAATTAAGCAGTTGGATTACATAATCTCCAACATCATCTCAAGTTCTAAATCCTATTATCCTATAAAGTGTGCAACAACTTCACAAAATATTTTCATATGTGCTTTCAGTGTGACAAAAAGAGATTTCTGTAAGGGTCAGTATAGAGAGAGGGAAGTAGAAACCTCAATAAATATAATCACAGACATCTCTGACATCTGGATTGAATCATTTTTTTATAAATCAAAGGTATAGACAAACAAGTCCTCAATCAATTTTTGAGGAATAATGTCATTTTACTATTGAATAAAAACAGATGTAATCACATGGGATATATTTTGTAACTAGTTGAAAGAATTAATTGCATCTTCTTTAAGAATCTCACATTTCATCATGGGCCAGCCAAATCATGGTCAAATATAACAATGAGGAATCTAGAGAGAAAATTTCCCTTTGGGACTAAGAACTAATTTTCCTTCTCCACTCTGTCATTGGTCAGGTTATATAACCTTGTGAACTTCAAAAGGTCAGAAAATCAGGAATTCTCATTGGTACAAGTAGCAGTGTCTCTGAAGACCAGTATATATTGGCACCCTCAGCATTGGGACCTGAGGGACACATTGAGGATGAGACACACTAAAGAAAGATGACTTCAATACTCTAAGGAGGCACAAACCCTCAGAGTCAAATAGATAGCAACACTTACAGAGAAATTCATGAGTATTAAATGAAGGTTTTTAAAAGGAACTTCTAGTAGTCAGGAACTGAGTCTAGCATTTGGCTGTATGTGCTCTCTATGTTTGATCCCACTTTCTCCAAGGATCTTGTTTGTGCAAGAAGAGATGCACTCCCCATTTGGGAGATGTTTGTAAAACAATTATCCTTCTTATACCAGCTTAGTAAATACCCTTTCTAAGACCTAATTAACTCTGACAGATAATGACTGAAAACTACACTGGTGGGGACTTTTCAAAGATGATACTAAGAATCTCAACCTTTCAGGCTTAATTCCTGAACAATGAAGGAAGAAGTAGCAACTTCTTTTTGAGGACCCAGTCCTCCAGACAAGTGATGATTGATGAAGTCAGGTTGGAGGAGGTGTAATACTTCAACAGATTCAGGAGGAAAAATATCTTTAAGAAAATGTGACACTCATTTATATTAAAAAAATTTTTTTTTAAATTCCCATAAGTATGAAAAGGCCCTTCTTAAATATTAAGAGTATATATCAAAACCTAGAGATAACATGATTTACAATGATGAAAAACTAGAAATCTTTCAAGTATAAACAGGGATAAAGTGAGGATGACCCCCCCTTCCCATTATTGCTTGTCTTAATTTTAGAAATACTGTCTATAGCAACAAGATGAGGGAAGAAAATTGAAGGTATAAATATAAACAAAAAAGGAGAGAAACATTTCTCTCTTAACAGGTGACAGGGTAGCATAATAGATAATTATCTTTGGTGTCAGGAATACCTCAGTCAAGGGTCCTCTCTGACACATATGACTGTGTAATCCTAAATAAACAAACTTTTAGTGCTCTAGGTAGTTCTCTAAGACAATAAGGTAGAGAGAGGGAGCCTACCTGCATTGGTAAATAAGTTTTTGTCTTCTAAGAGTTCCCTAAAGCAATGAAATCACAGTTAGTCTTTATCCCTATCCCTATGATGGTATACTTAGCAAATTGAAGAAAATCATTGAAGAAACTGAGGCAATTAATGTCCTCAACAAGACAGTAGGGTGCAAAATAAATGCATACAGATCATTAGCATTTCCATATGATACAAATAAAAACTAAGAAGAAAGAAAAATAGAGAAATCTCACTTAAACTACAAAGCACCTAAAATATGTGGGATTCCCCCTACAAACATAGAAATCATATAAATACAATTATAAAACACTTTGGTGAAATAAATGGAGTCAAATAATTGAAAAGTTATTAATCACTCATGGTTAGGATATGCCAATATAATAAAATGAAAACTCTACCTACATTAATTTGAAGATACAGTCCTATACAAAACAAATTCCCCAGAGGACAATTTATAGAACTAAATAAAACACTCAACAACACATTTGAAAAATAAAACATATAGAATCTCAGGAAAATAATTTTTAAAAGCATTATTGAATATATTCCTAGATCTCAAGCCATATTGTAAAGATTAACCACCTAAAACTATTTGGTGCTGGTTAAAAAACAAAACAAAACAAAAAGAACAGTGGGACTAAGTAAACTCTATTGCATTGAATAGAGTAGCTAGTATTTGATGAACACAAGAGCCCAAATAAGTGGGATAATGGCTTTCTTTTGATAAGAACTACCAAACTGGAAAGCAGTAGAAATTAGAGTCAAATCAACCTGATTCCCAGGTTTCTGAACATCATCCTCTTTTTTCTTCTCTCTATAACGTCACTTATTAGTATTATTGAATCTCAATATTTTGACCATAGCATCTATATTTGACTCCAAGATTTATTTCTCCAAAGCTCACTTCTCTTCTGGGCTCCAGAAGCTTCTAGGTAGTACAATAGCTAGAGTGCCAGTCCTAGAGTCAGGAAGTCCTGAGTTCATACCGGACCTCAGATACCTCCTAACTATCTAACACTGGGTAAGTCATTTAACTTTTGTCTACACCAATTCCCTCAATTATAAAGTGGGTCTAATAGTAGCAGCTATCTCCAATGGTTGTTATGAGGATCAAATGAGGTATTTGCCAAGGGCTTTGAGAAGTGTTATATAGATAGGTTAGCACAGAGTAGACACTTAAATGTAGGTTCCTTCCCTCTTCCCCCTCAAGACACAATTCTCTAGACCTGCCTGATGTTTTGAAGATATTTCCAGCTAGATATCCCATTAATACATCAAACTCACCATGTCTAAAAACAAGCTTATATTCTTTTCCTGCAAGTTAGAAGGAATTCTGGAAGGCATCTAATCCAAATAATATCTGAACAGAAATCCTTCTAATAATCCCCAACGAATCATCATGCAGTTTTTACTTGGAGATCTTCAGTGAAAGGAAACCCACCGCCTTTCAAAGAAGCTTCAATGCTTTACTCACATAAAGCGTACATTAACTCTGGGCAACTTTCACCCATTGTTTCTAACTCTACTCTTTGGAATCAAGCAAAACCAATCTAATGTCTTTTCCACATGATAATCCTTCAAATTCTCAAGATGCTACTCCCTCTTCTGTGTATTCACGTAGGTAACCCCATGCCTGGACAGCTAGGTGGCTCAGGAATGGAGTCAGGAAGACTTATCTTGCTGAGTTCAAATCTGGCCTCATAAACTTACTAACGAGTCACATAATGCTGTTTGGCTCAGTTTTCTCATCTGTAAAATAGGCTGGATAAGGAAATGACAAACCACTCCTGAATCTCTGCCAAGAAAACCCCCAGAGGGGGTCATGAAGAGCTGAACATGCCTGAAAAATGATTAAGCAATAGCCCCCATGGCTAGAATGTCCTCTAAATTAGCCTTGAGGGGCTTGATTTTACTTTTAGACTCAGCTCATGTTCCACCCTCCCCATGAAGCCTTTCTCACCCCTACCCTTTTTTTGCCAATATTTTCTTACCCTTAAATTAATTTTGATTTATATGCAATGCCTACTCCACTATGCCTAGCCCATGAGGCTTCAAGGATAGTTAATGACGGAAAAAGCAAAGAGCATAGACTTCATTTGTTGTTGTTGTTCAGTTGCTTCAGATTCTTTGTGACCAAAATTAGGGTTTTCTTGGCAAAGATACTGGAGTGGTTTGCTATTTCCTTCTATAGCTCATTTTATAGGTGAGGAAACTGATGCAAATAGAGTTAAGTGACTTGCTCAGGGTCATACAGGTATTTGTATGGTATTTGAGGCCAGCTTTGAATTGAGATCTTCCTGAATCCAGGTGCAGTGCTCTATCCACTGCACTGCCTAGTTGCCCAGGTTCTTCATAGGAGGAACCGGATTGAATGTTTAGAGAGAGCCTGAAGGTGCCCATCATGGAATGGAGGGGAGCAGTGTGTACCATTTTATCCTATGTAGACAAGCCTTCATCAGTGGTTATGCCCTAAAGAGGAAAATCCCTCTGCATCTTTCCCAGCTGAAAGCAAACTAAAGGAATACACCTGAAAAAAACACTGAGGACCAAGAAGCAACTTGTTCCCTCACATACACAGCACTCCATCTCCCATTTCTATACTTCTGAACTGTCTAGCCCCCGTACCTGGAATGATCTGGCTCTTCATTTCCTCTTCTTGGTATCATCAGCCTCTTTTATTTTTAAAAGAGTTACATGTAAAAAACTATTTTTAACATTTATTTTTAAATTTTGAGTTCTTAATCCCCTCCTTCTCTCCCCTACCCCACACCCTCATTAAGTAGGCAGGCAATTTGATATAGGTTATACACGCACAATGATGCAAAACATATTTCCATATTAGTCATGTTGTGAAAGAAAACACAAACCAAAAAAAACTCAAAGAAAAAGTCAGGAAGGCTCACCTTCATGACTTCAAATCTAGCCTCAGACACTTGCTAGCTATGTTTCCCTGGACAAATCACTTAATCCTGTTTGCCTCAGTTTCCTTATTTGTAAAATGAGCTGGAGAAGGAAATGGCAAACCACTCCAGTATCTCTGCCAAAGAAAACTTCTGAAGGAGTCATAAAGGGTATACAACTGAAATGATTGAATGGCAACAAGAAGCATGCATGCTATTTTCCCCATTAGAATGTAAACTCCTTAACATTGAGATCTGTTTTATTCTCATGCTGTCTGGCACATAGTGAGTGCTTAATAAATACTCAATTGATTGATTGATTGATTGACTGGAACATAAAGGGGTTCAAGGTGGCGTGGGAAAGTGCCATTGGCAGTATTGGAGATATCAGTCTCCATAATAAACTATTTTTGCTGACTGAGGAAGGACTGAAACAGGTGGGTTCTTCAGGTTGCTAAATGTATTTGCTGCCGCTGGTGATTACTGTAAAGTCTTAAGGTGTTATACTAAGTCACCAAGAGTTTCTATTAGGGCAAGGAACTTGAGGATAAAGCAAAGTAATCCTCCAGGAAACTGAGGAATGCCTACAAATATTTCTTAAAGATTAGGATTCCCACTGAAATACTCCCTCCATTTCTCATGGATTTCTGTGGTCCACATTCTATTATGTGGCCTCATTAGGTCCATTATCTTCCTTATCAAATTGGCGTTTCTTGGATTTCACAGAGTTTATTCTAGGGTGGATGATGCAAGATGACTCAGGATAATTTAATATGCTGGATAAGATCCCAGGAGCAAATGAAAAAAAAAATGATCAAGATTTGTCTCCATGCCAGATCCAGTAAGTCTTCATTCAATCAAACTTTGAATGAGTGAATATATTGGTAAGCATTTATTACATTGTGCCAGACACTGTACTAAATGATAGTCTCTGCCCTCAAGAAGCTTACATTTTAAAAAGGAAAGAAAACACCAACAAAGAAATAGGAGCCAAGGAGAGACAATTTGGTCTGTAAGTCACTGGGATAACAGAGAAGCCATAGGAAAATTGTTTCATTTGTCCTTTCCAGGAATTACAATACTAAGTTGGTTATTGTTCCACTATCTAAAGGGAGAAAGTGTGTGTATGGGAAGAAGGTGGGTGGCAGAGGGCTAATTTCCATCTAGTTATGGAGAATGCTTATTAACTAGGAGTAAACAAGATCCCTAAGGAAGGAGATAGAGGGGCCAATTACAGGTGAGGAGACGTGGCATAAGTCATCAGAGATTAATAGAACACTGTCAGTGAGACATCATGGATTTTTTGAGCACCTTCTCTGTGCCAAATACTCTGCTAAGCACTGAGGATACAAAGAATGGAAAAATTAGTTCCTGCTTTTGAGGAGCTCACATTCTAACAGGGGAAAAACATGTAAATGATTCAGGATATACAGGGTATATACTGAGTAAATGAAAGGTAATTTCAGAAGGAAAGACTTCCCCCAGAAGTTAGGATTTGAGCAAAATCTTGAAGGAAGCCAGGACCAGAGGTAAGTCAGGAGAACATTTCAATCCTGAAGTCAGACAGTCCAAAGGCAAGGAAATGAGAAATAGAGTGTCATGGGTAAGGAAAAAGTAAACTAGTGTGGCTTCATTTTAGAGGTGAGTAAAGTGAACGATGACTGGGAGAGTAGAAAGGGCCAGGTTATGAAGAAATGTAAATGACAAAGAGAAAACTCTATTTGACTCTGGTAGTGATAGGGAGCCACTAGAAATTTTTGAACAGGAAAATAATATGGACAGATCTAGGCTTTAAGAGAATCACTTTGGCAGCTGAGGGGAGAAATAGAAAAACCTGAACCAGGGAGGCCCATTAGAAGGTTATTGTAACAATCCAAATGCCTGTGCTAGGGAAGAGATTGTGAATAGAGAGAAAGAGATATATATGAGATATTGTGAAGCAGAAATATTGTAAGCCAGGGTAACTGGGAAGATGGTAGTGCCATTGGTATAATAGGGAAGTTCAGAAGAACAAAATATTTGGGGAAAAGATGTTAAATTTTGGGCACATTGATTTTTGAGATATGTTCAAGACAGTGAGTTTGAGACGTCCAAAAGGCAGTTGGTGATAAGGTACTGGGTCTTCACGGAGAGATCAGGTCTGGACATATATAAATCTAGTAATCCTCTGCATAGAAATAATAATTAAATCCGCAAGACCAAAAAAGATCACCAAGTTCTCACTAGTATAAAGGGAAAAAATAGAAGACTCTCCAATACCTATAAAATATGACTCTAAATAAATTTTAGAGCTACAGAACCCACAAAGTGACAAAGTGAAACAAATCTCCTGCCGAAGGCAGCCTGGCAGGTGGACAGGAAGGGTCCATCTCAGCATTCTGGGAGCTGAGCCAAGCCCCACATGAGCCCATGGTTTTAGCCCAAGGGTGGCCCTGATCAGCAGCAGCTGGAGCGGACTTCAGGAGAGTGGATCACCAGGAGCTGTGGCTGTTTCCAGAAATATCAACCCATAAATGCCAAAGACAAAGTAAAAGGTCAGTGTGGAACTCTATTGGAACTGGGGAGATGGAGGAGCACAGTTCAGCCTCTGCTCCCCAAGCGAGAAGTAGTGGAAATGGTGGCCCTGAAACCACCTCCACATGGCTGCTTCAGAGCTCCTGGCATGCAGGTCATAAGGAGACCAAGCAACCATTCAGAGGATAATCATAATTGCCTTAACCAGACTGGATCTGGATCGCAGTCTTGGGTGTGTGACCAGTGAGCCAGAGCTTGTGGGGGCAGCAGGCACCCAACTAATAGCTCCAGCAACTACAAAAACCCCAGAAATTTGGGACAAAGCTCTCCTCTCTGGAAGCAGAGTTCTACTGTGGCAAAGAGTTCAAAAGTCAAGTAATTGAGTGGCAACATGAGCAAGCAAAGGAAGCAAAGCAAGCACAACAATCAAACCTTAGATTCCTGTTTTGGGGATCAAAAGGATCAAAGCATGGATCTGGAGGAAGACAATGAAGTCAGAACTCCTGCATCAAAAGTTTCCAAGAAAAATGTGAATTGGTTACAAGCCATGCAGGAGCTCAAGAAGGATTTTGAAAATCATGTAAAAGAAGTAGAGGAAAAATTGGGAAGATAAATGAGAATGATGTAAGAAAATGATGAAAAGAGAATCAACAACCTGACTGAAGAAAATAACACCTTAAAAAATAGATTAAATCAAATGGCAAAAGAGGCCCAAAAAGCCAATGAGAAGAAGAATGCCTTAAAAAATTGAATTGGCCAGATGGAAAAAGAATCTCAAAAGCTTTCTGAAGAGAATAATTCCTTCAGAATTAGAGTGGAGCAAATGGAAGCAAATGATTTTATGAG
>CM053584.1:98537695-98550655 GCA_028627135.1 Pseudochirops cupreus
AGGTAAATAGAGAAAAGAAATCATAAGGAACTTATCAAAGTTGAATTATTTACATGCCTACATGGAACAACAATAATTGTAACTTATGAAACTTCTCTCAGTATGAGGATAGTTGAAGGGAATATAAATGTATTATATATACCTATGTATATATATATATGTATATATATATATATACACACATATATATATACATACATATGTATGCATATATATACACACAGACATATATATGTCTATATATGAGGGTGTATGTGTGTATGAATACATATGTGAGTGTGTGTATATATGTGTATAGGTATACATAGACAGAGGGCACAGGATCAATTTAACAGGAAAGGATGATATTTAAAAAATAAAATTAAGAGGTGAGAGAGGAATATAATGAGAGGAGACAGAGAGACAAAATAGGGTAAATTATCTCGTATGAAAGAGGCAAGGGAAAACTGTTACAATGGAGGGGAAGAACAGGAAGGCAAAAGGAAATGGGTCAACCTTACACTCATCGAATTTGGCTTTAGGAGGGAATCACATACACACTAAACTGGGTATCTTACCCTACAGGAAAGTAGGGGGGAGAGTATAAGAGGGGAAATGATAGAAGGCAGGGCAGATTGGGGGGGAGGGCAGTTAGAAGCATACACTTTTCAAAAGAGACAGGGTCAAAGTAGAAAACAGAACAAGTAGGGCATGGAATAGGATGGAGAGAAATAAAGTCAGTCTATTACAATATATCTACTATAGAAATGTTTTGCATAACTACACATGTAAAACCTATATTGAGTTGCTTATCTTCCCAGTAAGGGTGGGTGATGAGGGAAGAACGGAAAGAATCTGGAGTTCAAAGTTTTAAGATCAAATGTTTTTTTAAAATATTATTATTATTATTATTATTATTATTATTATTATTATTATTTACATGCAACTGGGAAATAAGATATACAGGCACTGGGGTATGGAGATCAATCTTGCCCTACTGGAAAGTTGGAGGGGGCATGGAAGACGATGTAGGACAGCAGATTGGGGTAGGGGGTATTCAGTGAGATCACTGTTTTTGGGTGGTGTGTAGGATAAAGATAGGGAGAAAATTTGTAACTCAAAATCTTGTGGTAATGAATGTTGTAGACTAAAAATAAACATAAAATTTAATTTTAAAAAATAGAGGACCCAGGACAGATTACTGGGGATCATCCCATTTAGTGAAGAATCAGCAAAGGAGACTGAGAAGTGATCAAACTTAAAGTAGGAGAAGCAGGAAAGAACAGGGCCATTTATCTTTTTTTTTCTCTAATCCAAAAGTGCAATACTCTGCAAAGCAAGAATTGGCATTTGAAGATTATGCTAAAAGAGAAGTCCCTCAGACAGAAACTGATAAAACCCCTGGGCCAAGAGAATTTGCCTGTTGATGTGAATTGGCACAGGTATGTGATGCAGTTACTATAGCTAGGTGTGTCTTTCAATAAGAAACTGGAAGCCCAAGGCTATAAGAAATATTTCCCATTTGTGATGGAATATTACTGTGCTGTAAGAACTGAGCTGGTTGATTTTGGAAAAACATGGAAAGACTTGAATGAAATAATGAAGAGTGAAGAAAGAAGAAGCAATAGAACACTGTATATGGTAATAACAATATTGTTCAAAGAATAACTGTGAATGACAAGGTTTTTTTGAGTATTATAAGTACTTAAATCAACTATAAAGGACTATGAAGGAAGATGCTATTTACCTCCACAGAAAGAACTGATAAATAGAAGTACATGTAGTATAATTTTAGAAAATTTACTGAAGTCAATAAAAAGCAACAAATGAAGTTTCTTCTTATGTCCCCAAAATAATTTTCTTGAAGTAAATCTTCAAAGTCACAAGATTAAAATTTCTTTCTTTTTTATTTTTCAGTCTAAAAATCATGGCTATCTGTCTCTTGCTATCATGTGATAAACTATTTCATTTAAGTTATGTTTAGTGGCTAACATTGATTCCTAATTAAATATAAAAGGAATATTTATAGGCTTGGTTGTTAATGACAATCAAGAAAAACCTCATTTTCTTATTTTGGGATATTAGGTTGAATATGACCAAGTTCAATCTTACTTCACAGTAATGGAATAATGTGTTAATATAAAAAGAAGTAGAGAAAGAAGGAGAAGGAGGAAGAAAAGGATACCTTTTCCATTAAAACCCAGGAAGTGATTGAATTATGAAATAACATCAATCAATTCCCAGCACTAGTGGGAAAGATAGGATTGGCTGCTTTAGTGGTGAATTTCACAGATTCTCCACTAAGGGTAATGGTCTTCCAATGTCCATTGATTATTTTTTAAAAATCACCAGGATCATAATGGGTTTCAAAACTATTGAAATCATCATCCAGTGTCTTAGTTATCCCTACTGGCTTGGTGAGATCTAAAAGTTCAGTGAGTATGACATCTATGCCTTTACCCAAGTCATTGGCAAAAGTATTAAAGAGCACATGATCAAGCACAGATCCCTAGGGTATACCATTGGAAACCTCCCACCACATTAACGTTGAACCATTAACAACTATTCTTTGAGTTTTATCATCTAAAAAGTTTTTAATCTACCTTAATATATTATCATCTAATCCCTATATCTCTATTTTCTTTACAAGAATTGCATGAGATACATTATGAAAAGCTTTGGTGAAGTCTATACAATATATACATACATACATACATATATATATATATATATATATATATATATATATATATACACATAGAGAGAAATACAGAAAGATATGTATCTATATTTATATCTCTCTATGTATGTATATATATAGTTATATATGCATGTATATATGTATACATACAAATACACACACAGACTTACACACACGCACACACACACACACACACACATATATATATATATATATATATATATATTCATAACATTCCTCTCATCCATCAGTTTAGAAATCATGTCAAGAAAGTAAATTATATTAATTTTTGTATAACATATTATTGATGAGGGAAGCAGAGAGAAACATGTATTAAGTGCCCATCATGTATCTGGCACTATGCTAAGAACTTTACCAAAATGATCCTCATAACTACTCTGGGAGGTTGGTGCTATTATTATCATTATTATCTTACAGTTGAAGAAGTTGAGGCAGACAGAGGTTAAATAATTTGGCCAGAGCCACATTGGATTTGAAATCAAGATTTTCTGATCCCAAGGCCAGTATACTACCCACTACACAACTTAGCTGCCATGGAAGTCATGAATCCGTGGTGAAGGTATCTTCTAAGCCACCACACCCATCTGCTTGGAATGGGTTTTATACTGCAGCATCCTCTATCCCTACCTGACTGTCTTTTGTGCCTCCATGCCCAATCCTTCTATTCACTGAAGTTGCCCTAATTGCAGTTACAGTTAGCTATGGCTCTGAATTCGTCTATATAACTAAATAAATGGATTTTTCAAAATCTTTAATTATTTAATTTCTTGTGTGCCTCAATACCACTTTTCTTGTTATATATTGAAGAAAAATAAATTTAGAAATAGAGTAAAAATGAAATCATACTGTGATTCTCCTAATAGTCAAAATTTTTTTTCCATAAAATAATAGAAACATATACTCAATTGATCAACTACTCTTGTTTATTGTTCATCCATATTTGGTGCTGTGGAAGTTGAAGGCAACATGATCCCCTGAACTTAAGGAGCTTGCTGTCTAACTTATACCACCTAAATGAAGAGAAGGAACTAGCATATAAGTGTAACATTCTAACCACTGTTAGAATAAGGGAGGTTTATCCTATCTCAGGATTCAGACTATACATGCAGACCAGCTTCAATCCTGGGAAAGCCTGGTGCCTAAAAAGAGGAGTCAGGCTCTTTGTTAAGGCAGATAGGTAGTGTAGTGAATAGAACACTTGAATTAGACCTGAGTTAGAAGACTTCCTCAGAAATTATCTGTGGAACCCTAAACAAGTCATTTAATGTATCTCAGCCTCAATTTCTTCATCTATAAAATGGGGATAATAAAGGCTTGTTGTGAGGATCTAATGAGGGAAATATAAACAACCTATGTAGGGGAAAAGCAGAAGGATAAAACATATTTACTGTTCAAGCTACTTTATGTGGTACGATGAGCAGTCCATTGAATTAGTCCATACAACTCTCTGGGCCAGTGGTTCTCAACCTTCCTAATGCCTCGACCCTTTAATACTCATATGTGGGCATATCTGCATGTGGGTGGACCTGACTGGAGATGGATAGAGGAGTGGTGTCCCGGTTCCTAAGACCATTGAAAATATGTGTTTTCTGATAGTCTTAGGCGACCCCTATGACCCCTGTGAAAGGCTTGTTCAACCCCGAAAGGGGTTGCAACCCACAGGTTGAGAACCACTGCTCTGGACCATACATCTGGAGTGGCCAATGAGTTGATCTAAGAACTGAATAGAAATAAGATAGTGAGTTGGATAGAGTTTAGGTAATTATACAGTGCTTTTAACAATCCCAGATTGCTCCTTCATGCAAACACCAATCTATTTAACACAATTATTCTCCTGGCAGTGCTGTATGTTTGCAAATCTTTGAACATCACAATTTATGACTAATCTTGGAACAGCAATTAAATATTTCTTGCATGACTGAATGGATAATAACTTTGCTGTATTGATGATCCTAAAGTGTGCCATCAATATTTAGTTACATTAATGCCATATCATCTTCTTTCCATATTGGACATAAAGTGGACATTAAAAAAGTTTGTATAAAAAGGAACTCATAAGTTATTGGGAATAACAGATAATCAGGGTTTGTTGAAGATGCTTCCTAAAGTAAGGTTTTAAGTCAGTTCTATTAGCCTAAGGAGAACTCTTGGGTATGAATCCCAAAAGAGCCTCCTACCATTTCTTTAGTTTGCCTAGAATTTCAATAATCATTCTGAGACATTAATTGAATAACTTAGTCCTCTTTCTGTCCCTTTAATAGTCCTTCTCTAACTAGTTTCTATTTGAAGATCTGTGCTACCTTGTGAGGCTGGCTCCTAGCCTTACTACTTACCAGGTTTCCTGGTCTGCATTAAATAACCATATTCCTCCAGTATTCCATATAAGAATACCCAACTACAAGGTTTTAATTGGCAACCTAGAATAGAGAGATTCCAAGCTTTGTTTCTATATCCCCAGATAATATAACAGAGCCTCGTACATAGCAGGTGCTGAAAATATGCTTGACCACTGTGCAGTCAATTTATAAGAGTAGTGATAGTGGTTATAACACTTATTTTTTATATCATTCAACAAGATTTTTCTTCCCAAATTCATTTATCATTACATATTATTTCTGTCATTGGACCCATCATCCTTTCAGTTATCAAGCTTCATAACTTTCTAGTCATCCTCAACTCTTTCACCAAATTCATTTCAAATTGGTTGCCAAACCTTGTCAATTTACCTTGAAAACATACCCGCTCAGGTCTTTGTTACTTTTCACATGAACTATTGCCATATACTCCTTAATGGTCCTTCTGCCCCATTTTCTCCCCTCTTTAACTCACTCTCCACACAGATACAAATTAATATTCCTAACTTACAAATCTATGTAATTACCATGTTCAAGAAACTTCAGTTGCTTCCTATTGCTTCTAGGATAAAATACATACTGCTCTGCCTGAAATTACACAGTCTGACTTTAACCTGTCCTTCCAGCTCTAAAATTCTATGATCTAGGACTATAGGTTGTAAGCTCCTTTAGCAAGATATTTTTCCTAAATCTCCAATCCCACATAAATGCCACTATAATCCATGTAAGTGATTTGCAATATTTTCATCCCAAATCTTAAGAAATAAATGGCAATATACATGATTGCACACCACCATGGAGGGGAGGGGAAGGCAGGGGAGAAAATCTAAAACTCAAGGGATTGTGGAACTGAATCTTGTAAACTAAAAGTAAATTTTAAAAAACTTTAAAAAAATAAAAAATAATTAAAAAATAATAAAATAAAATAAAAAAAAGAAACAAAGAAATGGCAATATAACTATCCAAAAAGAATTGTTGGAAGATAAATCAAAATTCATCCCAAATTTGCTGTAGTTTATATACAATCACAGAATATGGATGACTTTATACTCTTGCTTGAGCTGTGGTTGTGATTTCAGCCCTCTCTCTCACTGTTCTGTCTGTGTTGATGTTATTCTGTCAGGCAAAGCATCCTGTCTGTTGTTTTTAGACAAAAGTCTTGGATGGGATGGGATGCATGTGATGATGTTAGGCCTACTAAGGGCAGGGAAGGTCTACAAACTCCATTAGGTCTATTGAGTGAAACACAAATGTATGCTGTTTCCGACAAAGACTTGACACATTCAAAGATGAGGGTCAAAGGCACTCGAATAGCTGAAACAAGCAGCAAAGTGCCACTTTGCTTGCCGTTACAGTCACTTATCCTCTATTTGCCTCAATTTCCTCATCTGCAAAATGGGAATAATAACAGTACCTATTTTGCAGGGTTGTTATGAAAATCACATGAGATAATAATTGTAAAGTGCTTAACATAGTGCCTAGAACATAAAAATCACTATATCAGTGGTTCTCAACCTGTGCGTTGTGACCCCTTTGGGGATTGAACGACCCTTTCACAGGGATCACAGGGGTTGCCTAAGACCATCAGAAAACACATATTTCCAATGGTCTTAGTAACCAAGACACTGCTCCTCTATCCATCTCCAGGCAGGTGCACCCCATGCAGATACACCCATATACAAATATTAAAGGGTGACAGCATTAGGAAGGTTGAGAACCACTGTACTATATAAATGTTAACTATGAGGACAATGGTGTGTTTGAAAAAGGGTTTGAAGTCACCTCTTCCTGACTCAAAGTCCAGCCCTCAGCTATATCACACTGATTTCTAAATAACACAGGTTAAATCATGTCTTCCAAAGCACAAAGTAAATATACATTTTACATGATCTATAACATAATTTTTGTGTGTGAGGTGTTAAAAAAAAAAAGGACCAGTACCTCTGGTGTGAGGGCTTGCTGAGTCATTTTCATGGCTGCTCATCTACCTTTGGTGTCTACCTTGCACTCAACTCTTATGTGTGACTCCAAGCTGTAGCATGTGCAGCGGTCATAGCCCAGTAAACCATCTTGATAGACAGCATAAACCATACTGAGAGTAGCCAAGAGACTTCACAACCATTGGTGAGTTAACAGGGTGTCTACCCCAAGTATATGAAGACTTTCCCCAGTTGTAAAGCCAAGCATGAGCAGTTTTCCAGAAGAATGCTACTGTGAACAGCTTTTAAGCTTCTGATTACACAGTCTAGTGAACACTCCATTTATTCCACAACAAATCAGAACAAAACATTCACAGTAAATAAAGGTACAGCATTCACAATATTACAACTTATCACAGAAAATCAAAGGACAGCATTCATAACAACTAATCACAGAAAATGGCCACATAGTTTTCACTACAGTGGTCACAAAGTTTTCAACAAAGAACAATCATTTAGTAACTCAATCATTCAATCATCCTTAAGGAGGTTTGCCTCCTCAAGGGACACAAAGTACAATAGTCAAAGTTCTCCACTCATGGGGCGCACTAAGTTAACTCAACCAATCACTTATTCAGTTATCAATCACTAAGTATAATCATTAATCAATCAATCATTCAATCAATGCAATCATTCAATCATCCTTCATCATTACACTATTCAATCATCACAAAATACACAGACCCTCCACCCCTAGGTCACTAGTAAATTTACAATTTCTCAGTCAGTACACAGTATTTAAGTAAAGTCTTCTTTCAGGTTGACTTGGGGTAGTTTCTCAGATTCCCTGTATCTCCTTCCATGGTGCCAAATCCTACCTAGATTCACCAAACTATCACCTGGTTTCAAAGGCAGACAGCTCCAAGGTCTTTGTCCAGCTCTCTGTGCAGTTCCTGCTCCACACTGGAGCTCACAGTATCCAGTCCATCTCAAATCCTTCCCAGTTCTGTTCCTGGGAAGACAAGGCTTAACAAAGTCATGAACAGGTTCATTTAAAGTACCAGCATCACAGTGATGATTTCAAATATGACCAAAAAAAAATTCACTTTCCTTCCTGAGACTTTCCTTACCAGATTCAGGTCGAGATTCTACTTTTGGCTGGAGATAAAAGCAGAATTAAAAATAATTAAAGAGGATAGAAAATGTTAAGGATTTGCAGGTTTCCCATCCATGGATTAGAGAAGGAGAAGTAAGTAGTAAGTAGAAGGAAAAAGAGAAGGTAATTTACAAGAAAAAGTAAGTTAAAAATGTTAAGTAAAAGAATTAGTGAGTAAATTGATATTTTGGTAAATGGGGTAAATTGTTGAGATAAGAAGTTAATGTCAGGTATAGTTGTCGACACTGAGGAAAGCCAATGGAATTAATTGGGTGATTAAGCAGTGAAAATTAGCCATACATGTTTTAACTGGCTGCTTTGCTTGAAATATAAAATTCACTTGTAATTCTAAGAAACAAGGCTGAAAATATCAACCATTATGGAGAGTGGGAGAAATTGTTCCATGACTTGCACTGAGTGTGTGATATCTTCATTTCTACCACAGCTGACTGGCCATTACATCTGTTCCAAGGATAGAATATTATCCTTCTTAGAATATTTCTCCATAATCCCTGGTCATTAAAGGAAATAGGAAAGGCTTGGGGGGAGGGGGAAAGATGAGGGGGCAGGCATCTGAAGTGGAGGAGGGAAAATGACCTTTGTCAGGATGTTAGAGTAGAAGCATATGGCAAAGAGAAGAAAGAGAAGCAAAATATGTTGAATAATGAGAGGTTAAAAACTAATCTGAGGCTTCTCCTAACGAGAAGGCTGAAGAAATTTCCTGTCTTCTGAAGAATAATATAGTATAGCCACAGAAGGTATCAGGTGACAGGTGAACCAGGAAGTGTCTGAGGAAGAAGAGAAGAGTAGTAGTAGTTGGTGGGGTCCTGCTCAAGAATACTGACTCAGCTATTTGTCAACCTGAAAACAACAATAGAGAAGAGTGTTGTCTTCCTGGGGCATATATCCAAGATACAACAGAGACTCTCTTAAAGTTTATAAGTACAGATGACAGTATATTTCTTGTTATTTAAATGGGCACAAATTTGCTGCCAGAAGAAACCTAAAAAGTACTGTGAACAATTATAAACTTTAGGGCAAGGAACTGAAGACCATAGAGGTCTGTGTTATGCTTTCCTCACTGTTTATTAACCATGGAAGACATGATTTGTAGAAGAGAATTGGGGAGTGAACAGATGACTAAGAAGGTAGTGTTTGAGAATAGAATTTGGACTTTCAGGGTATGGAGTAGCTAACCATTCTCAATGGAAAAACTAAGTGAATTAAAAATGTATATCGTCCATATTATGTCATGTAATTGATGGGCAGCCTATTTAACTGGCCTATAATCACATCAATATCTCAATTTCTAACCCTATTGAAACATAGCTATAGTTGTATTCACATCTATTTACATGTAGACACACATATATATGTACATGTATACACATACAAAGGAAGCATAAATATACATATGTAAAAATATGATCTAGGCCCATAACTGAATGAAAGGAAAAGAAAATCAAACTGGAATATATTTAGGAAACCAAACAGCTTCCACTATCAATGATCAAATGATCCGCTGCCAAACACAGACACACACATACCCGCAAAACACTTTTAAAATACTTATATTCTCCTGGTGATGATAAAAATGATGAACTGTTATGGTCTCAGAAAAAATTTACATTTCAGGTAACCCTATGGACAATAAAATGATTCAGAGTGGGTGTATTCAGACTGCAACATACTATTAGTAATGACTTTCATGCTAAAAAATGATATAAACATTAAAGCTCTATGATCAGTAGATCCAACTCTAACCCTGTCACTCATTGCAGTTTGGAATGTCCCACTGGCATCTCAAGTGTAATTTGCCTAAAACAGAACTCATTATCTTTTCCCCCAAACCTGCTTTTCTTATAAACATTTGTATTTCTGCCAAAGGTACCACCATCTCTCAAGTCAATCCAAGTTTCCACCTGGAATGTCATCCTCGATTCCTCACTCTCACTAACCCTGCTACATCGTCATTTCTATTTCTATATTCCCCGGATATACATCTTTCTCTCCACTCACACACATACTATCATAATTCAGAACCATATCATCCCTCACCTATCCTATTACAACATCTTGCTAATTTGTCTACCTGCCTAAAATCTCTCTCTACTTCAATCCAAACACTGCCAAAGTGATTTTTTCCTAAAGTACTTATCATTCACTCAGTTAAACTCTCCTGGCTCCATATTACCTGGAGGCTCAAATACAGCTTACTCTGTTTGGCATTTAAAAGCTTTCACTATCTGTCCCCATTTTACCTCTCCAGTTTTATTACATATTTCTCCCATTCATGAGCCCTCTGGTATAGTCAACTGACCTTATTGTTCCTCAATCTTTGTTTCATTTCTGTGTCTTTGCAGAGGTTGATTCACTCTTTCCCTACCTCTATGTCTTAAGAGTCCTTTCCTTCCTTGAAGGCACAATGCAAACTCCACTTCCTACATGAAGTCTTCCTTGATCCCTCCCTAACTCTTACTGCCTTTCCCCAAATCATCTTTATTGGTTTTTATGTATATTTTGTACATATTCACCCCCTTTGCCACATTGGTCTGTCATTTTTTAGCAATGCAAATGTGCTTCCTCTTCTTTCAACCTTATGAATGAGCTTGTGTCTTGGTAAATCTTAAAGAAATATAGTTTCAAATGATCTCTTTGAGTTGGAATTTCCCCTTTTAATGTTAACTGGCGCTTTCAGTTACTGTTGGATGTTTACCTATTACTGAATATAAACTCAAACATATAGACCATATATTTTTCCTTTCACTTATCTATGCTAAACCTCTCGTAGTAATGATTCTTAAAGCCTCATCTCAGAACCATTTCTGATCCACAGACTGGTGTATTGAAATAGTAATGTCTATACCATGGGAATATATGTATACATATATTTTGGTCCCAGAACAAATTAAGAATTTACTTCTGATTTAATTTTATTTCAACAAACATTTATTATCTACCTAAAATGTGTTAGATGTCAGAAAGGTCACATTGAGCTGAAAGGACCTTAGAAATCATGGTCTCTGACCTCCTCATTTTACAAATGAGGAAACTGAGGTCCTGAAAGGTGAATTGTGTCAAAAGTGTGTTGTTGTTTAGTCATTTTTCAGTTGTGTTTCACTCTCTGTAATCCTATTTAAAGTTTTCTTGGCAAAGATACTGGAATGGTTTGCCATTTCCTTCTCCAGCTCATTTTAACAGATGAGAAAACTGAGGCAAACAGGGTTAAGTGACTTGCCCAGGGTCATACAACTAGTAAGTGTCTGACATAAGATTTTCACTCAGGAAGATGAGTCTTTTTTTCTTCTTTTTTTTAAACTTTTGTTTATTTTTAGTTTACATCATTCATTTCCATGAGAATTCGATTTACAAATTTTCTCCCCATCTTTCCTCTACCCACCACATCAAAACAGTGATCCCACTGTATACCCCTCCCCCAGTCAGCTCTCACCTATATCCTCCCCCTCCCCCTTCTGACTTTCTGGTAGGGAAAGATGGATCTCCCTACCCCAGTACCTGTATATTTCCCTTCTTCCTATTCCACCGCCACTTGTTCTATTGTCTACTTGGTCCCTGTCCCTTTACAAAAGTGTGTGCTTCTAACAACCCTCCCCCCAACCTGCCCTCCCCTCCATCTTTTCCCCACTCATCCCCTTCCCCCCTACTCTCCTGTAGTACAAGATACTTAATTTGGAGTGTATAACATTCCTTCTCTGGCCAACTTCAATGAGAGTAAGGTTGACCCACTCCCTTTTGCCTTCCTGTTCTTCCCCTCCATTGTAACAGTTATCCCTTGCCTCTTCTATATGAGAGGAAACCCTGTTCTGTCTCTCCATGTCTCCTCTCATACTATTCTTCTCCCACCTCTCAATTTCACCTTTTAAAATATTATACCATCCTGTTCAATTGATCCTGTGCTCTCTGTCTATGTACACGTATGTACACACACTCACATACGTAATCACATGCATATATACCCTCCTGTATAGACATATGTGTATGTATACATATATATACATTTATATTCCCTTCAACTATCCTCATACTGAGAAAAGTTTCATAAGTAATAATTATTGTTTTTCTATGATGGCATGTAAATAGTTCAACTTTGATAAGTTCCTTATGAATTCTTTTCCATGTTTACCTTCTCATGCTTCTTGTATTTGAAAGTCAAATTTTCTATTCAGTTCTGGTTTTTTCAGCAAGAATGCTTGAAAGTCCTCCCCCTCACTGAATGACCATATTTTCCCCTGGAACACTATATTCAATTTTGTTGGGTAGGTGATTCTTGGTTTTAATCCTAGCTCACTTGATCTGCTGAATATTATATTCCAGGCCCTTTGATCCCTAATATTAAAGCTGCTAGATCCTGGGTTATCCTGATTGTGTTTCCACAGTATTCAAATTGTTTCTTCTTGGCAGCTTGTAATATTTTCTCCTCGATCTGGGAACTCTAGAACCTGGCTATAACATTCCTAGGAGTTTTCTTTTTGGGATCTTTTTCAAGATGTGATTGGTGAATTCTTTCAAGTTCTATTTTGCCCACTGGTTCTAAAATATCAGGGTAATTTTCCTTGAGAATTTCTTGAAGGATGCTTTCTAGGTTCTTTTTTTGATTGTGGCTTTCAAGTAGTTCAATAATTTTTAAATTGTCTCTCCTGGATCTATTTTCCAGGTCAGTTGTTTTTTCAAGGAGATATTTCACATTGCCTTCTATTTTTTTTATTTGTTTGGATTTGTTTAATATTATCTTGATTTCTCATAAAGTCATTTGCTTCCATTTGTTCCACTCTAATTCTGAAGGAATTATTCTTTTCAGAAAGCTTTTGA